>JBBGBA010000259.1:0-212046 GCA_038088335.1 Mesorhabditis sp. LJ9110 | reverse complement strand
TTCCTTCTTTTCCTTGACGCGCCTGCTCTAAGTTTGTTGACGCGAGCGGCGTAGGATCGCATATCTCATCGTGCTCTTTCGCTACGCGAAAGGCGAGATCGTCGACTGAAAAGCGACAGCTTTCTCCAAACATCTCAGTCAAATGCTTGACGATGTCGTCGTATGCGATCGAAGACAGCTCGGTGGGTCGAGCATGATCCGCTAGCAAGCCATAGGATTTGGCATCCAGCATCCCGAGAACAAGATGCTTTTTGTTCTCCTCCGAGATGCGCGATTCGGTGGCGATGAGGTTTGTGAACCGCTCATGCCATTTTTCGAACGTAATCCCCTGGGATGGGTCATACTCGAATCGACTTACGCGAGTGGCTAGAGCGCCCAACTCGACTGCATTCAGAGGCCTTTGGCTTTGGCTTGAATCTTCGCTAACCGAGTCCGTGTGCGTTTGGACCTCGGCGCGGATCCGCTCGAGCTCAGCCATGAGCTTGGCTCTCGCTCTGCCCGGCGACCATGACAGCGGTCATCTGCTGGTTCGCGGCGGCGAGCTGCTTGAGCACGTCCTGAGCTCGGGTCGTCGGCCATTCTTCAATTCGGGCTCGAATCCTTGATCGCCAATTGTTGTAGGTGTGGGTGTGCGTGAGTTCTTGAATGCTGGCTCAATCCAAGGGGATACCTTGCGAGAGAGTCGTTTGACACCTGAATTGATATGACGAAAGAAGGGAGGACAAAGTATTTATTACGATAACGGCAATGGCCTAAAATAACACAAGCCGCGAGACAAGACGGGCGGTGTGGAAGGAAAGAAAAAGACACGCACAAAAAAGGGGTTTGTGCCGGGGGACGGGGAGGGCGCACACAGGGCGTAGTGCAAAGGGGTGCGCCGTACAGGCATCGCGTAATCGAATCAAAGGTCTTTCTTTTCTTGCTTCCGCAACATATGTAGAGGCAGATCTGGATGATGTGCTGAAACTTAAAATCATATCGTAGCATCCATAGATACCTCAACTATGACCACGTAAAACAAGATGTAGGCCCAGAAAGTTTGGGTGTATTGCGAGTGGCTGACTAGCCGCTGGTAGATGAGGAGTGGTATGATTGTCGCAAGTGCTGAAAGTAGATATTGGCACTATACAAAACGGATACCTTTAAATGGGGCTATGCGAAGGAAGAGGCGCGAAGTTTTGAAGTTAATTTGAGTTTTATACCCAAAAATGAGAGCTTAGCGGAACAATCATGGTACCTTGCTTCCACTTTTGCGTTCTTGAGGTGATAGACTCTTCGATATTGTTTGCGACAGGCTAAGTACAACCAAACATAGAACTAAAAAAGCGTCAATCAACATACGAGGAGAGGTCTACCCCATATGCCAAAAATTGTGGCACATAGAAGTTCAGATAGATCAACCATCTGGGGACTACTTCGAGGTACATAATGAGGCAAAACATGGTAAAACAAAGAGCCTAATATAAAACGTAATTCGTTATATTTTCAGTGCTAAATTACCATCGAAAATGCGATCTTTGGCCCAAGCAAGTCTGGCCTTTTGCGGTCTTCATAGGTCGCAAGGTTTTTGGTGGCAATATAACGTTCGAGCGCCACACCGAATGTCATATTGACGGCTGTACCAGCGACTGAAAAAAATAGCATGTTGATTTTCGGCTTAAAAAGTTTTCACTTACTGGCCTCTCCCCAAAAAGATAAGCATTGGAAAATAAATGGATGTTCATCTAAAGCTCCAGCGAGCTGCAGTCCGTGCCGGAGTAATCGGAAAATGGCTCCAGCCAGCACCATGCCGGGTTGAAATAACAGTAGAAATGTTAGATTTGAATGAAAACGCTAAATATTGTCCTCCTTTGGCGTAAAAGTTTAGCTACCGTACCCTACGCTTGGTCAGTAGATGATAAAATACAAGATAAGCAGCTAGTAGAGCAAGATTCAGCGCCGTTTCGACAAGCTGAAGTATTTTTTATCAGCCCTTCAATACCTAACAAGCACTACTTACCATTAAAAGTGGAAAATATTGCTCAAGGTACGCAGGGTGGATCAATAAACCATAGCCGGACATTTTGCTGACGTTGTTTTTGCCGAGGGCCAACAACAGATTTTCCAGTCAGTTAGACGATGGGGAGAAAGTAAGGTGCGAAACCAATGAAAATAGGTAGTCCGAGGCTCTCACGAAATTTTTCGGCAGTGGAGATCGGTTGCAGGAAGTCAAGTTTTGTATCGAACAAGTTAGATAGGGCGGTGAGGATGAGGAACGAGATACAGATTGAATAGACCGATTTTTTTATCGAAATAAATGGCTGCGGCCTTGCCCTCATGAACTTGTAGGATTCAGTAAGAAACTTCAAAGCTACAAAATTATTTATCGCCACATAGTGCGTAATTCTCGGAAATAGATGTCGCTTTCTTCAGGTATCGTGAAGATGATTCTTTCGCCGATGGCACTACGAAGGTCTTGCACTTCCGTTGCCTAAATGTTGCGTGTTACGTTGGGTCAATATGCGAATACTTTGCTATTTAACATTCGAACCAAACGCTTCCTCAATTCGTGATCGCACAAAATAATTAGCCACATATGAATTGTAACCTAAGGACATTTATTTTATATAAAGTATATATTTAAT
Source organism: Mesorhabditis sp. LJ9110 (assembly GCA_038088335.1). Lineage (NCBI taxonomy): Eukaryota > Metazoa > Nematoda > Chromadorea > Rhabditida > Rhabditidae > Mesorhabditis > Mesorhabditis sp. LJ9110. The sequence continues at coordinate 209,422 of JBBGBA010000259.1, read as the reverse complement.
AAAGTTTACCTGTAGTGATATTTGAAAGAACTCAATGTAAGTGAAGAACGTTTGTACATAGAGCGAATGATCGATGAGGAATTGATAATTCATGATATTTGCCAGAGAGACACATAGTTTATATGGAGCCAGCCGAAGGAACAGTCGAGAGGCTGTGAAGTTGATTTGGGTTTTGAACCTAAAATCGGCGTTTGGTAGAGAACTTCTCTACAGGATACCTAGCGTCCACAGTGGCGTAGCGCCTTTGGTAGACATTGAGGTATTTTTGACGACATGTAATGTAAAGCCATACGAAGAACTAAAAACTTTAGATGTAGAATTTAGCAATAGTGACCGAAAAGAATATTTTTTTACTTACCGTGGTTGCGATAAATTGTGGAACATAGAAGTTTGTATAGAGCAACCATTTTGGTAGTAGCTCTAGATATAGCACAAGTCCCATCGCGGCGAACATCGAGGTCTGGAGAACTTGTGTACTGGTAAGGCATGCCTTGGTTTTGTGAATGTGTTGCATCCAAACCAGCAATAGTCCCCTTAATTCGCAAAAAAATTGATTTAAAAAGTCATTCTTTAAAAGATAAATGTACCATGAAAAAAGCGATCCTCTTCCCCAGATGATTTGTCGTATGCGTATCTTCGTAGGTGTCTAATTGTTTCGTTGCGATATAGCGTTCTATCGCCACGGCGAAAGTCGTATTCCCAGATGCGCCACCAACTAAAAAAACTTCTAAACAGTGGATGAAAACTACAAACTTGCTTCCCCAAAGAAAGACAAGCATTGAAAAGCCAGTGGATCCGTAAGATAGCCAGTGACTTGTAGAATATGCCGCAGAAAACGCAGTAGTTCCGCGATAAGAATGAGAGACGGCTGACAAAGTAACAGGAATGTTAAATTAGGGTGAAAGCGCTGAAATATTCGATAATATATATATAATATAGAAATTAATAACATTTTCCGGCTAATGAACAAGCAAAGTACCCTTTTCACTGTCAACACTCGATAAAAAACCCGAAAAGATGCCAGTAGCAATAGAAATAATAGAAATTCAACAACCTAAAAACCGTTGATTATTATTTCCGGGTATACCATTAAATGCGGAAAATATTCTTCCATATAAGCCGGATGGATCAAGATACCATAGCCCATTTTAGCGGAAGCAAAATCTGAAGGGAATTCGATACCTTTTCACGACCAGTCATATGAATAATACGCGAGAAAAACACACTCTCAGGGGAAACACTGGTAAAACGGGTGTTTTGTAAAAAAGGTATTTTCAGTGCAGTTTGACACGTTTGAACTTAAACAACTCATCGACAAGTTTTACAAAATTTTTTTGTTGGAATCATAATGAAGAAAGATGTGTAGACAAGAATTTTAGCCATACGCTTTATTCAGAGATCCATCGGCTTTGCTTCTTTTCGGAAACAACAAACTCTTTCCCACGCCCGCAACCTCTGTAGTCCGAAAGTTCCGTGAAAACGTCTGGCCAGAGTGAAAGGAAAAACAAAAAAAGCTTTCATATTCAAACCCGTCTAAAAATTTAGTGCGCGTTTGGGCCCAATTTTGCGATTCAGCCCATTAGCCGTCTTGTGGTTCTCATTAGGGTTGGATTATGTTAAGGGTGAGGTATCTTTTGGCAGGTTTGAATGAAGATAGATAGATACATATCCCCACATGGTCTGTAATTACCGAGAGTAAATGTTGGCTTCTTCCTTTGACGTAAAGTTTAACCGTTCAGCCTATGCGTTTCGTAAATCTTAAATTTAGGAGGTCCAAAAGGACAACGAACAGGCAAAATAACTAGGAATCTACCTTCTTGCTTATACGTTCCGGGGTGTCGATTCGGGGCCAAGTGCATCTGGTGCAAAATTGTTTGCTGATTCCGAATCTGTTTTCCAAATTTGCTACGGACTGTTATTTTTGCCAGTTCTAGGCAATTATGACCCGTGTTGTCACCAAAATGAAGGTATCGTTGTAGTTTTCGATTTCCTTGATTATGTTCAACGTCAATGACTAGACATTGGCTAGACAAGCATCCGACCGGTCAAAACAAGCTTTTCGGTAAAAAATTAGATTTTTTATGCAAAAAGCAAAAGAAGCGGTGCCCGGCGGGGGTTCGAACCCCGTTCTGCGCTTGGCAAGCGAGAACTTTGCCAATGCACCAAACGATTACCATAAACGTTGGAAAGTACTCTTATACATACGCTGGATGCACAAGATTGTCATAAGTGGTCATATTTTGCGAGAAACTTCAAGAAGTCCGTAAAATCTGGGCTCCAGGAACCGACGGAAACGAGGACGAATTCCTATATTGATATTTTGTCATAATCAGGTCCCTACGGAGATCCACAACGGTAGACACAACAATCTACCCGATTCGATGTGATTTGGAATATTTTTTTAGGCCATTAACCAGATTTGATTTCGGCGGAATCAAATCTCAAATCTTCTTATTCAAATCAAATCGGATTTGAGTCGGATTTGATTTGAATAATAACATCTCTAGTTTACATTAGCGCCAGAGTACTATAAAATTTTGCCATGCTAAAATTTCATGCTTATTATCAAACTCGAAAAGAAAAATAAGAATAATTTTGTGCGCCAAAATCGTCGGGTCCTGTCAGGTAAGATTTTTCTAAGCTAATGTTCCCATGGCTGTGAAAATCTGGAAGGTTGTCTAAGCTGTTTCGGTCTCAGGCCTAATTTTTTAAGGATTTTTTTAAGCAAGAGTTTTCTAAGTGGTTCCTTTATACTATCGTCGAATCAAGACCTTTATCACCACATATTCTTAAACTGTTTAAAATATATTTCAGCTTCCTCATCGCCCGCGAAGTTCAGTCGATTCCCATCGGCACTTCTCAATGTTTGTGAGGTTGAGCTCTAAGCCCTATCGTCCCATTTTTTTCAAAAAACTTTACATTCAGATTGAGCAACGCATAAAATCGCGTCTTCAGTTCAAAGTCCCCGAAAATATAGACCCACATCAACACGGTATTGGAAATAGATCCCTTAATCAAGTCATGAATCCCATACCTCAACCGCAAAAATAATAAACATAACGTAGGTGTAGAACGTTTGCACATAGACGAATTATCAACAAGGAATTGATACATTAGCAACACGGAGGTTGAGGCAAAGCATTTATAAGGGGCTATTTGGAGTAATACCCGCGACGTTTTGTAGTTTGTTTGGGTGTTGTACCTGAAATATCGTTTCCTCTTATTTGGTAGAGCAATTTTCGGGAGCTAATAGAATTTTCGCAGGACGAGTAGCACCAGGAAAAGTGGCTTGGAGCACCGAAAATACCAATTTTTGCAAGCCAACAGTCGGCGGAGGTTTGGAAACTTGGTGGTTCACGATTTTTTTTGAAAGCAAAGCTACCGCAAATTAACCGTAGAATATTTCTTCTCATATACCATTCGATACTGTCGCCGACACACCCAATATAACCAACAATAAAACTAAATGAAAGAGTAAACAACATTTTTCTAAAATTACGGCAGCCGCCAGCGATTGCGGCAAATACATAGCTACGTAAATCATCCACGGAGCGATAAGTTGGGAGTAGAAAACGACGGCGATCGTACCATGCTCGAGGATCTGAATGAAGTGAATTAAATTAACAAATTACAAACTAACCGCGAGTATTATCAATATTTTTGCCATAGTATTACTAGAGTAACGTTCGTCATAAGTCTCCAAGTGCCTCATTGCGATGTATCGCTCAAAAGCTATTGCAAACGGCATATAGCCAGCTGTTCCGCCGACTAAAAAAATCATAATAATTGAAGTAGATAAAACTCACTAAATTCACTGAAAAATGATAGGGCTTGGAAGTGAATGGGTTCTTTTAAGTGACCGGAAATTTGCAAGACGTGTCGTGATATTCTGAATCCAGAAGCGACCAGGGCAGCACCAGGTTGATAAAGAAGAAGCAAGGTGAGATTCGGATGGAATCGCTGAAAATATGTATAAATATTTTATATATTATATTTTCTGTATTTTTTATATTATATTTTATATATTTAAATATATATTTTAAGCGTAGATTTTTAGACTCTTGATATTTGGCTATGGTCCCAATTCTTCGCTTTCGATATAAAGTTATCCATCGAGGGGGTACGATCATTACTTCTAAAACCATTCCTGCTAAAATCGTTACTTCTAAAATTACTTCTAACTACTATTAAGGACGCTATGCGCCATTTGATTACCAGTCTAGTTTTTTCGCGCCACACGTACTCTGCAACGTTTTTACAAAATTGTTATTTAAAATGGCCGTTTGGACGACCCCACCACTTTCAAGAAATGTTTACTTTCAAGTCTTCCACGATATACCTATCAGATATCCTCTTTTGCCTAGGAGCTTGAACTCTTTTTGTAAGAAGACGACGTTATTTATAAAAATTTTGCGCCTGCGACGCCTTCTACTACTATTCCTAGTCAACAAAAACAATGCCTAGCGAATCGGCCAAAAAGCAAAAAAATTGTTCCGGGGCGGTGGCGAACCCGGGACCCCCAGAACCAGAGTCGGGGTCGCTACCTACTGAGCCACAGGGGTGCCGGGAATGGGCGCCTGTGGCAGCGTGGGGTGCCGGCTGTCTGGTCCATTAGTGCGGCTATGGCTATCAACCTCTCTCGAGGCCCTCTCTTAATAGTAGTCTTCTCAAAGTCTCAAGTCAAAAATTGGTACGCCGGATTACCAGTTTTTCGGCACGTTTGGCCATATTTATGCCCAAAACCAGGCTTAGAATTTTAGAAGTAACGACTTTTAGAAGTAATGATTTTTAGAAGTAATGACTTTTAGAAGTAATGATTTTCGAAGTAATGACTTTTAGAAGTAATGACTTTTAGAAGTAATGATTTTAGAAGTAATGCTTTTAGAAGTAGTGGTGGGTAGCCTCTGTCGAGAACTTACTCTTTTCCTCGTCAACAACAAAAAGAATATAACAAACGAAAATAATACTACAAAATCGAAGAAAAATTCAAGAACCTAAAGAAATATTTCGGGGAAAAACTTAAGTCTAAACCATCAAGAATGGAAACCATTTTTCCATGTAAGCTGGGTGCACCAGCGCTCCATATAAAAGCGCAGCCATTTTAGAAGGTAGAATGAAAAGAACGAAGGCTTATACGATAGGAAATGTGGCCGGCAATGCGGGCCGGTAGTAGAGACCCTATTGAAAGAATTATATTGGCCGCGTAATGTGATGGGGCCACAATTCCATTGGCCTCGGGCCTGGGTCCCGGCGCGACGCGTTCTCACGATTCCTCGAAAATAACGGGTTGCGAGCGTGACGATGTGAGCTTCAGCGAGTTGCTCAAGCGCAAGAGTTAATAAGGTAAATTCCTATTGCGACAACAGCAAGAAATGACAATAATGATTGCATGTGAAACAGTATGGACTTCAAATTACGTGAATCGTGTTTCAAAACGGAAGTAAGAGCGGTAAAATTCATTTTCCTGACTAGACGGACACCCAAAATAGTCATTAGGAAAAATGGTGGCAGATCAAAATGGCATTCCTACTTCAACCCGATTTTTGAGTAGCAGCACCTAAGATTAAGTCTCCTGGAATTTCGGACCCACCTTGGAATTTCTCAAGCCGCCCTTCTTCCCAAGCCTAGGAAAGTTGCTCCCTTCTGTACCTAGCACGTGAAACCAAACGTCCTCTGCCACAAACCACAAAAAACTACGGAATTAACGCATTTCCATGAATGTAGGAATAACTTCTACCGACCTCAGCGCACACCTCATCAAATTTTTGAGGGTATTTTTAAGATCCACCAAATTCTAATTATCTTTATTCCATGGCTTCACCACGAATTTTTCAGCTGGGTAAAATAAATTTCTGTTTCCTGATTGTTGTCAAAAGCCAAAGGTTGCCCGTTTGCGCCTCGTAGTGATTCGTTGGTTGGGACCTGAAGTATCAAGTATTTAGTATATTACCGCATCAAACATACGCCAAAATTTAGCATCGAATAGAACTGCACTTTCAGCTCTGGGTCCCCAAAAATGTAGATCCAGATGAGGATGACGTGCTAATGAATCTTGACCTTGGGAGGAAATTAATAAAATGATACCTCAACGTGGCAAATTAAGAACATCACATAGGTATAAAACGTTTGGGAATATATTGAGTTGTCGACGAAGAATTGATAGAGCACGAGTACGGATACGGCAACAAAGCATTTGTAGGGGGCAATGCGAAGTAATAGACGTGAGGTTTTGAAGTTTGTTTGAGTGTGATATCTGCAAAAAGGTATACTATTAAAGTATACTTTACTACATTTTAAACATTACTGTTAAAGTGTACTTAATTAAAGTATATTAAAGTGTGTTTTTAAGCACAGATAAAGTTGATCAAATCATAGATATTAGACAATGAAACGATACCTAAATTAGTCTCTTAATGCTTACCTTGACTCTATCGTCGAGTACTTTTTATGATAAACCTGCTGATATCGCTGTCTGCAAGCACGATATAACCAAAAATAAAACTGAAAGATGACTTAGTTTTCAATGCAATTATTTCTCACCCAAGCCGCCAGAAATTGGGGGAAATACATAGCATTGTACAGCCAAAAACCCGGGATCCAATGAGCATACAGGGCCACGGCTTCGATGAGATGGATGAAGAACTTGATTGAAGTTAAAATAGTTTTGACCACTTTTACTATTACTATAATTAACATTATCCCAAGTTTATCGCTTGGATATAGCTCCTCGTACGTTTCCAAATTTTTCATGGCTACGTATCGCTCGAGGGCGATGGAGAACGTCATGTAGCCTGACGTACCAGCCACTATAATTAATGTAAAATTTTGTTAATTGCGCGGTAATTTGGCAAAGTCTGGCCAGAAAGCGATTTTGTGCGCGTTTATAACGTTGATTTAGGCTCCAGACGGTCCTTGTAATTAAAATTCTAACAAAAACAAAATTCGTCGAAAATTATACAGAATTTATAGCTTATAAAGCGGATATTGGTGATATTAATTCAACTCACTAAAATCCAAGCAATGACAAGCATTTAAACTGAAATGGATCGGTTAGAACCCCAGATTTTTGTAGAATATGCCGAATCATCCGTAGGATAGCCGCTACCAACACTGATGACGGTTGAAATAGCAGCATAATCGTCAGATTCGGGTGAAATCGCTAAAAATCGATATCAGATCGATAATAACTTTTTTTGATCACCCTCCTCCTCGTTAATAATATATAAAATGGTATAAACGATCCCAGGACTATCAGCGCAAAGGATAATTCTATTAGCTAAACAAAAACCGTGCGTTAAAGGTATGGCCTTACCATTAAATACGTGAAATACTCTTCCATATATGCCGGGTGGACGAGCGCGCCATAGCCACCCATTTCTGGCAAATTAGTGAGCATAGAAATTTTGAAGACCGAGGTAGAAAAGCTTGAGAACAGCCCAAGAAAACTGGGATGTACCAGAACCCGCCAGACGCACCGAAAAAGATAGGGAAAAGGGGATCGGGCCCTTCTCACACCGTGCGGACCCGTTCCGATTATCCCATTCACCCGGGCACCCAGGACGTTCACCCAGGACGTATTCACGGACGGGCACCTCTTTCAAAATTTCCGAAACCCGCGTATTTTGCGGAAAATAGCACGCGGGGTATGCGCTAATTATTTCCGGTGCCGCGTAAATGGGGTAAATGAAAGATAAAATTTGGGGCATTGGATGTATGGTAGTGGAATTAACAAAATTCCGGAACTCCCACAGGACTTCAATCATGTTTTTGAGGGAACTTTGGTGCTAAAGCGTGGCTCATGGGGGAATCGGGAAGAAAGTAAAGAGATTTTTCTGAAACGCCCTACGATGATCCACCAACCCGACCGCAATTTCTCATTAACGAAAATAGAAGATTGACAGACAAAGATCGTGTGGGTACATATTCGGTTCATCTCCTGCCCTTGAAACATTCCCAAATGAGCCGTGCTAGGCACTTTCATCAGCTGGATTTAGGAATTTTGAAGTATCCGGAGTTGAAAGGCGCCGGCTCGTAGAAAAATGCTTTTTTTGTAGCTTTTCTACCTCTTGATTGGAGGGTATCGATTTTATCATTTTTAGTCCTTTAACTTTTATTTATTCCACATTGACGACAATTGGTCCAAAATATACGTCCCCATGCTCTGTATTTACAATGTTCAATTTTGTCCCATTTGCACTTCTCAGTGTCCGATCCGGCGTTATTTTTGGGTTGACGATTGCCAATAGATGAGCTCTCAAGTCGATGTCAGTTAGAATAACGATCCAAATTTGAAGGGTTAACTGAAAAACTACCTATTAACTTTCTGAAGTTTTTAACAAACCTGTAAATGGAAGAAAGTATATAGCATATAGCTATGAAAAGTCTGTCGATACTGGGAGTAGTTGACAAAATATTGGTATAACACGATGACAGCTGTCCCGACGAAGCATTTGTAGGGCGCGATATAGAGGAGAAGACGAGACGCCTTGAAGTTGGTTTGTGTTTTGTACCTAAACAACGTTTATTTTTGGATGCGAGCGAAAATAGTGGCTTGATATTTTGGTTTAAGCCTTTGCGAGGAAAAGTCGCATTTAGAATCAAAAACGAAAAATTGTGTGCTTTGCAAAAGTCTTGCAAAACAGGCTACAATTGGTCTGCGAAGTTACGGTTTAATTGCTTATACCAAGCTCATTACGCCCAATCTTTTAGAGGGAGTTGTAAAAACAAAATTTAAAATGAAATTTTCCACCTCGCTTCAATCGTCGAATACTTCGTTTCATATACCGCCAAATATTGAGCCCGGCACTCAAAGTGCAACCAGAAAAAGAACTGAAAATAATGTTGAACAATTTAATCTAGTCTAAAGCTTACCATAGTCGATAAAACCTGAATAATATAGGCACTAAAGTACGCATAAGCTGCTGGAATAACCTGAGTGTAGAGGGTTGAAAGCGTCCCGAAGAACATTATCATCTAAATCGCCAGCTAAAAACGTATTAAAATTCGCTACCTACCGCAGCGGCTATAATTTTCCTGGCCAATACATTATCTGTATAGACATCCTCGTAACAACTTAAATTCCGCATGGCTACGCAGCGTTCAATGGCGAAGGCAAAGGTCATATTCAGGGAGATTCCGGAAACTAAGCCAAATTGAATTATTTCCTTTCTTAAACCTACAGTATTCCGCTAGAAAGGATAAAATCTGGTAGGTATCGTTATCGATATGATCGGCCAATTGAAGGCCATGCCGTAAAAACCGGAAGACCGCAGATACGAGACGGTGGCTGGTTGGAATACAGAAGTAAAGTGAGGTTCGGATGAAAGCGCTGAAATTTTGAAGGTATCTAGTAAACTAGAACTTAATTTACCGCCTTTCTCGTTAATAAGTGATAAAATGGAATGTAAGTGAATAACGTCGTGAAGAAAGCCGCAAGTTCTAATGCCTCAAGGGATAATTTTAATATGCTCTTTTCCCACTCGAGACTTACCATAAAATAATGAAAATACTCCTCTAGATACGCGGGATGGACCAGGGCCCCGAATGCTATCATCTGAATGCCAAACATATGCAAATTTTGTAGAAAACGAAAACAGCAGGGCAATGGAAGAGGGCAAACTTTGTGTAATCACGGTTGACTAGTTACACTACTGTTAAATCAGCAACTGCGTCATGGATTTTTTAAAGCGAATTTGAAAGAATTTAGAGAATTCCTGAGAATGTTCAGGCCTCAGGGATCCCAAAATTGGCCAACCTAAATTTTGGCTAGCCTAAATTAGCTTTTCATTTGTGTTCGCTAGCCGACGGAACGCCATATTTTTTTACTTGCTTCATAGATAAATAACCTGTTTTTAAGATATCAATGAATCCTATTTCGTTGTCTTAACTCACACGCTCGTTAATTAACCACGAAAACCGGGTTATCAAAATGAAAAAACCTAACAGGAATAGGCCAGGATCAATACAATCAATGACAATGGCTTTTGCTGAATATGTCGTTCTGTTCGCGCGGCTAACTGCCCTAACGGGTGTAATTAGGCGCTTACCGAAAAGTAATCGACAGCACCCCGTAATTCAAAGCTTTCCTCTCTCACGGTTCATTTTGTTCGGGTTGCGTGACTAGGCTGCGGAAGAAAGCAGACGATTAGAGCGGCAAGTTTTTTATTTATTTACTAAAAACCTCAAGGACCGAATTTCATGAAGTAAAAAAAATGCACAGGGTTTCGTGATAATTATCCTTTGAGGCGTAAAACACTTCATATAATATTTTCCTCTTGATCCCAAGGGTTTCGTTTTGACACTGAAATGGGTGCGCCTTATTTTTTGCAACCATGTCCCGGTTTTATCAGGATGGCTACAAATCACAGCGGAAGACTGCATATAAATTCATTATATAGAGTCATTATTAAGCAGAAACGACATATAACTTACTTTTTGCAAGCATTAAGGTAATTATTTATCTAGTTAGGTCACATTTAAAGGTTAACAAGGAGAAAAAGCGAAGCTACGTTTACGCGGCATGCCACGCGCCCTCCTTTCTTTGCGTAATGGATGAGAAAAATCAGCAAAGTAAACACAAAACATATCTGCGGCACAAAAAGAAAAGATTTTCTCATCCGCGCCAACCATGTTTTTTGAAAATTCTGAACCCGAAAATCAAAACAAACAAACCCGCCGGCTCCCCCAATCCTTCAAAACAACCCATTGTTTCAGGTGGGAGAGAATTTTTGAGAAATTTCTAAAAACAGAGGCTGAAGATCGAATCTCCGCACGAAAATCCGCTAATCACATGGCTGGAGCCATTCCTTGCAAGGCATTTATTAATTCCACATGCTCCTCAATTGGTCAAAGTAGATGTTCGTCTCTTCCAGGTTCTCAAATTGCATCTTGTTGCCGACGGCGTCGCGTAGGTTGTTGGATACTTGAACTTTAGGGTTGAACAGGGCTTTGAAAGCGCTTCGCATATCCGCTTCCAGAAAGATGATCAGCCATATTTGACCGGCAACCTAGAGAAAACTTAGCGTTAGTTATAAATAAACCAAATCAACCTGTAAATGAAAATAATAAAACATGATATAGGTGTAGAACGTTTGCCCATATCGTGAAGGGGTTACTAGTATCTGGTAGATAGCAATGATTCCGATAGATGCTAGGCATTTATAGGGCGCCAAGATCAAGAATAATCGTGAGGTTTTGTAGTTGACTTGAGTTTTATACCTTAAAAAACGTCGAAATCCAGGAAAGAATTGGTATACCTCGCGTCAACGGTCGCGTAGCGTGTCTCGTACACTGCTCGATATTTTGTGCGGCAAGTGATGTACAGCCAAATGAAAAACTACAAAGGTTACGTAAAAAGCGATGCCATGAGTGTTGTTTGTTGTAGGTAGAATGCTAGTTTACACGCATTAATAGTATGTTAGCGTATCGCGAGTCTTTATTCAAGCCTAGAGCTTTGCGCATTGTATTTATCCGCCACTTGTAGTCTTAAAGAAGCACTTCCGGGTCGAGTTTCATTGCGATCTTGCCTTCCCCCCATTTTCCATCTCGAAAAAGGGACCATTTAGGGTATCCCAAAAAGATCGGCATCCGTTTTCCGTTCCGGAAATGAAATTCCCATACTTTTTGTGCCCGACTGAAAATTCTCGTGCTCCGCTGTACGAAGTAATCGCTCCAAAGTCCAAGTAATACCTTCAAAACCTCACCCAAATTGCCATAAATTGAAAGCAGTACGAGTTGACGTAGACGACCATTGGCGGCACGATATTTCGGTAAAGAAACAGCATGGCGCATAGGAAGATGATTGACTAAAAAATGCATAGCATTTGGACCAAGCAAGAAGAAACTTACTAGTGAAATAATCGTTCTCCAGGCCAATTTCGCGTTCATATGTCGCTCCTCGTAGTAATTCAAATTTTTCGTCGCCACAAATCTTTCAATAGCGATTGCGAATGGCATATTCATAGCAACGCCAACCACTGAAAACATTTCATTAATTTTAATTTTAATTTTTATGGTTTCTGCCTTTAACAGTTATTAACTTACCGTACTCACTTCCCAGCGATAATAATTGAAAAACCTGGCGTCCATGGATGGCCACTAATTTGCCATAAATGTCTATGAAGCGTATCATCGATCCAATAATTAAAAGTTAAATTGCACATAAGAATCAATGAAGATTCGGGGAAATACCTGAAGATACCAGGTGTAATTTTTCCTTACCTTTTCAGGCTCAAAAATGCCAAAAGGCAAAAACGATACCAGGAAGAAATGAACGTTAAGACCTCGACTAGCTAAATAGAATTTCAAAGCTAAATGGATTTTAGCATACCATACAGTATCCAAAGTATTCTTCGTAAAGTGCTGGGTGAATCAGATCGCCGAAACAACCTGAGGCGGCATTTAGATTTTTTGAATTCCGCTTTATCCTACCCCTTGGACGTCAAAAAGCGGTGTGTCGGGCTTGTTATTGGCGGTCGCCATCTCTTCCGGATATCACCATTCCCTTGAGGAGTTGAGAAAGATGTTTTTGATCGAAATAGCTTGCACTAAAACGTGCGATTTTACAAGATACATGGTACATAGCAGCAAGATGGTAAGCCGATTTTTCCTTAATCAAAATAACCGGAAACATTAGTTTGAACTACCCAAAACACAAATCAAGACAGAAAACTGTTCGTTGAAAATAAATTTTAAAGCGGTTCCCGGAAAACACTTCAAAAATTGAACCATTCGGAATAACAATAGCCCTGGAATCCTTTGCGACAGCCGCTTAACAAAAAACAAAACCGGATTTACATCTGGAGCGGCAGGTGCTCTCAATTTTTCGTGCCGCATTCCGTTCAAATGTTGGGTTCAGCGAAATTATTTTTGCGCCGTCAGACGGTCAACAAAGACCGGAACATATTTTCTTAGTTTTCTACTCAAAAAGTGCTTCTTTATTTGCAGTAATGGACACGACGCTCAAAATACTCAAGACTAGAACCATGAAAATCGTGGTCGGACGATTATTCATAGTCATTTAGGGTGAAGCGTGAATCCCACGAAAATTACGGTGCATGAGAAAATCGGCTTCTGGATCAAACTCCTTAAAAACTAGTGTAAAAACTGTTGTGACGGATATAAAAAACACTTCCGAGACTCCTAAAAATTGCTGTTGATGAACATGCCATTTGTAGGCAGAGTAATTACGAAGAAAATTGAGGTAGCTTGTTCAGGCTGGAAAGCAATTAAAAACCGCGATTTTCGACGACATATAGTTGAGCAAATAGATTAGACTATGAGTCGGGCCAAAAATTTGCACTTTTAAAAAATTACGGTCCACAGATTCAGAAATTTTGGGTGGAACTAACAGGTTTGCGAAAGTCCAATATTTGCAAAACCTTAACCAATCCGTTTCACCTGCAATTTGACCGGAACTTCTTAAAGGCCATGCTTCATGCGTCTCAAGAAGTCATGAAATTTTTAAATAGCATTGCCCATATATAACTTTGCAAAACATTTATTTCCAGAGGCTATCCAATTGCAGGAAATAGATATCGGATTGCTGCCGCTTTTCGAATTGCAACGCCCCTCCATCAGCGGTAAGGATTTTGTTGGATTTGGAGCCCTAAAACCTGTAGCAAGATAAAATTATACTTACCTTTCTAAGAATCATCTGAAAAAAGCGCTGTCGAATTTCGGGTTGGCAAAATATTATCAGCCAAGTTTGAACAATTATCTAAAAAATATATTTAGTTTAGATCCGTGGCTTTAAGGATACCTGTAGATGTAGGATATAAAACACTATAAAAGTCCAAAAGGTGATATGATACTGAGAGAAATTGACGAAAAATTGATAAATAGCAATTAGTGCAATTCCGAAGAAGCAGTTGAAAGGGGCCAAGTGGAGGAAGAGTCGAGAGGCTTTGTAGTTTATTTGGGTTTTGAATCTTTAAAACCGATTTTTTTTAAACCAGATAATAGCTCACCTGGCTTCGATAGTATTATAACGATCTGAATATACCTTTCGGTATAATTTTCGACAAGTTATAAATAGCCAAATGAAAAACTAAAGATTGTAAAACAAAACGGCACATTGCATACCATAACCGCAAAAAATTGGCAGACGTAAAAGCAGGAAAATATTAAATTAGGTTCAATCAGGTTCATATAAAAGGCTGAGCTAAAGCAAGGAGACAAGGGACCTAAAATCTATTGAAATTCCGGTCTCTTCGGTTGATACCAAAATCAGAATAACGTTGATCGCCATTTTTGGGGTAGAGTGTTGATCGTAATAGGTGTCTAGATACCTCATGGCAATAAACCTTTCAAAGGCTGTTGCGAAGTTCAGATCCAAGGAGACGCCAACTACTGGAAAAATGCTCGTCAAAATTTTTCTGGCCTTATTGAATGATATTGATGCTCCAATGCCTATCTCCAATAAACCTACAGTATTCACTCATCCACGACAAAAATCGATAGATGTTTGGATCGATATGTCCTGACGTTTGCAATCCATGACGTATCAGTCGACACGTCGAGCCGAAGAGTAAGAATTTTGATTGCCAGAGTAAAAAGCACCGTAGGTTTGGATGAAAAATCTTGAAAATTATATCTACGTGTCATTCCGACTTTCATGCTTTCTTTCCTCTCTCTCTCTCTCTCTCTCTCTCTCTCTCTCTCTCTCTCTCTCTCTCTCGAGCGCTCTCTCGAGCGCTCTCTATGTCTCTCTCATTGTCTCTCCCGCTCTCTCTCCCGTTCTCTCTCGCTCTCTTTCTCGTTTTCTCTTTCTGTCTCTCTCTCTCCCACTCGCTCACTCTACCCTTTTCTCACCTTTCGACTTCTCAACAAATACTGAAATGGTAGGAACGAGCTGAATAAGATGAAAAATGAGACCAGCTCGGCGATCTGAACAAGTTCATGAAGCGTACCATTAACGTACCATTAAATACCCAAAATATTCCTCAAGGTATGATGGATGGACGAGAGCGCCTTGGACGAGCATCTCTGGTCTCACAATACCTATAAGGAAAGGGGGGGTAAAAAAGTTTACCAATATGTTTTGAGGTTTGGAATCTCAGAAATCTGTCCTTGAACGTCTGTCTGCCTGAACTTATATTGTCTACGGCTGAATCACTTACCAGTTAGGCGAATCTCATGGGATTTAAGATCGCCTTCAACAGTACAGTTGGTGCCTGTGGACTACAATTAACTGAAATTAATACTCGGAACCACCGAGGAGAGAGGATGATGAATTTTCTATTGCCAAAGTTAATCCAATTGCTCAAAATGGACATTGAACCTTTGTTGGTGGGCGAATTGAAGCGGGTGGCCTGCAGACAGGGGCGTATGAGGGGGGGGGGGGGGCAACAGGGGCATTTGCCCCCAAAATCGGCCGAAAACCGAAAAGTTCATAAGGGGGATCCTTATGATTTTTTCAATAAAAATTTTTCTGCCTGCGGCGCTGTTCATTACTGTTTTAAGACGGATTTTACTTCTATAAACCTATTTTCCAAATTTTTTGCCTGCGGCGCTTTTTTCATTAGTGTGTCAACGGCCCTTTTAAAAATTTTCGCCTGCGGCGGGTTTTTGTTTTTCCCGGTTTAAAGCGTTTCTAACGCTTTTTCCTAATTTGTATCCTTGTATCCTTCCTGTTATAGCTGCGATTTTTGAATGTTTAGAAAGTGGTGAGGGAAGTGGTAACAGGATGCAATACGCAATTTTTCTAACTTTGAATTTTTAAACCGATGCCGCTGTCTGCTGCGTAATACCTTAGCATTAAACCGCAGGAAAAGATCGCTGTCTGATGCTTTTCGTGGTACAGGGTGGCCCAAAAAAAAAACAACAGGTTTGGGCTCGATTATCTCGAGAACCTTAATGAATTCATGGTGGGTTGATGGCTGAAAACCATTTTCTCGGCCTGGAAAAATTAAACACAACGATTTTTCGATTTTGGCGACGTATCAATACAAATGACACCCGAAAACTGTGCGTTCGGGGAAGCTTAATTTGTATTTTCTCAGCCGCCTGTGGCGGGGGGTCGCTAATTTTTGCTGTGTAAATCCTTGTCGGCATTAGATAGATACCTGCAAAATTTAGGATTTTTCTAAGGTCTGGTTGAAAAGTTATAGCGGACTGAAATTTAGTATGGGGAAATTTCGTAAATTTCGAATATTAAAAAAACCTATGGCGAAAATCTCAAAATAAGTCGTTGTGGAATGCCTACAAGCTCTATACAATCACATAAACATATTAAAGAATTTTTTTGAGAAGGGTGATTTTCGAGTTTTTCAACGACCCCCTGGTCATGGATTCTTTCGAGATCTCGAAACTGAACTTTGGAAAAATATTTCTAAAATTGCAGCTAGAATTTCGGTGTTTTCTTTACTTGGTTTGTGTAGGACTGGGGTCCATCTATCATGTACACAATTTCTAGCTACCGTACTTCCCTTTGGAAGGTTGCCGTTTAGCGCCTCCAAAACGGATGGTTCGTGCTATTCGCAGAACTGTGCCTGTCTATAAAATTCAATTGCGCGGCTAGAATTATTTTCACAATTTTATTCAATACTACATAATGGGCGCGTTCTAAAATTATATTTAAAAATTTATTGGGCCATGCAATCTCTCAAACGAAATTCATGAAGAGCCCAAATATACCCGAATTCGAGGCGACCTAAAAAAATTCTCGAGGGTTTCGTAGCCCCAAATTTTCTGGAATAGACCAAGCTTCAATAATCAACTAGAACCCATGCAAATACAAAACCTTTTCATGGCAAACGAATTTAGAAGAGCTCCCCGAAGTCGGTTTTTCAAAAACGTCATTTTGGGGTTTTAATTCAAAATTAACCATTAACTTCAGCCAGATCATTCCAGTATTCTGTTTTCGTACACAGTTCAATGCGTACTTTAATTGTATCCACGAAATTACGGTGATTTTTTCATTTTCAAAAATTCGATTTTCGGGGCAGGGTGTCGGGTCCAAAATCGGGCCCCGAGGAGGGTTTTCTTCTTTCCTTCATAACTTTGTCATTTGCCACAGGAACAAAGTAGTTTTTTGCATGTGTTCTCACAATCACCCGGAGAACAGTCTAGAATCGAAAAATCGGCATTTTATGGCATTTTGTCTTGGCATGCTAAAACGCGCTCCAGGCGGGTTACTGTAGAAAATAGAAAATCGCCGTTTTCTCGTTCTTTTCACCATAGAAACGTTTCGATCTTTCAGGAAAACAAATAATAGCAGTTTTTAGTCCGATGCATCAAAATATTTAGAAATTTCCGTGGCTAAATTCGAAAATAAGTTTTTTGCATATTTTGGGAAGGTGTATGGCTAGAACTTCGCGATATTTAGCCGATAGGTAAATCATATTGGTGTTTACCAATGATAAAATTTTAAGCGAAATCGCAGCTTATAATAAAAAGAAAAACGCGAAAAACAAAAACTACAGTATCCCTCTGGGGCACGTTTTAGCAAGCAATATTAAAATACCATAGAATCAGGTAAAATTTGGTGTTGTGCCAAAGATTATCATTCGGAGACATTATTTGCAAAAAATCAGCCATGGGCAGCGAATTTGAAGCGACTTGCGAATTAAACGTAAAAGATGCAAAATTCTAAGATTTTGCCATTACATTTCTACAAACATCAGCTATTTTAGGCCAAAAATCAAATTTTCCACCACCCGTTCAAGAACGCACAATTTTCGGTCGTAACCAGCGTCAATAGTACAGTTGCGTACTCAAAAATCGAAAAAATCAAGTTGTGTTTAATTTCTTTTCCAGGCCGAGAAAATGGTTTTCAGCCATCAACCCACCATGAATTCATTAAGGTTCTCGAGATAATCGAGCCCAAACCTGTTGTTTTTTTTTTGGGCCACCCTGTAAATTAGCAACCAGATTTGTTGCGTCACCTAGTGGCATACAATACATAAAAATGGTAGCGATCTACCTGTTGCTGGAGCAGATAAAAACAATGTAGGTCCAGAAAGTATTATGATATTGTGAAAAATTCACTAAAAATTGATACGCTGCAATGACAACGACGTCGTACCAAGTATTTAACACGACTTGTTTTTTCGATTTTTGGCGACGCACCAATACAAATTACACCCGAAAACTGTGCGTTCCGTAGAAATGTGCGTTCGGTTTTCCTCGGCTTTCTGATGGCTCAATAATTCTAATTTTTTGAGCTGTAGCAAGTGTGTATTGTAGTGTACCGCAGCCAAAATTTGAGAATTTTCGAAGGTGTGGTTGGATTTTTATGTTAAAGCGAATTTTTACATCGGGTCGTTTCGAGAATTCTTAATTAAAAATAATTGTAAGGTAAAAATTGAAAAAGAGGAGGTTAGGCAGTAGCTAACTGCTGTATGCAAGCAGAAAAAAATATTGAAAACATTTTTGGAAAAGGCGAATTTACGAAGTTTTCGACGACCCCCTATTCATGGATTTTTTGAGGTCACGGAATCCGACTTTAGAAAATTATTTTTAAAGATTCCTAGAGAACCAAGGCCTTTTATTACTATGTTCTTGTAGTGGCCGAGTTGCTTTATCATCAGTTAAATTACGGGCTACCGTAACCATCTAAGGGTTCGTATTATAGGGTCGCCAAACTCGATGAATCGTGTTGTTTTTCGAATCTAGCTATGTCTCTATTGAGTTTCATTGTCCTCCCCAGATTTCGGTAATAATTTCTAAAAAGGATACATCGGCGCATCCAATGAGAATTTTAATACAATTTTCGGGCCAGCCGTTTTCTCGGAGGAATTTTCCGAAAACCGGAAATATTCCAAGTTTGAGGCGGTGTAAAAAAAAATACCATGCTCGGCTCCTCAAGACATATCTATCACTAATTCAGCTAACTGAGCTGAATTAGTTGCGCCCGTCAATACAAAGTTTTTATGTCGTTAGATTTTTAAAAATTTTTTTGAAAAGCGTTTTTGAAGTAAACTAGTTTCCAGTCTGCGGCGATTTCCACCATCATTTTTCATTGTCCCATTCCAGGAGTTTGATAGTATACATTATTTAATAAGAGCATCGCTTTCATGCATGAGATTTCTATATAGATGATGTTCAAGAAAAAATCATTTTCAGGTGTCGATCAAAAGTCGGATTTTGGGTCGGCTTTCAGTCTCTCGCTTGTAACTCGGGAACCTGCCACCGGCATTGTCTAATATTTTCCAGGTAGACTCCTAAGCACCTAGACAACCTGTTGGTTTCAGAAATGATCTAGTTTATGGAAGTTCATATTGCATGCTAAAACGCGCTCCCCCGAGGGTTACGGTAGTTGGCAATTTCGTGTTTTTCGAGCGATTTCACCATCGAATCGTCCCGTTTTTCTTCGGGTAATTAATCAGATGGATTTTTGGAGCACCTGGCAAAGAGTTTTCCGTTTCTGGTCGCAGCCGATGACATTTAGGTGTGGTGGTTGACATTTGGGGGGGGGGGGGTGTTTTGGCAAATGTTTGCTGAAGGTATTTTCTATTTTCTCGTGTTATAGACGTTTTTACGTAAAGAAGGGTTGAACTCCCTGTTGCTTATAGGCGATCAAAAGATTTGTGTAACGCCGATGGTTGTTTACCGCCGCTGCCTCTTCGAAGTCAAACCGGGCCCACCCAAGGAAAAGCGCATTTCTTTTAAGGGCGATGACCTTGAACTAAGAAAGCGCTTTTTCAATGTCACAACACGACTTCATGTTAATTTCGCAGTTATTTACATAAAAGGAGCGCCTTTATTGTGAGCAACATGTCGGAGAAGTTCAGGAAATGTACCGAAAACAGACAAACATTTTTGTTTTAAATGTGATTTTAGTGCTTTTTGAGGGCAAAGTAAGGTCGTTCGCTATTTTCTGGCTGCGATCAGGCTTATATATACGAGGCGATCAGATGCTAACAGTCGGTCATCATCCACATCACCGCTACATGTTTCCAAAGTTGTTTCTGATTTCATCCCGCCGCACTATTCCTGGTTTCGTTTTCGCCAAGTGGCTAATTAAGTTATTACCGAAGTTTTTAGCATGGAGCAATCCAAGTCGTACAATCTGCGTTCGCGAGACCCGGTTTCGGAATTGAATCGGAGTGGGCAAGTGCCCAGGCCTTTAAGGTTGAGCGAGCTACAACTCGATGATGCTGCCAGCATAAGTCCGATCCCGACCGAAATCAGTATCAGCCCACCACCAAGCGTGTTAAGCCTCACGGACTTACCGTTGGCGCCTCCAGCCTACGATAGTCCCGAGCCTAGCGTGCTAGACTGGTGGCCGGGTGGATCTGAGCTACGAAGGAACGAATCAACGCGGATGCAGGTACGAATTGAGCACAAGCCATACACGAAATTAGGCAACCACATCTAGCCGACCAGTTGTCTTCAAAAAAGAAGGAGTTGCGGCGGCACTGGCTGACTACTTTCACGAGGGGCCACAGGTGAGCTAGGATTAGAAAAGGCAGTGCCCCAAACACAAAATGATGCTTCAAAACAACTACATAAATTGCCTAATTTAGTCAGAAGTACGCGCACGGACAGAAGCAGACATGGAAATTCCCAGCTCGTCCAGCCGTTCATGTGTGCCAAACTCTTCATTGTTTGGCATTGCGGAAGCCCCGGAAGATCGATGGGCTCGATGGGATCGACAGGGAAGCCGTTGCCCGGAGTTTGATTGGCGGGAATCGATGTATACCTAGATTCAAAACATATTTCGTGAAGCTTTAGCCAGGCAGAGATCGACGAGGAGCGGAGATATCGAGCAGAATGTGATGCAAGGTTCCAGGATCTCCAGGAATGGAAGGCCAAGTAAGATGAGCAACTTTTCTAGGAATATATATTTTAAATAGGAGAAAAGAAAGGAAAAGGGCGGAAGAGGAAAAACGCCGTGTGGAAAATGCCAGATTTTCCGAATGGTATAGGCAGAACTATCCTGTTGAAGAGCAGGTGCTGTGGAAGGACCAAGCGGCGGCCTGGCGGGCGGCGGAAGAAGCAAGGAAATGGGCCAGCATTTTCGGTACAAAACCCACCGGCTCCGGAAACGCTTTTCCGACCCACTTCGATGAGTTAGTCTTTCTGCGTGATAAGACAGGATGTTTAGCGGGACGATGTATATCCCCAAAAATTTTGAGTTCCCGGCCGAGGCACCTTTGATGAAGCTAAAAAGGTAGCACTTGCGTCTGATTAGTAAATAGAAATTTGTAGCTCTAAACTTCGAACCACCCCGTCCAGTTTCGGAAAAAAGTGGGCAAAACGGCTACCAGGTCGAGCGATCTCCAAGGTTGCCGATTTCCTCGAGGTGTTATCAAACTCAGTTAACAAACCTATGAGCTATAGAAAATACGGCCTGGGGCATCGCCGCGGCATCTTACTGATGCTGAGCTCGAGACCATGAAAATCTACGATTTATCTAAGGTGAGCTCTGGCTTGCGGTGGAAGCTGCAAGCAATGAATTTAGATCGAAGATGACGATATGGTTATGGGCTATGAAATTTGCGGCACGAGTGATCAGGTATTTCAGAACTTCTTAAAAACAAGTATAGCGCTTAGGGCCTTGAAATTGGAGAAGATGAATGGGACGATTCAGACGAGGAACAATCGGACACGGTTTCCGCAGTTATGGAGGATCAACCGCCCGAAGAGAGAACGGGTGATGGAAAGCAGAAGGACGTTGAGAACCCAGGTTTGTTTTAGTATGCATTTGATTGGGTTCAGCGTCGATACAAGCCACAAAGAGGCAGAGCGCCGAAATCGATGACGGCGACGAAGAGACCGAGACCGTTATTGTCCGGAAGCGCCATCGCTCCGCCCCTGATGTCAGCGGCGCTGCTACCTTGGGACCGGTCCCGGCTTATCAGGCCACTGCTGTCAAGGTATAACAGGCTTGAAACAATTCAAAATAGTCCAGGGACGTGGTAAATATGTTTCGCTATGTGCTTGGTCCAAAGAAGAGAAAAGCGCAGCGACACTGCTGGTGGAAGACCATCCCGGCATCAGCGTCAACGAGCTTTTTGAATGGTCCAGGCGCCGTGGACACCTAATCAAACGCAGCAGCATCAGGGCATTTATTGTTCGGGTAAAAGCGGGCCAAGAAGCCGCAAGAAAAAAGGTAAATATAGTATATGTATAATATATAATCTCCGCTCTCAGCCTGGCCCCAGCCGCCCTCTCAACATGTTGGATCTCCATAAAGAAGACTTAGAAGCGGCCGTGAAGCTGAACCCGAGAATTTCAAGCCGACAGCTCGCGGCGGTGCTGGGCATCCCCCGGACTTCGGCGCGACGGATGTGCCAGCAACTTGGCTACCGCCGCTACAAAATGGTGAGTCACCGCATTTTTGGTAAAAAATTGCCTTAGCGGCCAGTACAAATGCTGTCGGCAAAAAACAAAGAAGACCGGCTGAGCTGTGCGCAAAATTTCCTGAATGGGCTCGAATCCGGAGAGCTGTCCTTAAAAAAGATTATCTTCTCCGATGAAAAATTCATTCGGATCGACCCGCCCAAAGCCGACCGATTCGTCCTATCGAAGGCGACCACAAAGCGGGAGGTTGAGGAGGAGCTACTCGATCTGCCGCATGGAAAGCCAACCGGCCCAGGATTCACGTTTTGGGGTGGCATCGGTGGGAACGGAAAGAAATTGCCGTTGCTGGTGTTGGAGCAGGGCCAAACAATAGGCGGCCTCGAATACAGGTTTTCTATCTCATCATAATTAACAGTTAGCTTAGATACTTTTTGGAGCACCACATCATTCCGAACGCTGAGCAGTTGATTGGCCATGACTTTATCTACCAACACGACTGGGCTCCAGGTCACAATCATACAAGGACGCATCAGATGCTCATCGAGAAGGGAATCCGATACCTGGACCGTAGTGAGTAAGTCATCTAACATCATATGTGCGAATAAAATGTCTATTAGATACCCGCCAAATTCACCCGACCTCAATCCACTTGACTATTCGATCTGGTCAATGCATGAAAGAAGAGTCCGAGAGCTAACTGCCGACCTGGAGCCCAATCTGCCGCTTAAAGAGCGCAAAGAAGCTTTTGCTAAGGCTTTGCGACGCCCTTGGGCCGAACTTCCCGAGGAGCAGATTCAGGCCGCGGTCGCAGAACTACCCGAACGTCTCTTGTCATAAAAAATGATGGAGGGAATATCGAGGCCCAATACGGAGCCCGCGTCCGATACAGAAAACAGTGAAAGATTACCACATTCTTATACCAATTGTCGCATTTTACATTTGGTTATCTGCTTATTTGCCTTTTTTCACCTATTTTGCTCAATAAATCAAGTTTTTCCGATTTAGTAAAGGCCAAAATAACGCACTTTTCGAGAACCAACGGTTTAGACAATCCGCGGCGCCAGAAACGTTTATACCTCTCTGACACCGTTCGCAAATCTGTTATTATCTATTCTCTGAAAAGAAACGGGACGATTCGATGGTGAAATCGCTCGAAAAACACGAAATTGCCAACTACCGTAACCCTCGGGGGAGCGCGTTTTAGCATGCAATATGAACTTCCATAAACTAGATCATTTCTGAAACCAACAGGTTGTCTAGGTGCTTAGGAGTCTACCTGGAAAATATTAGACAATGCCGGTGGCAGGTTCCCGAGTTACAAGCGAGAGACTGAAAGCCGACCCAAAATCCGACTTTTGATCGACACCTGAAAATGATTTTTTCTTGAACATCATCTATATAGAAATCTCATGCATGAAAGCGATGCTCTTATTAAATAATGTATACTATCAAACTCCTGGAATGGGACAATGAAAAATGATGGTGGAAATCGCCGCAGACTGGAAACTAGTTTACTTCAAAAACGCTTTTCAAAAAAATTTTTAAAAATCTAACGACATAAAAACTTTGTATTGACGGGCGCAACTAATTCAGCTCAGTTAGCTGAATTAGTGATAGATATGTCTTGAGGAGCCGAGCATGGTATTTTTTTTTACACCGCCTCAAACTTGGAATATTTCCGGTTTTCGGAAAATTCCTCCGAGAAAACGGCTGGCCCGAAAATTGTATTAAAATTCTCATTGGATGCGCCCGCGATGTATCCTTTTTAGAAATTATTACCGAAATCTGGGGAGGACAATGAAACTCAATAGAGACATAGCTAGATTCGAAAAACAACACGATTCATCGAGTTTGGCGACCCTATAATACGAACCCTTAGATGGTTACGGTAGCCCGTAATTTAACTGATGATAAAGCAACTCGGCCACTACAAGAACATAGTAATAAAAGGCCTTGGTTCTCTAGGAATCTTTAAAAATAATTTTCTAAAGTCGGATTCCGTGACCTCAAAAAATCCATGAATAGGGGGTCGTCGAAAACTTCGTAAATTCGCCTTTTCCAAAAATGTTTTCAATATTTTTTTCTGCTTGCATACAGCAGTTAGCTACTGCCTAACCTCCTCTTTTTCAATTTTTACCTTACAATTATTTTTAATTAAGAATTCTCGAAACGACCCGATGTAAAAATTCGCTTTAACATAAAAATCCAACCACACCTTCGAAAATTCTCAAATTTTGGCTGCGGTACACTACAATACACACTTGCTACAGCTCAAAAAATTAGAATTATTGAGCCATCAGAAAGCCGAGGAAAACCGAACGCACATTTCTACGGAACGCACAGTTTTCGGGTGTAATTTGTATTGGTGCGTCGCCAAAAATCGAAAAAAACAAGTCGTGTTAAATCTTCATACCCAGCATATTTAAGCATTCTGGCATGGTAACGCACCTTCAATTCTCTACCGTTCGTGAGATATTTTGACACAAACTCTGTACTTTTTGCTTGGCCCACCCTGTAAGGCGCTAGACGCAGAAACAGACGGGAAGCCTTGTAGTAATGTTGAAGTATATATTTTCCTGATCACGAAAGGTGATTAGCCGAACGCGAATTTGCTTTTGAATTCTATAAAACGAACCATAAGATGCGGAAAACTGGCTAGGAATGATATGTGGCATATTTTCGAGCGTTCTGGTGAGACCGTAAGGAGTAACGCGGCGTAAAAAACGGCGGAAATGCCGTGGAAAACACAAGTCTAGAGCGCGTATCCTGTATCCTGCAATCCCACTGAGATTTGGGTAGGTTCGTCGGCGAAAATTAACAAAGGAATGTTCTTGCAATTGCCCATATAGAGATTTGATTACAGGTTTATTTTGTGATGGTTTTTGCCAGTCTTTTTGAACTTGCTGACGATGTGTTTGTGTCATGGGAACCAAGCGCAGGTTATCGTATTTAGCTCTATTTCCATTGATCTTGTAAGCGTCGAAAATGGATGTCTGACTCTTGTCGATGGCCGAGTTGGAGATGACTTCCTTCGGCGTTGAGTACACGTGCTGTTTGGGATATCTATCTACAAATGGAAATTTTCATAATGCTTTGTTACCTTTGGGTTAACCAATCGGTAAAAGTGCTGTCTGATCTCGGGCTCGAAGAAGATGATGAGCCATGTTTGGAGCGTCATCTAGAGGGTAACAAAGGATAAAGGAAAAATGAGAGTGAACTTTACCTCTCCCTGGATAATGTAATAAATGATGTATATCCAAAAAGCATTATGATATTGTGAATAATTAACGCAAAATTGATAAACCGCGATGACAAGAATGCGGAGTGTTCAATTTTCTCCAGGTTTTTTCACGTGCCATGCACCTGTCCCCAATTTACAATAGCTCAGGCTTGGGGCTTCGAAAGCTAATAATTTGTTACTTCCGTGTTTCAATAACCTTTAACACGGTTTATTTCGTCCACATATCCCGCAACTGTTGAAAATAAATGTCATTTTGCTGCTCGAGGTCGTACTGTAGCTTTGTACCATCCACATTTCTTAGTACAGATACCTTCCGGTTCTAAATGATGACTAGACGCTATTAATTTTATTCGATTCATTCATTAAATTATTTTTGTGGAGAACTTTAAAAAGGTGGTTTATGTACCTGACAGCCCGGAAGGAATTTTTTAACAAATTGCTGGCGGATTTGCGGCTCGAAAATCATGATCAGCCACATTTGGACAATGATCTGGCCTTCGACCATGTAGAAAAACAAGAATGTCCAGAATGTTTGGACGTATAAGGAGTGGAAGATGAAAAATTGATAGACCATAATCAGAGAGATTGATATTAGGCATTTAAAAGGTGCCAAGCCGAGGAGCAGCTTGGAAGCTTTGTAGTTTGTTAGAGTGTTCCATCTGAAAATGCTTAACGTGATTGAGCTACTAGGGAGCCTAAGGCTAAGCCTTTTGCACAAGTCAAAGTCTAAAACTAGACATAGGCCTTAGTAAATTTATGCCGACCGTTCGTGTACGGTTGAATGTTTGATATTTTGTACGAGGTAGTACTTCCTACGGCATCCGAAGTATAGCCATAGGAAAAACTAAATCACCCTGTTATGCATTAGAGACTTATTTACCGAAATGGCAATAGCTTGGGCAAGGTATCCATTAAATAAGGTAAAGCTGATGGGGACCACGTGCAAATAGAGAATTGTCAATTCGGCAAAATTTATACAAACCTGAACCTTGTTTTCAAACTTATTTATATTGTTAACTTACGGCAATAAAAATAATCCTTCGGCCCAGCTGGTTATCC
Source organism: Mesorhabditis sp. LJ9110 (assembly GCA_038088335.1). Taxonomy (NCBI): domain Eukaryota; kingdom Metazoa; phylum Nematoda; class Chromadorea; order Rhabditida; family Rhabditidae; genus Mesorhabditis; species Mesorhabditis sp. LJ9110. Next base: position 182,874 of record JBBGBA010000259.1, on the reverse strand, counting down.
AGATGAGTCTCTTCATAAGTTTCGAGATTTTTGGTCGCAATATAGCGCTCAACAGCGATTCCGAAAGTCATATGAAGTGAGATGGCGGATACTTGAAAAAAGCCGTTAAAAATAAGTTTAAAAAAAGACATGAAATGCAAAGCAAAACTGACTTGTTTCCGTGAGATACGAAAAGAACTGAAAGTGGGACGGGTTCGTAAGGAGGCCAATAATTTGTAAGAAATGTTTGGTCATTCTGAGGGCCGCACCAATTGTGACTGCGGTGGGTTGGGAGAGCAGAAGAATTGTAAGGTTTGGATGGAAGACCTAAAGTGGTATTTCATGGTAAACTAGCAAAGATAATTTAGTCGCTTGAAATTGTATAATGTCATTCTTACCCTTTTCAAGGTCAGCAAATAACAAAAAGGCACAAGCGTTATCAAGAATATTAACACAACCAGAAGTTCGATCATCTAAACCAGCTTTTTTAAAAATGTCTGAATTATCCAGGTGTACCATGAGGTACGTAAAGTACTCCTCCAGATACGCCGGGTGTACCAGCCATCCATATTCAATTTCGGGTGCCATTAGAGACACGATGTAGCGAGATTTAGAATCGAAAATCAAGAAACTTCCTCCTGAGAAGGAGTCTCCGAAGGAGCACCACTTTGAAACGCAGAAAGTACTGGCGAAAATAGAGGCAGAAATGTATGACTCGATCTTTCCCTCCAACCCCAGGGAATTTCAATTTAATATGGAGTCATGATGATCGGGATAATTCCATTGATATACTTTGATTTTTATGAATCGTCGAGATTCCGCCAACCCGCCGTTGTTGAACTTTTCGTGGTATCAAAAATTTTGGAGAGCACCGCTCCATTCCGTAAATAGATTTGTACTTTTATTAATACTGGAGTTTGGATAGAGAGCCCAGCAATTTAAACAACAATAAAAATCAGTAAAATGCTGCGCCACGACTGGATGATACAAAATCGCGGAGAAGTGGTCTCGGGAGAAAATAAAAATCCTGCTCAAGCAAGCAGACCTTTCTATTACCGTGGAATCCACACTTTTTACGGTACAAAAATGTTTTGATCGTTGTGCTCTGAATTTAGGCAAGATTCTGACGACCCAGACGGCCCAGATAAATATTCTGGGGTTTCGTGATTTCAGATTTTTTATTTTTTTTTCTCGGGACATCCAATCAGGAGCTTAGTGTACCAAATTTCAGTCCAAAGCGATTTACCTTTCTTTATCTTTTGGGAATTGCTTTTTCAAGGATTTATAGCTAATTAATCGATGTTGGAGCTGATCATTAGGTCATTTAAGTATGACTAGAACTTCTCCTGAGTTCCCCCGAGACTGATAATCGCAATTCATATAATTCAGTAACCACGCTGGCAAATAGACGATCCCCAGGGTGTTCCAACCGTGTTTTGGCGTCGTTGGTACTCGGTTAATTTTTTATTATTGCCACGATTTCTCGAGTTGCCGGAAATAAATCTCTCGTTCGAGTTCCGGGTGATGTTGCAGTGATTTGCCCTCTACGGTTCTTAGAGGGCTACTGTGGCGCTGAAAAGCGAAAGAATTACGTTAATCACACCAAAAATCAGCACAAAAAGTGATATTAACACTGTACTACGATACCTGTGCGCCTGGTATAAATTTGCGAAGGAAATTCCGTCGCGCCTGCGGTTCCAGGAAGATAATTAGCCACATTTGGACGGTGATTTGAGCCTGGACGGTGTGGAAGAAGATAAATGTCCAGAAAGTTTGGACGAATAGGGAATGCGAGATGCCAAAGTGGTATAATAGGATTACTGAGACCGAGCCAAATACTTTGAATGGGGCCAAACGAAGTAGGGTTTTCGAAGCTTTGTAGTTTGTTTGGGTGTTGTACCTAAAGGGTTGTTTCTGTAATTTTATGCAGGCTCTAAATATGGATCCCATTAAATTATCTAAATTTTCTTTGAATGTACCCAGGCGTTCGATGAGTTCCAAATTCCCTACGAATTTTGCTCTATGTGAATTCAGAAGAACGAAGCAATATTTTCACAAGCCAATTACGAACGGATTCCATTTTCAAAGCAGCCCACCCACCCTTTAAAAAATTGAGGAAAGATACCTTTCTTCTACGGTCGAATTCTTAATCCCGTATATCACGTAATATTTTCGGCGACAAGCAAAGTAGAGCCAGACGAAAACTAAAAAACTCTATTTTTCCTGTCTCAAAAACTGCTACTCACAAATATCGCGAAACACTGTGACGTATACCCATTAGCAAGTGTAAAAGAGATCGGCACCAAATGGAGATACATAATTGCGATTTCCCCAAAATTGCAGAGGCCCTAAAAGCTGAAATGCTATCAGATAATCCCAACTACCCAGATAAAGATAATTTTCACGGCTAACCAAGTTGTCGTATGCGTTTCTTCATAGGTTTCCAGGTTTTTCATAGCGATGTAGCGTTCAAACGCAATTCCAAAGGTCATGTGGACCGATATTGAGGCGGCTAAAACCGTTATATGACAATAAAAAAATTGTGCACTTGATTCAGTGAGGTAGGAGATGATTTGAAAAATTTTCGGGTCGGTCAAGCAGCCCTGGTATTGGAGGTAATGTTTCAGTAATCGAATTCCGATGGCAATTGCGATGACGGTCGGCTGGGAGAGTAGTAGGACGGTGAGATTTGGGTGGAAAATCTGGAATTATGAGATGGGGATTATAGGTTTTCTTGGGGTACCTAGAAAAAATTAATTTTATGGCTCAAGGAGTATTTTATACAGCAACTTAACAAAATGTACCAAAAAAATCTTACTCGTTTCGATGTCAGAATGATCAAGAACGGAATAAAGGTAAGGAGCATCAAAGCAAACAAAATGGCTTCAATTTGCTGAAAATAGGAGTATATTTGATGATGATGTTTGATGCTTAAAACATACCATAAACAACAAGAAATACCCCTCCAAATATGCCGGGTGAACCAGCGCGCCATAGTCAATCTCCATCGAATATTGCGAGAATCGTGATGTGTCTTCAAATGGCGGTGAGACATTTTTCGAAAGGGCCAAAACTAGCCGAGTCTGATCCATCGGTCCCTCGGGATTTCAGGGTCTGGTGAGAGCTGATCTGACGAAACTAGAAGAAATGAAGAACGGGGCTATAGCAATGAACCATTCGTAAAAAAAGACCAAGATTAGTAAGCTTGAGCCAGTACCATGGTTAAGCAAAGTAAGTACAAAAATTATCCGTTTCTTAATGGCTACAATGTCGCCAAAGATCTTGGTCTATTTTCAAGCCCCTCATCAGATCGGATTGGTACGGAATTCCGCTCCCAATGCGGTATCTGGTCCTCAAAACAAAAAGTTGCTTTAGGCTATTCTAGGGTATTTGGAAAGACCGAAAGCTTACGCGCAATTGATACAACGACGTAATTATGGTAGAACCCTTTGAGCTGTGGTCTAGAACTTCCCCAGAAGCAAAAATGAGCCAGTCCAGCCAAAGTTTAGTACCGGCAATCGCGAGGTGGTCAACAGTCTCTTTGTCTTTAAAAGGGAAGGGAGTTTCTCAACCGTCTAAGTTAAGGCTCTGTTGCCTCTGCAAAGATGCAATTTTTTGGTCAATGCTCGGAGCAGAGGAGGAAGGGAATCAAAGCAAAAACATTTTATTCCCACATTTTTTGGAGTTCCTTAAAATATATGTCCTTTGCTCGTTGCGGGTCGTGGTGAAGCGGTCTTCCCTCGACGTTTGTCAGCGGTTCAACTCGGGAATGCTTCAAACATTATTACTGCGCAGAGGGGCTTACGTGATGCCTCGGGAATAGGCGGAAAAATTGACGCCTCACATGCGGATCCAGCATGATGATCAACCACATTTGAATGGTCATTTGCCCCGCAACAAGGTGGAAAAATATGTGAGTCCAAAAAGCTTGGACATAGCGAGAATGGTTGATGAAGACGTCGTAGCAGACGATGGCCGCTATCGAACCGACGCATTTGAAAGGGGCTAAATGGAGGAGGAGCTTAGAAGCTTTGTAGTTGGCTTGGGTGCTGTATCTAAAATGGAATTTCAGAAAGTATCTCCAAAATCTCCGCTAGAATGCCTGGTAACGTTCCTGTTACCTCTGCTGCGCCGTCGATTCCTTGATCGCCGATACGTAATAATACTTCTTACGACAAGCCGCGTAAAGCCAAAGATAAAACTACAGACGTCTGAAATTAATCGCGTTGCAAGCGCCAGCTAACCGAAATTGCAAAAGCCTGGGAACCGTAGCCCACGCAAAGCACAAACATGACTGGGACTACATGCAGATACATCATTCCCATTTTTCCATAGACTATCGTGGCCTCAAAAGAGTCTTACTATACTTTTATTATGAACAGTTACCCAGATGACGATAATAATCCATGCAAGTCGATTGTCTTGATATCTCTCTTCATATGTATCTAAGTGTTTCATAGCCAAATACCGCTCAATGGCGATACCAAATGTCATATGCACCGATACTGCAGCGGCTAAATTTTATTTTTAGAGCTTTTGCACGTGGTTTTACATAATCTTACTCATAGATATTTTTTAAACAGTGCGCCCCTTCTCCGCCTGCACTTGCTGACTCCGTCACGAAGGAGGTCGTTTGATATAGGATAGGATATTCAAAGAGCCCGTTATACTGTAGGATGTGCCGTATGGCGCGGATTATAACGGCTATCGTGATAAACATTGGTTGTGAAAGGAGCAGTAACGTTAGATTGGGATGAAATATCTGAGAACACGGGTTTGGAACATCTTTTCGAAACGGCAAGAAAAATGCTAGGATGGTTCAGTAGACTTTATTTGGTTTTGAAAAAATCGTAAACAACTTCAATTAAACAAAACCAACAGAATTATTAAAAGCTTTGATTTGTTTAAAAACAGGTCAGCGATCTCGCTTAGAAATCAACAGCTACCAAATGCGCCAAAGGACACTGCAGTTCGTTTTACAGGTACACACGGAAAAATTATTTACGCGCGTGTTTAGGCGCTAAACATAGCTATCGTAGCCAAGAAAAGTTTTACATGAAATACTCACCCGTTTCGTACATAAAACATGCCGAAAAATCACTAGCGTACCGGTAAACGACAAAAATATCGCCGACTCCATACACTTAAAATATAATTTTATTACCAAGGAAAACCGACTGACCATCATCATTGGAAAGGCGTGCTCGAGATATGCGGGATGCACGAGGGCCCCGTACTCTGTGCGCATTTTATGGCTAAAATTTGCCGGCTTTGCCATGGCTTCGGCTGGCTACACGAGAAAAACGGGGATTTCTATCCAATTTTCCGCCATCTGGCTGTCAATGGGGGTTGGGGACGTCTTTGTGTTTTTCTGAGGATGACCATGAACTGTCTGCCCATGGGATTTCAAAATTCAAGAAAATTCAGTGTCCATCTCGTGCCGTGCAGTTCCGGGTATCTCCTTGAAATACTTAGCTCCCGGAAAAGCATATCTGGTCTCTGATGTGTTGATTAATACCGCGAATCAATACTTTTCGAATAGGACGCGCCAACAATTCCAAACTATCTTCTTTTTCTCTGTTGTCCCCGTATTTATTTCCACAGTACGTTTAGCTGGCTAAAGTACACATCTTGTTCCTGATCCGGTGCGTATTGTAGCCGGGCGCCGTGTACGTTTTTAAGGTGGGTGGGCCATGGTGACTGAAAGAAGCTGATCAGAAGGTTGGCGCGGGTTGCCTTGTTCGAGTCTCTGTCTGGTCGAAGTGATGCGAGCACCCTGGTTCTCAGCTGCATATCGTAGAGCATGATGAACCAGATTTGAATGAGGGTCTGAAAAAGCGAAATTATTACAGAAAAGCTGGGTTAAAATATCATAATTCTATTTTTGGGATTTTTTGAATGAAAAGTCACGTGAAAACTGAATTATCAAAAATTACCTGAGTTTGCACTGTGTAAAACATCAGAAATACATAAAATATTTGCGTATATTCAGAGCGACCGATCAGAATTTGGTATTCCATCAAGATCAGGGTTGAAAAGATGCATTTGAATGGGGCCATACCCAACAGCAGTCTTGAGGCCTTGTAGTTTGTTTGGGTTTTGTATCTAAAAATACAAATATAAGGCTTAAATCTACGTCTTAACGAAAATATCTAAGTCGAAAATCTATACTCTCAAAAATTACCTATCCTCTACGCTAGGTGCTTCCATTTCGTAGACAATGTAAAATTGTTTTCGGCAAATACGGTAAAGCCAGAAAAAGAACTAAAAAATATTCACATGATGGAAGTTGCGAAATTTTAAATACATTTTTATGGTATACTTACAAACATTGCCAGTCCCTGCGTAAGATATGCTATCCCAAAAGTTAACGACAACGGCGTTTTGTGCAGATACATCGTGCCCATATTAAGAAAAACAAGCACGGACTGTAAATATTATTTTGTGTGCATTTTTGTAGCTACAAACCGTTCCAACAATCAATATTCTAGCCAAGGTATTGGTTTCATATTTATCCTCATAGGTTTCAAGGTTTTGACTGGCCAAATAACGCTCAAACCCGATGGCAAAGGTCAAATTGAGCGATAGGGCGCCGACTAAAATTAAAGCTATAAAAAGTTATTTGAAAAACTAACTGTAATCCGTGGCAAACGATAGCATTTGAAAGGCTCGCGGGTCTTCTAAATTGCCAGAGATATGGAGGGCGTGTTTGACTATGCGGAATAACCCGGAAATTGAAACGAATAGGGGTTGGCTGAGGAGGAGGAGATTGAGATTTGGATGGAAGTGCTAAAAAGTTCTATAAATGCCATGATAAAAACCGAGATAGTATGTTATTTTATATAAAATATATGAGTAACATACCCGTTTTGAGGTCAATTGTTGTCTGAATAAAAGGTAAGAAAATATCAGGAACGTAACTAGACAAGCTTCGAGTATCTAAAAACACGAAGTGGAGCGGTTATAAGCTTATAAGCCTAAGGTTAATGGCCTCACCATAAAATATGGAAAGTACTCCTCCAAATACGCCGGATGCGCCAGGATACCAAAATGAACGACCATTATCGACTTTTTCAATGCCTGAAGAAAAATTTGAATGAAACGGGGGGTGAATGGAGTGAAAGTAGCAGAGAATCGGAGATTAGTAGCGGCTGAAACCAGTGAAACAGGTGACGGAATAGCTGATTTTATGTATTCCGGGTTCCAACTGGCGCATTAAATTTTTTTAACTAGTTCCCTGACGTTATACATCTAGCTTCGAATGTTTAAGACCTCAGACTTTGCTGACAAAATCCGACGAGCTGACTTAATGTGAAGAGTATTCAATAAAAGGTGCACTACATTCAAAACCACACTAGCGCAAGAATTCTTGGAAGTGAACGCATTGCGGGACGGCCTAGAAAATTTGCTTTTTCCGCTGGGTGTTCAGACGAGGACCCGCTAACAATCAACCACTAATTGCGGGCGTTCGACAATCTTTGGCATAGGTGCTAAGATTTTTGGACACCTAGGAGACATCAAAATTGGGGCGAATTCGGGGTTTTTTTTTGTCGATGTAAAGCCAGACGTAGACGGTTGGACGAAGTGTGAAAGCCGCCTCGTGACCATGGTTATTTTCTGGGGGTTTCCCATGGAATTTAGGTTGAGTCGGAAGGTTGAAAAATCAAGATTTTTTGAAAAGTCAAGGTGTAATAACGTTGTTACACAAGACAGTTAAAAACAAAGCGAAGGTCTGCTGTTTTCTGGTCGAAACTATATACAAAATTAATTTAGCTGGATTTACCTAAAACTTAAGGAGCATAAAATTTAATTTAGCCATGGCTTAGTAAAAGCGGTCGTATCTGAACTTTAATGAAGAATGAATTTGTCGGCAGCAGGGCGGGGGAGGAGCCGCTTCGTATACGGAATTAGCTTGAAGAATTTTCCCGAATCCAGCTACCGCTAGTGGCAAGCATCGATATGGGAATGTCTAGGTTTTTAGCGGCTTTCCTATGGCATGATTTCCTTTTCTTTTGGCTCGTACCCGATTCTGTAGATACTCCGGACAATTCAGGAGGATATTCGAGGGTTCCGAATTCCGGGCGGAAGGAAGAAGACTGCGGGGGAGCGAGGCAATGCTTCCGCCGATAAGTCTTGCGTAGCTTCCCGGATTTATCGATTGGAATGAACTTTCAAGTCTGACGCCACCCTGAGAAAAACATCAATAGAAAAACAGGGCAAAGCGCTTAGGATAAAGATAATTTGATAAACTATTTTTTGCGGGTAGCTGTAAGCAATGACGCCAAGTGTACATTTAAATGAAATTTCCGTGCAAAAATAGATGTTTTGTACTGATAAATCATTTAAGCTGTGAAATATTTTGGGGTGTGGTAAAATATGAAAGGCTTCCTCAAGGCTAAAAACACAAAAATGAGGCAACTTCGCAAACTATAGCTCTGTAAACTACACTAGCGCAAGAAGTACCAATAATTTATTTCCACATCGACTGCAACTGCGCAAAATAAACATCTCGTTCTTGGGCCGGATCGTACTGTAGCTTGGTGCCGTGGACACTTTTTAGCGGCATATTCGAGCGTGGCTAAAAATCGTAGAAAATCTCTTAAGCCTATACCTTTCTTGATTGATTTCTCACAAACAGTGCGTAGAGCTGGCTTCGGAGTTGACCTTCGTAAAATAGAATCAGCCACATTTGGGACACCGTCTAAACGATACCTTACGGATTAGAACCTGAAGGGCCACCTGAAATTGTATCGTATAAAACAATACGAATACATAGACAATCTGAGTGTATTCTGAGCGAGCTATCAAAAAGTGATATTCCAAAACGATCAACGTCGAGAAGAAACATTTGAAAGGGAGCTATAGCTAACAGTAGGCGAGACGCTTTGTAGTTGGTCTGGGTTTTGTATCTAGAAAATATTTGTTAAATGTATAAGGATTATCGATACCTTGCCGCTACTGTATTTTCCTTCATTTCATAGACAACATAAAATTGACGACGACACGTTTTGTAGAGCCAGCAGAAAAACTAAAAAATTTGGCTTGACACTTTTGGGTAAATTACTTTCATGACTCTAATAGGCCGATACCAATAGACGTTCATAAATAACTTACCAACATAGCAAATCCCTGTGTAAGATAAACTATACTGAATGTTACTATCAGAGGCACAAGCTGTAAATACATTAACCAATGTTAAAAAAGACCAACACAGACTAAAAATCCGTGTACTAAAGCTGCTATGATTTTTCTGACCGTTCCCAAGATAAATATCCTGGCCAATGATCGTTTCATATTTTCCCGTAGTTCTCAAGTGTCGACTTGCAAATAGCGCTCGAACCATGGTAAAGATCAGGTTTAGGCTGTGGCACTGACTAAAAATATTTTCATAAATTTTGTGCCATGAATTTGCCCTACGGTATTCTGTCGTAAACGAAAATAACTGAAAAAGCAGCGGATTTTCAAGGTATCCAAAAATTCGTAGCGCATGCATCGCCATTCGTAATAGCCCGGAAATAACGTTGAAAAGAGGCTGGCTGAGCAATAGGAGATTTAGGTTTGGATGAAATACCTAAAACACAATGTTTTTACTGTAATTCATGAATTACCCGTCTTGACGTTAGCGTTTTTAAAAACAGGATAAACGTAAGTGTTAATAATGTAAAAAGCAGCATCTCGGCAAACTAAAATTGTTAAAATGGATCATAAATATAGAAGATATCTTACCATAAAATATGGGAAGAGATCTTCTAGAAACGCTGGATGGACCAGCGCGCCAAACTTCACCGTCATGGCGGTAAATTTATGAAAAACTAAAATTTGGTATTTACGAATATGCAACAAAATTTAAAAGTACAAAAAGCTAGCAAAGAAAAATCAGACAAAGCACCCAACGCATCGATTTTTTATGATTTATAAAATTCCAGCTCCGGGTGCCCGCATTAGCCCTAAGGATACCAGACTAGAGTCCCTGGAACCCCCGGAGTCCGTCCATTAGTTATTTGGGGGGCGTGGAAAACTAAACAGAAAACATTGCTGCGATGAACTAGCTGTTTTCTCGGGTTCAGAGAAATAATGACAATTTCTAGACCCTGGGAATGCTCCCGGATCATTTTTACATTTCTTTTTCACACGGGCACTGACGAAGGTATTTTTTGGAAGTTATCTGGTCTGTTGCGACATTGCGCAAAGTTCAGTGTGGACAATAGTAACGTCGGTAGAGCGACAAAGTTTATTGCTCATCATTTGGAGTCAACACTGGAGGCAAAACTTGGCCGTAACGAGAAAAAAGTCCTTTTCAGCCTTTCCTTTGGGGTAATCAATGGAAATTCCATGGGGAATCGAGAATACTGAAGTGCCGAGCTGGGTTCATTAAAAAATTACGGCTGTTTGTGGGCTTTAAAAATAAGTTTTCTTTTGGTCTAATTAGTGACTAAGTCCTAAAAAGTTTAATTCTATGATCTGGGGCTATCGCCTACGTCGCACGCGCTCTCTGTCTTTCCTCACTAACTCTCATTCTTTCTCCCAGACATTTTCGTTGTAAAGAGCAAATTACCAACATACTTCCAGATTCCAGAATCAGAATTTTTTATTTGCAGACCCTCTGGCCCTGTCAATTTTATCACCAAAATTGTCTACGAGATTTATTTCCACATTGATTGCAACTGGGCAAAATAAACATCTCGTTCTTGGCCCGGTTCATACTGTAGCTTCTTCCCATGGACGCTTTTTAGGTTCACATCCCACCGTGACTAAAAAAGCTTCAGCGACTCTCCAAGAAGTCCACCTTCTTCGAATGGCCTCTCGCAAACAGTCCACAGATCTGACTCCGGAATTGCACCTCGTAAAGTAAGATAAACCACATTTGATAGATCGTCTAAAATCTAAATAATGGATGTTGATCTAAAGGGCTACCTGAAATTGTATAGTATAAAACAGGACGAATACATCGACAATTTGCGTATATTCCGAGCGAGTTATTAAAAAGTGATACTCCAGCACGAGAAGTATCGAGAAGAAGAATTTGAAGGGTGCGAGTGCCAAGAGTAGCCGGGAAGCTTTGTAGTTTGTTTGAGTTTTGTATCTAGGGAACGAGCATTAATAGATTTGGCTTAGATACCTAGCCGCTACTGTAGTGGCCTTCATTTCATAGACGATATAAAATTGCCGTCGACACGTTTTGTAGAGCCAGCAGAAGAACTAAAGGTATCACGCTTTAACGTTTGAACTTACTTACCAACATAGCAAATCCCTGGGTAAGATACACTATGATAAAAGTTAATGTTAAAGGCACCAATTGAAGATACATCATACCAAGATTGAAGAAAACGAGAACCGCCTTAAGGCACTTGTGACAATAAACCCGTTGAATTTTTACAAACCGTTCCAACGATAAATATCCGAGCCAATCGATTATTCTCGTATTTCTCTTCATAATCGGCCAGATTCCGACTCGCTAAATATCGCTCAAGTCCGATCGCAAAGATGAGATTCAGAGCTATTGCACCAACTAAACCAAACGTCAATTTCTGGCTTTCAAATCATCAACTTACTGTATTCTGTGGCAAAGGAAAATAGCTGAAACCGTTGTGGGCTTTCTAGATACCCAAATATGCTTAAAGCATGCATCATCATCCGTAATGACCCGGAAATAAACACGAAGAGTGGTTGGCTAGCAGTAGGAGGTTGAGATTTGGGTGAAAAACCTTGATTAAAAAATAAGGACGATTTAGAAAATGCGTACCCGCTTGGAAGTCAGTAACTTCCGGAATACGATAAATGTGGCGGTTAGTAACATAACAAGGGTCATTTCCACTACCTGGGATGACGTTTAAAGTAGTAGGGAATAATTAACGTACCATAAAATATGGGAAATAGTCCTCGAGGTATGCCGGATGAACTAATGCTCCAAACTGCACCGTCATGACGATGGTTAAAAATTTTTCTAGGTATTTAAAGAATAAGTAGTCAAGAAAGGTTGTCAAACGGAGCCAGAAGTTATTATGCCATAATAGGTAAAACACCAAAACACGGAACGAACATATAAGCCGAACATAAGGGGAGGGCAAAAAAGGCTCTCTCGATTCAAAAGATTACAGCTGTACTGAGAAATTGTCCCTAACTAGAGATACTGAAAGCAGACTAGACTGACTACGTACCATAATTACCCGGTGCTGAAGCATGGAAAATTACCGGTACGAGACTGTGTTTGCTAAATGTTGCCCAGACATTAGCCGATTGTCCCTAGACCCTGGGAATGTTTACCAGAAACGTTTTTGAGGTAAATCCATTCCCATGAAAAATGGTTACCGTGTGCTTAGCCAGTCTGTCTGACCGACTCTTTGGTATGATAAAGTTCATTGCTGATGTTGCCGGGTCACACGCATGGTGGTAGCGACGACAGCAGTATTTTCAAAAAAATTCTCTTCGAATGAGTGTTTGAAATTCCACCGGGACTCCATAACGCTGATGAATCCGAGAAAAGCTCATGAAAACAAAGACAGGTGATGAGGTATCCTTTAAGAAGCGATGTTCAGGTAAGTAGGGTGGCGGGATGGTTCTAGCACCGATAAAATTATACCTAAATTTTAAGTGATTATCATTATGATTCCACATTATTCTGATTCTATTTTATTGTATCTTATCTATCGAACCAATGAGTACTGAAAAAACACTGATAATGACGTTTATTATTGAGCAATTTTAAGCAAACAATCATGCCAAAAGTGACATCAATTCCACATAGTTTCAACTGCACAAAATATATGTCGGTCTCCTCGTTGGCCTTGTATCTGAGTCTTCTTCCTTCAACATCACGAATTGTCACTTCCGGTTCTACCTGCATTTGGATGGGATTAAGTTATATTGGCGCATGATATTCACTCATTCACTCCTGCTTCTTCTCTCTCTCCTCTCTTCTCTCTTTCTCTATCTCTCACTCTCAACCATACCCTTGGTCGCATCCACATGAAAAACCTTTCCCTCAATTCGGGTTGCGTAAAAATAATGAGCCAGATTTGCACTATCACCTAAACATCGGTTTTCAACAAGCCAAAAGAGCAGCACCTGCATTTCCAACAAATAGAAGAATCCAAAACTGTAGAAATTAATGTGATATTTATCCTGAGCCGTCATCAGCTGGTGGTAGCCAACGAACACGCATGCTAAACCGCACTTATATGGTGCTAGGCAGAGTAGTAGATGTGAGGTACGGTAGCTCATTACGGTTTGATACCTAAAATACAAATTTTTGATCCAAAAAAAAATTGAACCGATCAGCGACAGTAGCCTCCTTCTTATTATAAACCATGAAATAGGCTTTCCGGCTTCGAAAGTAGAACCAGACAAATAACTAGAAAAATTCAGAATTGGTGCGGTAATTGCCGATACCATAACTGACGAAATTTCAGACATATAAACAACGAAGTAGATGATGCCCTGATTTGCATATCCGAGATAGTAGAAAACTTGGCCGAAAATTTGAAGGGAGACCTGTAGCTTGGAGTTTTCATAGACATGATCGGATTCCATACCACTCCAATAACATTTGCCCATGCCAGTTTGCGTGTTGGGAATTTTTCCTCGTAGTCTTCTAGGTATGACATGGCGATACAACGTTCCGTCGCGAATCCGAGCATCATGTGGATGGAGATGGACGATACTACAAGACAAATATCATACAAAATATGCAGATTTCAGCATCCAGCTTCCACCAATCAATTCTGACCACATTTTACCCAGCTTTCTCGCACTTTCTTATTGTGGTTTGGATTGCTAGGCCCTCTGGAATTGCTTTGATGGTGTTAATTATAAAAGTATAGAACCGGAAGTATCCGACAGACTAAAATAGAGTCTTGGCAGTCAGCCCATTGGATAAGCAAATAATTAATGGACGTTTCTAATCCCTCGTTCCAATGATACGTGGCGCTTCCCACATACCTTTTTCTACACCGGGACTGCTTCCGAATGCGGCTTAACGCGCAAATGAGAATTCTACCGTCCCGGTAATGTATTTTCAAGTATTCTAAAGGTATCGAAATCTTAGGAGCAAAAAAAATCAGCTCTTTGGTTTTTATTTCTTTTTTATCAAGGAACTACTATGACCTCGGATCAAAAACTAGCTAAATGAGTACAGAATACACCCGTAGGTACAAATGCTTTGACCAGGTCTCAGGGTTATTACACCAAGCTTTCAGAAATGGCCCGGTCACAGGCTTCATGGGAGTATTTGAGCATGTAGGCCTGCTCAAATATCCAATCTTGCGATCAGGCATGGAAATTTTCAAAATTGACTTCCTTGCAAAAAGACTGGTACCTGCTTCACTGGATAGCGACATGTATCGGTAGACGGTCGGATTGGTGAGAATACCGACCTCAAGCAACCCGTGTTTCACAAGGCGTATTGTGATGGAGAGTATGCCACCGGCCGGCTGCACCACAAGGAGCATCGTGAAGTTGGCTTGGAAAATCTGAGGGACGGGATCACGAGAGGCTCCCAATGGGGATTGATCATTATCTCGAAAATCAACAGCTCGAAAATAAACATCTCGAAATTTACTTATCTCGAAAGTTCATTATCTCGAAAGTTCATTATCTCGAAAGCTAATTATCTCGAAAGTTCATTATCTCGAAGTTAATTATCTCGTATTATTATCTTTCTACTCGAATTCGAGATAATTAGCTTTCGAGATAATGAACTTTCGAGATGTTGATTTTCGAGATGTTGATTTTCGAGATAATGATAGGAAATCGCTCCTAATGACGTACCTGCCTGGCGTACATCAAATGGTAGAATGGGAAAAAAGAGCAGAGCATTATGCAGAGACCAAGCGCCTCACCGGTCTGAAAATGAGTCGTTATTGAAAACGCGCACTAATTGAGCCTCTTTGTTTCTGACAGAGGTTGAAGTCTTTCAAAGATCCTTTTTCAACGATGTGTGAGGCTTTGCAGTGCCTTAGCCACGATTTCAGGTGTGGTACGAGGTTACCCTGCGAAAGCGCTTTAAATAGGCTAGGAAGCGAGAGAATCGACTTTATCCGCCGAGTGTATAGACACACCGCGGTAAGTTCGATTGCGGTAAGGTTTTACCGTAACAGATATTATGAATCGAAAGCACACGTGTTGTTCAAAGCCTTGGCCCTCCACAACATTTGCTTTTTGGCCAGCTACAATCTTTGGCCGGACAATTTTCCCGTGCTCAATCTCTCGTACGAGCAGGTTACGAAAAGTGTTCCAATTGGCGCCCTAATTTAAACAAAACAACTTGGTTCCCAGCAAGTACGAGGAATCGTGTGCGCAGTAACTGGATTGACACGTACTGCTGAAAAGCTCCATACCTCCTGCTCAAAACCAGTATCTCCTAGAAATTAAGGGGGTTGACCGGTATGCTAAATTATCCCGTTTTAAAATTAACCTTCTTTACTGTAAACTTCTCTATCCATCAAACATTTTCATCTCCCCGGCCTCTCTCTCTCTCTCTCTCTCTCTCTCCTCTCTCCCTCGTCGCTAAGACTCACCTTCATATACGGAAACCACCGCTCCATATAAGCCGGGTGCACGAAAAAGTCGTGCATATCAATGGCATCAGCTGGTATTGAAGACATTTTCAAAGCCGCCGAATAAGTAGGGGTAGTAGAACTCGCGAATGGTGAAGCCCCACCACCGGTACCGACTATTCCCATGCTGAATATGGCCGGCGGAGGCTAATGGAGCGGGTGGGAACCCCGGGCTAATAAGGGATTTTCCGCAATGGTCCGGGCTCTGAAAGGGGGCCGCTTTATCGAGAATCTGGTCGCGGAGAATTTTTGAAAAATCTTGGCAAAGGGCATTGGCCAGGTAAATTGGAATTTGGTTTTCGATTGGATTGGTCGGATTCGACGAATGGTGGAGCCTAGACCTTCGTAATTCTTTTCAAAATGGCGAATCAGGTTGCGATAAGTGCATGGGCCTACAGTTATTACGGTATATCTACGTGAAATATTGCATATTAAAAATACAAAAATGTTGTAGATGTTGTCCCAAAGCTGAACCGTCACAAAACACAAATTGAAAAATTGTAGGAAGGAATGTTGACGGTTCCAACACATCCCGAGGGATCTTTAGGACGTCTTGCGGTCGTAGGATTTGGAAACTACGCTCCCGTATTGATGTCAACACAAAATGGACATGTTCCGGAACGTTCCATTAAATACCTCCAGGACCGTGGACCCGGAACGGCTTCCCGGACAGCTGAATTAGAAGTGTTAAAAGGCATCGTCAGCTTCCAGTTCTCTGCCCCCTAAAAGGTTGTGGCGGTTGATTAATTTCCGGCCCGGGCCCATAGGATCCCCAACTCTTTTATCTAGCACCAAAATGGCAGTGGGGGTGGACCACCGCCAAAAAATGAAAAGGGCGGGGATCTGGCAGAAATAATTGAGGGAAAATGGAGAGGTCCTGGATAAGAGGCTTCGCATCGTGTGCGGTCGACCAAAAATGTTGCATTAACGGAAAGTCAAAATGGAAACGGAATTTTTGGAATTTGATGAAGCGAAAACTACGGTTTCCTAAAGGTTTTTATGGTTTTAAATGGTTAACATGAGGAGCCTCTATAAAGTCGTATAAAGTAATAGATGTTGTCTCTATAAAATGCTCTCATAAGAATATGTCTTGATTATCAGCGCGATAAACGTATGTTCTAAAAATCTAGTTGGTGCTATCTTTCAGGCGCTTTTTATGAGTTTTATCTATTAAAAAAGTCTAAGTTTGCGAAGGTAGAGACGAATTTAAGTTCCATAAAATTCGTGTAATGATATATCCTCAGGAAAAGAGCGAACAAACCACGCTTTTCTCGCTATGCAAAAATACGATCATCTGGCGTTATTTTCTAGTCTAGTACAAATAGCACTTTCCCGTGCTTCTAGCCCATCTCGTGCCAAATAAGCCGCTCCCAATTGATGAGGGCCATCCATTAGCCGGCTACGTAAGAAAATGGCACCTTAGATCGGGTTGCAAACATGCGATTAGTCTCGTAATAAGTGGCTGTGCTAAAATTGGGCCGTGCCCAACCTTTTGCAATTAATTCGGGGGGTGTTACGTGATAATTTCAAGGGTTCAGAGGAAGTTCAAGTACAGTTTTCGAGTCAATTGGTTGCGAGGAGAAGCCGACGGGGTGGCATTCGCATTAAAATTGTGCACTTCATAAGGGTCGATCACTGAGAATTCTGGATCTAAGGGAATTTTAAAGGGATAGGTGGAGGCTTTTTGAGGACCTTGGAATCAATTTGAGCAGGCCTATGCAATTCCAACGTGACATACCACATGTTGGCGAGCGTAGGGAAAATAGCTTTGTCAAAGAAAGCCCAGCCCAGCCTGGATCCGAAAGCTCAGCATTTCCGAGGAAATGCATCCTAGGTGGTTCGATTACGAATCATTATTACGACATATCTAGTTTCTGGCTTCTTACAATAATTTGAAAGTGTTTTGAAGTTCGAAATTTAATTCTTAAATTTTGATGCCCTACATCTGATGCTATTGATAAAATTTCTGAAAAATAGAGGGCCTAGTTTCTGTGTGGATTTTCGAATTCGGGTAGCCTTTGTCTTCATTATCAAGAACACTTATTTAGTGCGATTTTCTGAAGCGTAGCCGATCAGTATTAGCAGTATGACGTACTTACAATTATTTATTATTAGGTGTTGCTCCAGCTCATGCGCAGAGGGTATTTACCGAAATCATTTTGTATACCATGAAATAGGCCCTTTATTACGACCACATGGTTTTCAACTGTTTAAAGTACATTTGGGATTCTTCTCGATTTGTGTAGGCCAGTTTCTTGCCGTGGATGTTCCGGATTGATTGCTCTGTAGCGATCTTAACAATAGTTTTTATAGCTTGAAGTTATTTTAGTCTGATACGATCGAAAAACCTCAATTTCTCTATATTGTGAGATCCAAAAACTGTTCAAAAAAAAATTAAAATGCGCACCCGATGAACGAAAAATCTATTCAACTCTTTCCTCAAATCCGGCTGGATCAGAATTACCATCCAGCTTTGGGCGATTAACTAAATTCTTCGTAAAATTTTTCTTTCATAACAAACCTGCGCCTCCATCGAATAGTAAAACAAATATGTGAAAAAGTCGGCATAATAGGGACCCAAATCATTAATTAACTTTTCATGAAATACTATCAAAGATACGGCCGTCAAGCATTTAAAAGGTGCAATGAGAAGCAGAAGTCGCGAGGTTTTATAATTTGCTATTGTTTGGTATCTAAAAAATCAAAAATGACATAAGAAGCATAACACACCTATCATTCACTGTCGCATATCTTCTTTGATATACTGCAAAATACTGGCGACGGCACGAAAAGTAGAACCATATGAAAAACTGAAAAAATATTTTTTGAAGAATTTTTGCAAAGATCCTACCACCATCGTGATCCCATGGGCTAGATAGATGACATTATAAACCAAATCCAACGATACATATCCAGAATGGTAGATTAAAGTGAGGCTGGTGTTTCCGAGAAGCTGGGTAAGAGAAGTACATTTTAGATAGTTAAGGCCCTTACCAGGCCCAGTCCAATTGACCATCCAAGCGGAACATTTGCATATAACACTTCGTAGTCAGTGAAATGCTTATTGGCAATCCAGCGCTCGATGGCAAAACCGATCATCATATGGAGGGCTACCCCGCCGACTAGAAAAAAATAGTTTTAAATTTTTGTTATGTTGAGGAATTTTGCTCTCCTAGCAGTTTTAATCGATGGGGGAATTTCGCTGGTGCCAGCATTCTTGCACCATATCCAGTTTCTATTTGTGCACCGAAATATCGATTCTCACTCACCAGATTCGTTAACAATGGCCAACGCATCAAGGAATGGCAAGTATCTCAATCCGCAAAGCATCAATATGTGTTTGCAACTGCGTGTAAAAGCACAAATCAAGGCACAAGCTGGTTGAAATAGCAAGAGCAAGACAAAATTGCGCGGAAATACCTAGAAAAGGCCTTTAGCTCCGCACATATAAGATTCAAACCTTTTTTCGCTTTATAAAGTGGCGTAATAATAAGAATGAAGCCAGTAGGACGGAAAAATTGAAGAACTCTCCGATCTAAAATGGACTATAAAGATCTTAGAGATTTTTAAAAGGAAGTGATTTGCTAGCAAAACGAAACTAACTAACTAAATACAAACTTACCATCAGTAAAAAACCCTCCTCCAAATACGCCGGATTTGCGTAGTGGTTCAACATTCCTATTTGATAGCCAGAAGCCGTTGGCTCCAAATTTTGAAATTCAGAATGCGAGCCCATCGAAATCTCAGACGATGACAAATTGCAGAGGACGGCCTGACGAAGCCCGTGCGTTCAGACGTAAAATTGGAATTTTTGGCAGCCGGCTAGCGACTTTCTGCCCTAAAATAGACCGTCAGATAGCGGAGAGCAATGGAGATGCAGGGCGCTAAATTCTCAGTAAGTTCCCTAAAAAATATTTTTTGCTGGGCCGATTTTCACATCAAAGAAACGTCGTTGGCACCCAATTTTCGCAGGGTAATCTCTGCCGAGCTATTTGCACATTTTTCGAACTGGTTGAACTCGTTTGAAAAAGCGTAGTTGGTTTTATCACCTGGTGTTTATTTTCATGATTGGTACTTTGAAGCGCTATGAAGAAGTGCATTTTTGCGATAAGCGACTGTACGGAATGTACTGAAATCGAGAAATGGATCATCCACCCATTAAGTGGAAAGATTTATCATGGTCAGAAACCTCTAAAGGTCACGAGAATGCGATGAAAACACACGTAACAGGAATTGAACCCGATCTCTCTCACTCTCTCGCCTCTCTCTTTCTTTTCTAGCTCGTTTTCTGCCACCATAAATCGAATACAAAAATTTATTAAAAATATAAATTCTCTCCATACAAGTGATACATATCACAAATTAATAGTTTCCGCGGAGGATGCGCAGCAGTCCCTCGCGGTAGGCTCCCTTGGTCTCGGCCTAAGGATTGACTAGTTTTCTGTTGAATTATCATACCTGGATGACATCCTCCAGCTTCTTTCCATACAGCTTGAAGTACTCCTCGCGGATGTGCTTGAGGTCAACTTCTGACCGTGAGACGAGCACACGGATCAAGTCGTTGTCCTTCACGCCGAATCCCTAGAAAAATGAACATTCGCTTTGTCTACCAATTCCTGTAAAGGTTCAACTTTCCTCTACCTTGACAGCGTTCTGGATCTGCATGGCGAAGTAGCGTTGCTTGTTTTGGGTGGCACTAAACGCCAAATTGAAACGGTTATGGACCAACTAACCGGACAACAGCGAGCAGTCCAATCTTGTTGTCACCGCTAAACTCCTTGTCGACGGCCTGTTCCACCGGCTTCTTCAACAGGTCGGTGAGTCGCTCGAGGAGCTAAACAATCGAAATCATTTGCTTTGGACATTCTCAGGGCCTACCTCACGGAGTTGGTAGAGGTTCTGGGTCTCACAGCATTGCAAGAAAGCGTTGGCCGGAGTCTTGAGCTTTCCATCGTCAGCAACGAGTCTGACGGCATCCTAAAACCGAGATTTTCTCCAGGCTGGTGGGTTCAGAAGCGAGGCTAAAATTGCTATCTCGCTCTCTCTCTCTCATTCTCCCTCTCTCTTCCTCTCTCTCTAACTCTCTCTGGATATATCTCTCTCTACCTGGTGAGCCAACTCGCGGTCGACAACCGAAGATTGGTCCTTGCTTCCGTTGACTATAGCGATCAGAAGCTTCTTGAAGTCTCCAGAGGTATCTCCCCCAATTTCCTAAACATGCGGTTCAATTTTAGGTCATGCTAGTATAATTTGCTTTCTTTAAAGTCCTGACTCCGCGCCCACCTTGGCAAGGTTCTTCTTGAAAAGCTCTTCATATCCCTCCCTGATATACTTCATCTGCTGCGGGGTTCTGGTGACGATAATTTCAGTGAGGGCATTCTCATCAGTGCCAAGTCCCTTCATCGACTTCTTCAGCTGCTTGAGGTCATACTCCAGCGGCGTGTCGACAAGCGCTTGGAGGAGCTTAAAGACAAAACTTAAAAGAGTTGAAAACTTCCATACCGTTCCCAGATCGCCGGAGAATTTCTTGTCGAGTGCCTTGTCGACTTCGATGTCGTAGGTGTGGAAGTAGAGCTCGCGGAGCTAAAGGGAGAATCAGGTATCTCATGGTTTTTTATGTATCGCCATGTTTGAGGCTTCTAAGTACGGAACAGACCTGTTGACGCTGACGGTTGGAGATGGAGGTCAGTCGGTCGATGACGGCTTCCTTATCACCGCTTTGGATGGCTTGGTGGATGTCGGCAACGAATCTATTTTGCGTTTTTACTTTTAGCGTAATGGGAGTAGTCTTAGATATATGGATAGGGCTAATTAGCAGCCAAACTTCGATAAAACTCACTGTTCCGGGTAAAAATGTCCATCAATGATGGTCGAGTGACCATAGTTCGCCATGATTTCTGAATAAATATACTTTAAGTTAATTAAATGGATATATCGATAAGAAATGTATATATGGCAATGAAAAAAATTTATATAGGATTAGTGTTCCCAAAAAGGGCATTTTCATCCATTTATCTCATAATTGAAGTCCCCTTCAAAACCATTTACGATTGTTGATTTTATGGGGCGCCTTTCCCAGCGCTGTTTGCGGGCGCACCCACATTCCGCAGGGCTCCGTAAACGACCAAAATAATTGAAACAAAGAGCTTCCCCGAATCCCCGCGAAAGCATCCAGTATCCCCCCAAAAATGGAGCCGGGTCTGCCCTGCCTCAAAAAAAAACAATTTAATAGGCGCCGGTTTTGGGCGTGCGTGGTCGGGATCGAGAAATGGGTCCCGGTGCGCGAGAGGTATTTGTGACTATCCATTTTTAGTGGGGGGTGTTGTGGATACCCGGGAAGCGAGTGAGTAGAGTGAGAGTTGCTAGTTGAGACATGGCGCTCAAGCCAAGGGGGCCGATCTTTTCCGCCCCTCCTTCCCATTCCTACGCCCTTGAATACCGAAGGAAAGGAAAGGGCGAAAAACGCGGCATACCGCCCGAGAAAAGAAACCATTTTCGGTAAACAAACAAGAATGTGGCTGTTGGGGGGGGGAGTGGGGCTCCCCACCCGATTAGTCAGCGATCTGAGTGAGGGGTTGTGGGGTTGAGGGGGATGGAAATGCCAAATTCCGGGGGTAACAATATGTTTATTGTGAAAGATTCACCGGGCTTGTTAGTCCGATATCGGAATTGTGGAAAACGCAACTTGAAGATGTTACAGTTATGCAATTTTATGACTTTTTTGGGCGGGGATAGCTTTTTGAGGTCCTTAAGAGCCTCCAAAGGTATGTTGCGGTCAAAAGTCACGCCGATAAAAATTAACGTATTTTTATCTATTTTAGTTTTTGACAAAACCAAACATCTAAAATTTCGATAATCAAAAAATCGATATCCGAATCCTAATTGCCGAAATCCAAAAAATAAAATAAAAAATTTAAAAGGGCTCCGAAAGTCAAGGTCGGCATATTCCTAGTTTTTGGCAAAGAAGAAAAACGAAATGCTAGTCTAAAAGCTACCATGTTATTAATCGATTAGGTCTTGCTAAAAAAAACAACAAATTAAAACGTTTATAACCATCTTTTTCGGCAACTGCAGGTTTCAGGCTGCCAAATCGTTTGCTTGTTCAGCCAGCCCTCGAATTGCCAGAAAAAGGCGGTATTTTGATTCACAGTTTTAAATATTTTTGTTACAACTTCTAACGATTTTTTCATTCCGTATGAATAAGTTCGCTGTATAGAACTTCAAAAATTTTGAAATCAATGGAAGAGGGCTGGAAAACGCAGAGGCGCGCCGGCGAATGAAATGTGATGGGGAACATGTGTGCGGGCCAGTAAAAAAGAAAAATTTATTCCCCCGTAAGTGAAGGGGCGGGATAGCAAGAAGTGACGAGAAATAGAAGCGGGAGAGATTCGTATTTTCGGGTGGAGCATCGAGGCTGGTTGGGGCCACCAAGGAGTTGTCGAGGGATAAACAACAATTTGCGGATGTGGGGAACGAATGCTTCGAAATTTGTTGAGGCAAATAGAAAAATAGGAAAATATGCGAAAAGCTATTTGGGACAGGAGCGAAACAGGTAAACAAACTGTAAGGCGGCACTTGTAAGCGACAGATTGGTGGTTTCTCTTGAGTCAAAACATCAGTTTTAATTCGAAGATCTAAATGTTTCGAAAACCATGCTTTAACTTAAGTGATTTCTGAGCTTATTAAATTTTTCAACTTTTAATCACAGAACAGTCAAACACAATTACTTTGGTAAAGCTCGAAACTTCAAGACACGATTTTATGTAAATCTACCGGAGATAACGTTATTTTCGTTATTTTGTAACAGTGAGATCATAAATTGTGATCTGATTTAACCGTTTATTGGTCTTAAAATCGGCTGATTCGACAATTATTAGCGATTCGCGCTGCCACTTCAAGCCGACGCCCGTTGCCGACCTTCACATTTCCTTTTTTACTGCCAAATATACTTTACGGTCTCTATCTAAAAAAGATCCCAAAAAACGGGACGCGAGCGCTTTTGACAAATTCTTGGCGCCGCGTCAAGGCCGCAAACGCGGAAAAACGTTCGGGATGAGCGCGCGGGGTTCGGCATTTCCTGCCGGCAGAGCTGAGTGCTGCCGGCGGAAGGTCAAGCTCGGCCGCTCTGTTTTCCCGGATGTGCTTATTTCCTGATTTTGTGGCGATTTGATAGCAAGCCCGTGTATGATATTTCGAGCGGATACTGAAATTCCGGGTTTGTCAGGAATTCAATTTTGATCCGGAAAAGCCGTCGCGGAACCCTCTGAAACATCTCGGCAGGCGAAAACAATCCGAAATTATCATGGAAAATTATTAATTCGTCATTATTTAAGCAAATACAGTGTTTCAAGGCTGCCTTGTACTTTTAGGCGGCTTCGGCTGCCCGCCGGCAATGGTGGATGACTTTCTCGTGGCAGCGTTTGTGGACGACGGCGCGGCAGCCTAAACAAACGATATTAAACGATTAATAGAAACTCGTAAAGATCGCGCTCTAATAAAAATGCAAAACTCACAAAGACACTGATAACCCTGCTTGCCAATCCCGAAAATAAATTCGCGGCAGTGCGAACAAAACGTCGGCTGACGAAAGATCCTGGCCACAAATTTGTGGTTGTTGATCTGAATTCGGCAAGTTAATTTCAAAATAGAAAAGTTGTAGATTAACAAAAGGCGACTGATTACGCAAAAATACCTGATGAATTTTTGCAGTCTTCGGTTTGGCGCTTTTTACAATATCTTGCTCATTTTCTGGCTTTTTAGGAGTCGGCGCGATGGTTTTCTAAAAACCCTGATTGCGATATCTTTTGTTTCACCACACCTGTTTTTCCGCCAAGCAATCGGCCAAGACCATCCGATGGCATTTTTTGTGGACTACCATACGGCATCCTAAAAATTGGAAAATGCTTAAAAAAATCTCAAAATCACCTAAACATTCACAGGCTTGTTTCGACAACCCGTAGATGAAGCTTTTACAGTAAGCGCAGAAGTGCGGCTGGCGCAGGGTGCGCACGACAAATTGGTGCTTAGGTTTGAAATTGCAACTCAACGATTAACCACTTACGACATGAATTGTTTTGTCGTCAACGTTTTCCTGGCTTTTCAAGAGCTGATTCATTTTTGTAGCGTAGTTGAGTTGGGTGATTAGAGTTGAAATGACTTTTCAGGTGACCTAGACGAATCAAAAATGCAAAGATGGGCGAAAATAAATACGAAATAAGTGTTTTCAAGCCGAATTTTACGGCTTCAAAGGCTAAAAAATGCGCAATGGAGGCGGTGCGGGGAGATTCGATTAATTTAAACCCAGGACGCACATGCGATTTTCATATAAAATTTGATGGGATTAAAAATTTTGGCGCTCTAATAAAATTATGACCGCCCACGTGGAAGCCTTGAAGCAGCCCGGAAATCAAAGACCAGGTTTCAGGCCGAATGGTGAGTTTTTAATCCCAGCGGTCATGAAGAATCGAAACTTCTAGCCAGCTGAACGCTTAGAAAATTACTGGGGGCTTCATGATACCCCCGAATTCCCGGGAAAGAAGGCCACTGCCATGAAGCCATAGTGTTTCTGAGGGACGGCTACTAACATTGGGATGAGAGAGGAGTGGGTGTTGAATGGGTGGAATGCATGGAAAATGGCCCGGGGGTGGTAATGGACCTGTGACCTTTTGACATTAGTCGGCCCCCCGCAAAGCACATCTCATTTGGGGAATGGGCTTATAGGTATTCGAATGGCATGTTTGCGGGGCGGAAGGGAAATGTTGTGGGTGGTAATGAGGTAATTTTTGTAGGGTTAGAAGCTCAGCTAGCAGGGATCATTTGCAATGTAGATTTTGAGGCGTTTTTTAATTTTTTCATACAATGCCTGGTGTACTCTACGCATTATAAATGTTACTACCTCAAAAGGGCAGTCAACCTCAATGATTTGAGCGCTAGAAATTGTCCTAAAAACCGACTCAAATGAGTTATTTCGGATTATAAAGTTGGTAGTATGATTATAGAAGTCACAAGTTGAATCAAAAGAGTAAAAATGACACAATGGCGTGAATAAAAAAACCCCAAATCGCTACGAAAAACTCTAAAACCCAAAAAAATCTGCACTAGAAAATGACACACTCCCCAGCCCTTTATCACCCCCTTTAAACACTCGAAAATATGATTGTTGCACACCAGGCGACAAAAGGGGATAAGAAAGCAAACAGAAGACGGTCAAGGCGTCGTAATCCGATTGGGTGTGTGACTATTTCCGGTGGGTACAACAACCGAAAGAAGCTCCCTGTCTTTTGCTGACTCACAGGTACGCTTTAAAGTTTGCCGATTTGGGTTCGCGCGTTTCGTATGCCGATGGAGGCGTGAAAAATGAGCTGTGATTTTTAGCGGAGCGTGTGGGTGAGCTAAAAATAGATACCTGGAGGTCCGAAAATAAGCTTGTCGGTATTTTCAACACGTTTTCCTGAGTTTTTAATAACTGTTGGCTTGTGTATTCGAATATACTGAATTTCTACGATTTATTGTGAACAATCGTGAAAAAATTAAGCTTATTAAGATACGATTTCATTCGGCTCTACGCTGCAATCGGCTCCATGCCACAGTTGTGCGCTGCATTCTCGTGACAGCTAAACGGTGTATTATAGTCTGTAGTTAGCCTTGAGATCGTACCGCTTGTGCACGTTAGAGTGGCAAGAGTTGCACTGCATCCCTTGGCGGACCAGACCGTAGAGTAGGGATCCGCAGTGATCGCAAAATGTCGGTTTGTGAAAGGTGCGGGCGGCGAAGACGTGTGGGGCCTCGTTTCCTTCGCTAATTGCGTCCTAGAATTTATAGAACCTTATTTCTCGATAGTATTTACGATGCTGTACTAACTCTCAAAAAAATTTCAAACCTGTTCCTCGGCTTCCGGCTCATCCGCTTTGCTGCACTTGCAACTCACCTTGTCGTGGCAGCGTTTGTGCACAACGGCTTCACAACCTTAACCGCGTAAAATTCACCTTTTCTTTTAAATGGGGCCGGATCCGAGATAATCGACGACCTTTAGTAAGCTAATCAAAAGTATTTTACCCACCCAAACACTGATATCCCTGCTTGCCAAATCCAAAGATAAAGCTCTTGCAGTGAGAGCAGAAAGTGGGTTGACGCAGCAGACGAGCGACAAATTTGTGTTGCTTCACCTAGAACACCTTGTACTTTTCATATTAGTTTTTCCCTACCTCATGAAACTTCCTGGATCTGGCGGCCGCTTGAAAGTTATCCTGGCCGTTAACGGGCATGCTTCAAAATAAATTGCTTCGGAAGAAATGAACAAAAAATGCGATTTGGTGTTTGAGAGGAAGACAGGGACCCCGGTAAATAAAGTCGAATGTAATGCGATCCCTTGGGAAGACATGGGGAAGACCGACAATTTGTTCATTGGAACGTTGGAGAAAAATAGGATCGGGATTTTAGAGGTGTTTGGAAGCTTCATGTGTTTCTACGAAAAGCTGCGTAGCTTTGGTATAGTTCGCCTTAAACTAAGTCGTAAAGCAATAATTATTAAACCTAGCATTATTTTAACGCCGGAAGCTATTCGCGAAAATCCAAGTCAGAATGCCGCTGTCCGCTCTCCCAGCGTTCTATTTCTGACTGGTCCCGGTCAGGGCAGCGCGAATTTTCAATCGGGATAGCCGGAAAAGTGCGTGCTCAACCCAAATTGCCGGGCGTGTGTTTACGTCGTTGTCCCCGAAAAACGGAATCTTTGGTCTTTGGCCAAATGCGGTGTAGCCTTGGCTCTGGGGTTCTTCTCCGGAATCGCCAATTTTTGACCCCGAAAGTGTCAGATCGAATTTGGTGTCGTCCCAGTGGGTTTGTGAGGTTGATCATTTTTGACGTGAAGGTCGCAATTTTTGGGAAAAATAAACGATTAGAAGCGGAACCCGGAAATCGTTTTGAAAGGTGTTTTCAGAGCGAATTTATTTATGTATTTGTATATATATAAAGCAATATTAAGTATTTGGTAGCCAAATAATTCTTATTAAAGGCTTTGACCATATTGTTCAGAATTATCAACGTCGTAAGTTTATAAAATTAATTTATCCAAATGAATACTCGTTTTATTTATCAGTATCGACGCTCCGGCAAGAATAGACAACGTCTTGATGGCATTTCTTATGGACAGAGGTTCGGCAACCTAAAATTCGGAAATTTAGGAAAAATTAGCTTTTATAAATTTTATCAATTTCCTCTATTTTCAATGCTCAAAAAACCCACCGAGACACTGATATCCCTGTTTCCCGAGGCCATAAATAAACTCTCGGCAGTGGGAGCAGAAAGTCGGCTGGCGGAAGTTTTTGGCCACAAATTTGTGCTCGTTTACCTGGGAAAATCAAGGGTAAGAATCAAGCAGAACAAGCTTTTTTTTGCTGTACCTCGTGTATTTTGGGATCCTGGCTGCCGTTTGGTACATTTTCTTGGTCGTTGCTCGGCTCGAAGGCATCAGCATCAACCTGGAAATTGAGGTAAATCTCATCAACGCCGATATTATTTACCTCTTCAGCATCGCCCTTGACACACTCGCAATATACAAATTCGTGGCAGCGCTTATGGACAACGGTCTGGCAGCCTAAACTTGAAGAGATTATAACATTAAACCGGCAATACCGATGCATTCATAGCCTTGTTTGCCGAGTCCGTAGATGAACTGCTTGCAGTGGGCGCAAAAATGGGGTTGATGCAGCATGCGGGCAACGAATTTGTGGTTTTTCACCTGAATACAGTAATTGAAACCTGATGAACTAGAAAACGCAAATAAATGCTGCCAATATTTTTAGTACTAGTACCATTTTTAGTACCATTTTGAGTTTTAATGGAAAAAAGCCTGTAGCAATGGAAAGGCGCGCACTCTTCGAGGCTTCCAATTAATGATACAAGTTAATAGCATCTTTATTAAATAACTAAATTAGTTAAGAATTAAGGAGATAATCGTAAATTTAACTACTTCAGGTATTTTTCCGCTTATTAACTTACCATGTGAATTTTCGATTCGGGCACCGTTGCAGCCGACATCGGGATGCAAGACATTGCAATTGCTGTCAAATGAGCTTGAAACTCTGAACGACAAGGCGTGAAATCGGATATATCTGGTGGGGTGACGGCGGTGACGTGAGGACGAGAAAAGAGCCAGTTTTGGGCAGGGAATGACTCAAGGCGGAGGACGCCCCTGCACATAGCACATCTACCAAAAAGGCGATCATCAGCAGGTTTCTTTGCAATCAACGTTTGCAACAACAAGGAAATTGGGGGGAAAACGTCTGGAAGAATCGTACCTTTTTGTGGATTGTTGTGGTCAAACAAAATGCGACTACTTGAGAAAAAGCACATGTGCGTTCCGGCACTTCAGGTCAAGGGATGATGAACTTGAAAACTATCATTTTTTGCACTTGAAAACTGTAAATACTTTGAATTTTCTAAAGCGGTTGATGGGCAAGTAGGGCAATGATGAGGTTGGTGAAAGGGATACTTATTGTTTACCTAGATCATATTAAGTCAGGCCTTGGCGCATTTTTTAATGGCGCGACGTAAAATTCACTTGACGAATTAATTTAGCTCCAAAAACGTGATCCAAAAATTTTATTTGGTAAATTTCATTGATTTTCGGTATTTGCGGCATTTTCGATATTCGATAATGCGATGCGATGGAGCGTCGTTATTAATACTAAGAATTTTCTAGCGGCAAGCTGGTATTTTTATAACTGGACTTAGATACGAAACAAAAAATTCCAGATTTTACGCGTAAGCCAAGGCCTTGAATTTCCCCAGGGGACTGGCCGCCTTCCGGACTCTGCTAAAAAGAAACTGCGCCCGATCGTGGTTGAGTCAGCCGTTTGGCGAACAGGCCTCTCGCCTTTCGGTGTTTTGTGCAAACATTGACTAAGAAAGAGGAGTAAGAAACAACGGAAAGAGAAGGAATAGTTGTAATTTTTTCCACACGCTTCCTATTTAGAAAAGAACACCCGTCAAAACGTCTGTGTCTTGAAAATTGGCTCCTCTTTGAAGCGTTCCAAAATAGCTGCATGATGCCTGGAAACCACCGGATCAAAGTTTATTCGACGAAAAAACAATTACATGTGTTCCAAAATTGGTTCTGTGTTTCAGATGATGATAAGGTGTTTTGAAAAACAAATTGAATCTGAG
This sequence comes from Mesorhabditis sp. LJ9110, assembly GCA_038088335.1. NCBI lineage: Eukaryota > Metazoa > Nematoda > Chromadorea > Rhabditida > Rhabditidae > Mesorhabditis > Mesorhabditis sp. LJ9110. Next base: position 153,178 of record JBBGBA010000259.1, on the reverse strand, counting down.
GGTATCTTGATCTCAATGTTAATTAAAATGTGAAAAATATGAAGCGGGCTGTCAGGTTTGCAAAAAAATGTATGATACATTGAGTTTCCCGGTGTTTGGCTTAGTACCACTTATGCAAATAGCCAATAGCTTCCTTGGCTAAGCCGTGCAGGCGCAGCGTAAGCGTCTGACGGGCTGCCTCCTGCTCTTCAGCTAAAAAAATTATTTTTGTAGATACCTCTACAACTGGTATACTCTCTACTCGTTCTACCGCTACCTGGTAGGCCAGCCACAACGACTTCCGCGAAGCCGAGAGTCGCTTGGAAAAGGGGTATCGTCAAGACCGGCATCAGCCTTTCGTAGGCTTCATTAAGCTAGAATATGCGTTTTTGACATTCAGATTTTTTGTTGCAAACCATTTCGATGGTGAACGGGATCTCGACTTTTCCGGCACACTCTTTGACGATCACATCATAATAGGTTGCAAGAAGTTTCGGACGTCTAAAGAAATGTTTACAAGTTTTGGCTCTGCTTTCCGCATCTACTAAATTTGGAAACCTATCGTACATCTCCAGATGGTCTTGAGCACTAACGGCCGAACTGAGTAAACGGAAGATATCTTCGATCGGGGAGCCAGCGTGGGTCATCTGAAGTTAAATTTCAGAAATTTTCGAGGTCGCTAAGAATAATGGTCGGTCCCGTCGAGAAACCATGGCCACTCAAAGAAGTCAGCTTGTAAGTCTTTTTTTTATTCGTTCTGTTTTTAGGAAACGAACCTGCCAATCATATAAATATTTGAGTTCGTAGTCCCCATCCGAAACTGGGCTCCATAGAATGTTCGTGGTCCATAGATCGCCATGGCACAGCATAAGGATCGGGGCTAACGAAAGCCTCTTTCTATGTCATTTTCCAATGCTTGCCGCTTTCCGCGATAATCTTGTCCATAGTTTCCACATTGCAAAGCACATCAATTCTCGATTCAATAAATTCCAGGTCAGCTTGGGTATCCGGGATTAATTGCCCGATTAGCTGGACGCTTTCCCGGGTTTTCTAAAGCACTGCTTCTGCAGCCGAATTCTGAAAGTACCTCCGGGCCGAACAACACCGCTCCCATTTGCTGAACAAAGTTAAAATCGAATTTCCGAACGTTTTCTGGGTTTTGCAGGGCTAAAATTAACCACACCATTGACTTAAGCGTCTGCCTTACAGTGAGCGCCGATTTTAGCCATGAGGCGAATGACACTCTCGCAGGTTTTCATCTGAATATGATAACTGTAAGGTCAAGCAAAGCAAGCTACCGATAAATTGTGGTAGGTGTGAAGCGGGGCGCCATCGGCTAGGAACTCCATAGCCAGGTAGCCTGAAATCGAAAAGTAAGGCTATCCAGCTTCAACTACCATAGTCTCCGCCATCGAAGCCATAGTGGCGTCCGGAGTAGTATTTCGGCATTTTCACTGTATCGGCGCACTTCCACTCGTCCCGCATCAGTTGATAGGCGTTGACTTCGTTGTTGTGTACCTTCAAACACAGCAAAAATGCGAATCGAAATATGCCGCTCGGTGCATCCGGCGTGGGATTTCTTACTTACCTTGACGATGGCCGGCTTCATGGCTTCAAACGGTACATTGAACACCTGCTCGCACATCACTTTCAGCTAAATTTTCACAGTTTCCGGTAAATAAAATTGTGCCGTACCGTGTCCGGCTCGGTGACCTTGAGTACTAACTTCTTCGGCAACTTTTCATGGTCCGTGGTCCAGTCAGGCTCAACCAGGTACACTCGCGAGATATAACCCTGATTCGCGCCGAATGCGGCCGCCGTTTTCTGGTTGCCGCAGACGGCGTTTGTTCCGAAGTGCTCCTAAAATCCCGTGAAATTTTGTAATTTAGGATTTTTGTTTTTGCTGATAGATTCTAACTATCTTGCTCACCTGCAGGTCCTTTTCCAGTAGCTGCCAGGCGACACGAGTACCGGGGATCAACTGCTCCTTTTCAGGGGTTGCTTCGGGCTCGGGAAGCATCTCAACTTCCCGCTAAAATAATGTTATTAGGCAGAAATGAACTGTAAAACGAAGAAAACGTCGAAGCAACAGGATCTGCCATGCATGCTTTTCCTTGGATTCCGTGAAGTACGAATTCCACCAGTTTACCCTGGGTCAGTTTATAGGTGCCGCCAAAACAGCTTTAGATAACGGGCCGGAACCGGAAGGGGTGTCCCGGATTCTCCATAGTTAGACACGGCGATAAGAACTTGAGGTTGAGACTAATCATTGTCCAATTCTGGATGGTATTTGTTCGAGAACTAGCGAATGAATTTTGGGGTTATCAGGCGAAAGTGTGTGAGAGTTAGTACACTGTAAAAAGTAAACACGCGTATTAAAACTGCAAAACTACGCTAAAAATTACACTGTTTTCGGTTTCGACAGCCTCCTGACGACACTTGCAGGCGACTTTGGTGTGACACTTCTTGTGTACGTTCGTATCGCACGGCCCGCACCGCATACCCTGACGACGGACGCCGTAGAGAAGCGACCCTGTAGTTTTTAAATTTGCCGCCAAAGGGCTTTATACCGCAATGATCGCAGAAGGTTGGCTTGGTGAAGGTGCGAGGCGCAAAGTGGTGCTGTGGAGGTTCGTTCTCGTGACTACCCTCATCGGCATTGTCAGCCAGGACACACGAACAGTCGACCTTTTCGTGGCAACGTTTGTGGACGACAGTTTGGCAGCCTTAAGAGTGGCTTTTATACTTTAAAGTGGACGTATTAACACCAATAAGGGTCATACGTCAAAAGATGAATCATACCCATGCATTGGTATCCCTGCTTGCCGACGCCAAAGATGAAACCCTTGCAGTGGGAGCAAAAAGTGGGTTGGCGAAGCACGCGGGCAACGAATTTGTGGTGTTTCACCTAAGTAGAGGTATTAAAAGTCAGCTGAAGCTCAGGCTTCGGTTTACGAATAGGTTTGGGTTTGAGGTGAAATTTTGCTTCCTTAACTTAGTCTTAAGACTCCAGCCTAAGACTTTGGCTCGAGCTCTTAGGCTGGAGCTTCTGGCTAGGCTTACTAGGGAAGTGCAAATAAAAAACCCAGCAAACCGCTTAGCAAAAATATGGGTCTGATATCGGCGACGAGATTTCGAAATGCATCAGAATTTGCTAAACGCTTAATACAAATAGTTATGAGCATTTTAAGTTTTGCACTCAATCTCCGCCCTCCCTTATGAGCCTCCCAAAGATGCGTCGCTGTCGAGTGGTGTAGGGTTATGCTCCTCTGGGCGGAGGTCTCTGGGTTCGACTGTCATGCAAAACCTTTTGGTCAAAGTCAACAGCTTTAGACTTTTCAAAGTTTCGAAGTCCGAAATGTAGATTTTTTTTAAATTTTCTTTATTATTGACTGCGTCTAGGCCTGCCTTACGAAAAAATAGAAGTGAATTTTTTTAGTGCCCTATCCGCAAGAGTACTGACACTCCCGCCACCACTTTGCAATCAGTTTCATAAATTTAAAAGTTAAGAGAAACGACCTTTCGGACTTCGAAACTTTTGAAAAGTCTAAAGTTGTTGACTTTGACCAAAAGCAAAGTTTTCATGACCGGGAGTCGAACCAGAGACCCTCCGCCCAGAGGCAGCTAGGACTACACCACTCGACAGGCGGACACCCATCTTTGGGAGGGGGTCATGGAGGCGAGATTGGTAGCAAAACCTTAAAATGCTCATAACTATTTTGTATTAGCGTTAGCAAATTCGATTGGCAGTTTGAACCCCGTCCGACTCTATCGACCCAATTTTGCTAAGCGGTTTGCTGGGTTTTTTATTTGCACTTCCCTAGTTAGCGTTAGGCGTATGCTTGAACTTAGCTTTAGGCTTATGCTCGTAATGTGGGCTTAGCTCAGCGTCTCATCTTAATGATAAAAACCCAAATTTTGACCATGGTTTCTTCAAAATTGCCGGCACGTTAGCGTAGCACCAGGGTTGAAAAACCGCTTCGCGGCTTTTCAACCCTGGTCCCGTTTAAGATTTATGAAACTTTGCCATTCCGGAATTTTTACAAAAACCTAATTTTAATAGCGAAATAGCAATTTTCAAAGATTTTATGTGTGTGCAGTCGATTCCAGCCCCTTCTTTACCCTATGACATTTCTTCCCTACCGAAAAAATGCTTCCCTGAGGCTGTAGGTGCGGAACATCCAAACGGAACTGCATGCAAATATACACACACAAACACACAGACACTATTTTTTTATATACGTTTTATTTTATATTATATATTGTATAGTAGGATACTCACCTCATGGATCTTCGGACCTTGACTCCTGGGGGCTACTTGGACACCTCCCTCGTTTCCAAAAGGCATCCTCGAAAGATTGTCAGTTAGTTTGACTCGCAGTATTTATCCACGAAAATAGCGCTCGGCTCAAATTGCGTACCCCCGGCGGCCCAAACACCGATGGGCGGCCCCAGCCGTTTTTTAGAAGGCACGTGGACACTGGCCTTGAATGAGGTTAGCGAGAGACCAGTTGGACGCTGGAGAGTCCAGATGAAGCCAACTAGAACCGCTGAATGGAGGGGAACTGGAAATAGAGCCGCTGGATCATGTGGCCGGCAGGGGGAAAAACGGAGATTAGTTCGCCTGAATGAAGCGTTCACTACCGTACCCGGGTTACGCGAGATTATTAAAGAGTGGTAAAAAACAGGCGCTCCATGCATCCATTCATCGTTTTGGCTGATAAAGAAATGGATTAATTGGCGGGCTTAGTTTATCCATGTGACCCATGACTTGCCCACCATTGAAAAACACAAAAGCTTCTATTATTTCATTGGTCAAAATTAAACCCACCACATTTTCATTGAGGGATGTCGAAAACACTCACTATTTGCCCAATTTCCAAAATTAGCCTCTCATTCTCTATTTGACAACTTCCCTCCCTACCCTTCCCTCCCCGAAATTCCGCCGATCTTCAAGTTTTGACCGGAAATGTTTGTCCTTTGATACCAACTCCAACTTGTGATTTATTGCCTGAAGGCTACGTTGAAAATTTTTAGGGGCGAAAAAAATAGATTTTTATGCAATGTTTGGTAGCCGAATATCCTTCACCGATACCGTAGAAAATTTCCTCAATGCGGGGATATTTGGAAGTGATAAGGTTCTTGGGCGATCCGTCGGTGGGCTGATGGTTTTCTTTATTTCGTGCCTAGAAAAAATCCTGAATCCAGTGGAGCAAGTAAATTTACGCTTACCATTGAAAAATAAAGTAGAAGATAACGTTAACTCCATTCCAAATCGGCCATAAGAGGTTTTGGAAAAAGAGAGAGATGCCAGATTGGGGACGATTCGGGTAGATGAATGTCCATTCATTTGAGGCCAAGAGGGTGTAGAGGCAAAAGCAAAATGTCCAAAAAATAATTGCTATATAGATATAAGGCTGTGCTATATATTCTATATTCTATATTTTATGCTTAGGCTTAGACTTAGGTTTATACTAAAGCTTAGGCCTCGGCTGAGCTTATGTTAGCCTACGATTAGCTTAGCTTAGAATTTGGCTTACCTGCAAAGCCCATCTCAAATCGGTTCTGTTGGCGGCTTTCTTCTAAACTACATACACGTCTTAATCATTGCAAATCAAACCTTTGCAAAAATATACACAAATATAATAACATAAAGAACGGCTGAGATACCGTATGATAAACTACAACCCCATAAATCCAGCTTCGAAATGACGTCACTTAATTTACAACCACCAGCGTACCACCAGCTAAATGGTTATCAAAAAAAAGCGTAGCGTCTCTTACCCAAATTCCGAAAAATCGAAATATTCTCTGCTCCAACCGACAAGGTTCAAAATTAAAACTACGGAAAATACAGCCAGATTCATGCCAGCCATGACCTAATTCTGTGATGATATTTAGAATTGCTCAACTACCCAGAAGCTCGAGGTCTGCAAGAAGTATATTTTTAACGGGTTGAAAACGATAACAATAAATCGATAAACAGTGATCGTGAATGTAAGGGTAATCGTGGTAAACCAAGCAGCATCTATGAATGCGCCGACAACCTAGAAGTTGGCTCAAAATATTGCTTATAACAATCCTTACCATAATTGGCCCGACGGGGGTGCGAATATTGAAAATCAGTAAAATTGAGGCGTATAAGTGGGCCAGTAATTGAATTTCATCGACGATGGACAGAAAAACAATTAATTTGTAGCCGATGGTAGCTGGGGTACGGTCGCAACGAGCGTAGACGTTCTAGACATGTTAAATATTTAAATTAGACCTAGGCTTAGGCTTAGGCTCAGGCCTAGGCTTAGGCTTACCTTCATCATTGGTCCATGCAACAGCAAAAACAATATAACAACTACCAGCTGTAGTGCCCCAAATGCAATTTGTATCGGATCGTACTTAGATGTCGATGGATTGGAATACGGTAGCGAGACGCTATCAAAGTTTAAGCAACCCTCGTCAGACATTGAAAAAAACAATCTTGTCTGCCGGGATCCTTGGTCCAAAATAAGGCGTTGGATCCAAAGTATCCCTGAATGGGTCGTTCGTTAATTCGGTGGGCGTGTGAAAAAGCTTGATTTAGGGGAAACTTTGCCAGGATTGGGCATTTGGAAAAATTGTTTTGTGGTTTTGATTAAATTCACAGACTTAATTATAGAGGAAAAAATCGAAAAGCGAAGCTAAAGATAGAACTAAAATATATATTAACGCCAAATTTTTGGGTTGCTGTCTGAATTAAACAACGATGGGCAAATTTAAAATATTTTTCATCAAAGCCGATACGTGTGTAGGATATGACGTCTCTATCTCTTGAGTTGAACTTTGTGCCTCAATTCTTCCGGCACAACAATATTATAATTATGGTAAGTAGACATATTTATTACGTACTTACGAATATCGTATTTAAAGGGCCTGATACTAAATTTCACACCAGCAGGCCACTACATTTTTCCGTCTCGAAATAGCAAAATACAGAGCTGGTAGCATTTATAGCTCGTTATAGCAGCGTTTATAGATCCAGTTTCCATGCCTTGGCGGTGACTTTCACTAAATTCTCATAAAGGAATCGTATTTGTAAGTACCAAAATCCTTGGCCTTCTCGAACGTGTCTTTCGCTTGTTCCATCTTCACCGGCAATCCAACCCCTTGCTAAACACCATATTTATCACTCAACAATTAAATATCACTAATACACATTAGTACCACACAACAATTAAATATCACTTACTTGAATCATGTTCGACAACAGAAAGATGTCTGTCAACGCGTCTCGCCAAGAATAGGATTCTGTAAACCAATCAATCCTTCCTTTTATTGTTATACAAACCTAGATCTTCTATTTTCTTTTCCATCGAGTGCGCTTTTTTGCGAAGTTGTAGTTCTTCGGCAAGCTTTTTACGGAGCGTCTAAACCAAAGCGCTCTCCAAGAAAGATTTCGAATACCATGGTTTTCGCGCTGAACTCCTCCAGCGCTGCTTGCTTTTCAGCCGTGCTGCCGAAACGAGGTTGCGATTTGTATACCTGGAAAACAAGAAAACGATTTGTAAAAGTAGTCAAAATCCGACCTCAAATGCAGCAAGATAGGCTTGATCGAGCATTTCGAGAAGTTTTACCAACTCTGTGCCACCGACATCGAAACCGGAAACCGCCTCAAATACTTTTTCCTTTTAAAAAGAAGCGCTAACCTTTTCAAACGATTGAAAAGCAATGGCTTTCGCTGCGGCAAATTGGGCGGCCTTTAGCGCCTAAAAATTCAATTTTGCCAAAGATAATTAATTGGTACAGACCTCGGGCGCGCTGCGCATGCCTGCCCTCACATTTTTGCTGACCGTTTTCACGACTTCCTAAATTGGCACGTCGCTTAGCGTAGTTTTTAAAGTACCTCAACATATTGCCCAAAAAGCGGACCATTCAAATCTGTGCCCAGCACTTTTTTCGGCTCCATCGTTCGGACAACATGGTCGGCAAAACCAACAATGTGCTTCAAGAATTCGGCGCCACAATCTGAATTAAAATAGCTATTTACCTTTAGAATTACGTACCACCAGCTCGGATCGAAAAATTAGCCCGCAACAGTGCATCGGCTGGCCTGGGCACGGCCCAGGCTTCAACTCGCGTGAATGCAGAAAACGCTCCATCAACGTGGTCCAGCGTTTTTGAATCGGGATTTCGCAACGTTTCCAGATAGTCCGTCGCCAGTCCCGGGTTTTCTGTCGAGTCGCGGATCAGCACGAAGAAGTTCTAAAATTTGATGAATTTCCTATTTTCAAAACATTCATTTACCTGCCCAATCTGTTGCCCTTCACCCTTGGCGTACATATTGAACTCGTGCAGTACCTCCAGGTCTTGCGCATCGAGACGATTTTGCACGTTAAAAATCTTAAGAATTTTCGAAACTAGGTTGCAAAATGATCTTACCAAGGTTGAAGAGAGCATTTCAGAAATAGTGAACAAAATTGCGGTAACGGCTCGTTCGGCATCCGTATCAAAAGTTCCCTGACAGTCCAGGTAGATGATGGCTATCTAAAAATTTGAGATTGGCTGGGCATATCATCTTGAATTAATTAGTTTAATTTAAACTATAATCCAAGATAATTTAACATAATGTAATTTAGAAGTTTTCTGCAAACCTACACGTTTTCCATTCGGATACTCCGCATATTTCACATCCGACCACACATTGATTCCCTTCGTGTGCCCTTTGCGTTGATGGCGGAATGGAATCCCGTCGGAACCGCTACAAATAATTTGTATTTTATGCGTATAAACTTATGTTCTGACCATAAAGTTAAAGAAACCATCCTACCCGATGATCGTATCTAACCCATAGGGTTTCGCGCCGGCTCGAAAACGGTCCATGAAGACATTTCCGAAGAAGCTTTTCCCGCCTCGGAATTTCCCGCTAGTAGCAATGACAGCCACCTAAATAGGATAATATTTACAATTTTTTTATTGTATATACTTATGTTTTATATATTTTACTTGAGGGGGTACATGGACGTTAGTACCGCTCCAAGTATGCCACGTGGCCTAAGCTTTGGCAGTGATGCAATTCACTGCAATACCGAATTTTGGCAAAAGCTTTTTGCATTCTGATTATTGGGGAATACAAAACGAACAAATAGGTAAACAACATAAACGGACCGGTAAATCGCCAATTTGTTTGACAAGATGCTTCAGAGTGTCCTTGTTGAGTCCGACTTGATCCGCGTCGGATACCGTAATCAGGGGCCTAATCCCGGCATCAAGGCACGCTGCGAAGAGAAAAAGGAGTATCGCCTCCTTTAGAACCATTCTGAAACAAAAAAATTCTGATTTTTTTTTAAATGATGCAATCGGCATAAAAATCCCCTTTTTTGAGATCAAAATATATGGAGCGTAATTCGATCTTGTGCTCGATCCAGAAATCTATAAAAATAGACGTAAAAATTTAAACATTTGTAGCTGGGGGTCGATGAATCTGAGCATGAATTTTGGGTTGTTTGTTGGGGGCGAATGACCCCGGCTGGGTTCCCTGCAGAGAATTTATTCGCGCAACGAAATGGCGAGCCATTTTTTTGCGCAAGAAAATGTTCGCAGCCGGGACGCACCGATTTTTGAAGGAGGGATTTGAAAATCTTGATGTTGACCGCTAAGCGTAAATCGAATAAGATAAGCCCCCGGGTATCGGTGATGCGAAGGAACGTTCGTGCTCCATCTGCTTCTTGGTGATGTTCTAAAGCGCCAAATCGGCTGCTGGATAAAACCGTTTTTAAAGTTTAAAGAAAATCTTTGCTCACAATTTTCAAGAACGTGTCCTGGCTAGGAATCGAAACTTTATGCAGCGGCTTATCGGAAGACCAAGGAATGATTTACCCTGCCAGCTGGTTGGGTGAATGTGAACCTTGATACGCACACCTTGGTGGTACGTATCGATATGTAGCGCCCCTTGAGGGGGCCAAAATACGTCCAGAGAAAAGGGGCTTGACTTGTAATAATCAATAACACAGGTTTTGAAGTCAATAAGAACATCTTAGCAGCAAAATTTTCGGTAAAAACGCTTTTAGAAAATGTTACGTGTTTGCTTCATCTCCGAACTATTAACGCGGAAATGCCAGTCTCAAATACATACTGTTCAAACTGTTCCGAGACCTTTTACATGCTTATTTTCTAAGCCCTTATGCAAGTTAAGGTTCCAGAGAAAAGCGGATCAACATGAAAAGGGAAAGGGGCTCGCATATCTAATATGCCATAACCCATCACACGGTAACATCCGTGTTCCGTGCTGGGGGCTAATGGTACAGGTTCGGGGGCGGAAAGTAAGACCGATACTTTCGCCTTTAAAAGTGGAGCTTTTTCAGGGCGCATTTCGTTGCTCTCGTCGCAAATCTCTTCTTTGAAACCATGTAGCTTATGGTGCTTTTTCTTTGACGTGTGTGAATATTTTTGACAGAGTCATGTTCCCAAGGCGCTCTTGGTTTGCTTGGAATAAGCTATAATATCGCCTTAAACGGAAAAAACTTTGGTCACGACAATTTTTCCGCTATTCTATTTTGTATTATTAATCCACAAAGGTCTGACATTACAAGTTTTGATACACTATCATCTGATGTGAGATGCCTTAATGCCTATATCCATAGTTCTAGATCTTAGGTTGTTTTCCTCAAAGAAAAATTGGTGCCAGCGCTTCTCCTTGCCGAAGTTGTTTACCGCGATTTTCGCCATCGAAGGCAAATTTTCGCATGGCTCAGCAATATGGTCCCCGTGGCTGGGGGTTTTGTGGTACGGATGGTACGGTATTTCGATGAGAGCGCTATTCGGAGGGATAACAGAGAAACAAGGAAGGGCCTTTGTGATTCAACCCCCACGGGGTCCGTGCGATTTGGCATAAAAAGATGGACGCGGGCGGGTGCCGAGGCCCCACGGCTCACCTTCGACCTGCCATAACATTGGTGTTTTGGGATCGACGTGATGGGCTGATCATTCGAACACGCCCACGGGGATGGCCTTATTTTTTGTGAGGGATAATTGTTTAGAACGGTTTTCCACTCCAACAACGAGTATTTGACGACTTTTAAGCCATTCCTTTAATAATTTGTAACATCGCAACTTTGCATACTCTCATGTGTATAAAAGCATCTAGGAGGCCATTAATGCAAGCCTATTACTTTGCTAACCGTAGAAATCCAGCTATTCTTGGAAGAAATCAGCGACGTTAAAATTCTCACCTTTACATTTTCCAGGCAACGCACCTCGCATCGCAATTGAAAGCTAATCGCAGAATTTCGTCATTTCCATAATAATCATCGGCCAAAATCTGCCCTCCGTTTTCTCAACACTTACCTTTTGACCCGATATCACCCGATGAGGATGCCCCCCCCCCCCTGGAAATGTTTCCTGATGGCTATCTCATGGACCCCGGCTTTTACCATCCTCCTAACATTCCATTCTGTTTTCCTCGTCCCGGATTTTTATCATTGATTTATTTTAAGGTTTTTGGTTTAGAAAAATACCAGCCGATTACAGCCGCTTCGCGACTGTAATCGACTGGCCTTCGGGCTACACCTCATATTCGACACCACCACATCCCTTACTACTTTCATCAATCCATATACTGATGGTTTCAGAAAACCCTCATAGCCGAAATCCCTTTCAAACACTACTTCGATACCTTCCTGAGGGCTTCAGATACCCCCATAGCCGAAACCCCTTAAAAACTACTTCGATACCTTCCTGACGGCCTCAGGTACCTCCCCCAGCCGAAACCCCCTTAAAAAATTACTTCGATACCTTCCTGACGGCCTCAGGTACCTCCCCTAGCCGAGATCCCCTTCAAAAACGACCAAAATAACTTCCTGATGGCTTCAGATACCCCCATGGCTGAAATCCCCTTCAAAAACTACCTAAATACCTTCCCGATGGCTTTAGATACTTTGACTAATTTAAATAATTAATTAACATAATTAAAAAGTATTAAAAGTATTAAAGTAACTTAAAAAGCTATTTGGGCGCGGGAAGGGGCCTGGGGAAGAGGGGCGAAGGAAAAGGGGGCGTGGCCTCCCGGGGAGAGGGCCCACTCGTTTGATTAAGGCGCCACTTTCAAAGTTAATTTTAATAATTTAAACTAAAAGTTTTGTAATTTTTTTATCAGTTTGGGGGTTTCTGACCACGCTCTATCCGAATCCGAAGAGAGCTAAGCTCTAGCTCCTTTCCCCTTCGAGTTGAATTCGGCTTCAGACGGACACACAGACAGACGGACGTCTCTACTTTTTTATTATAGTTGATGGTAATAACTGTGGGAACGAATCCAGGATCAGCGGGTGCAAAGGGGCCGGAAAGGAGGGCCCCGAGGACAATCGGGGAATTTTTTAAGAAATACCTTTGTGAAGGTGAGTTAATTTTAGTTTTCAGAGTATAACTGTTTCTTGCGTAAAAAAACCGGAAAACTAGATATTTCTCATGCATATCAGGTTGGCTACCTTTAAATTTCAGGCCAACTCCGCTGCGAGGATGAACAGGAAGTCGAAGCCGCCGACAGCGCCATCGATCATTTCCTGACGAAATACCGCAAATATTGCGCGTTAGCAGTTCCAGTGACGGTTTGGTATGTAAGTTATATAGGTATCTGACCAATAAATGGTATTAATTCAGGCTCTATGGCTAACGGCAGCATTTCGACACGACTTTTTCTCGCTGTACGCTCACACCTGGCCGGTGATGCTGACGGCGTTTTTGGCTTGTACAGTGGCTGGTATGATTTTTGATAGAAGCATTCGCTCCGTTCGCTCAATTAATGAAAGACTTTATAAAAAAAATCGTCAAATCTAGGAATGACTAGCGAGGGAGCCGGCGCCGTGTTCTTCCCGATCATGTCAATTTGGTTGAAGATCGACACCGGGGTTTCTCGTGATTTCTCAATGATGTGCCAGAGCGCTGGTAGGCCACAAAATATAGTGTATACGAATATTACATTTAGGTATGACTTCCTCGGTAGCTGTTATCCTGCTCTCCGGAGTGGTGATCGAAACCCGAGCCGTACTTTTCGGAACGATTGGAGCATTCCCAGGATTTTGGATTGGATTTTGGGTAAATCATAGGGGTTCTGCTGGAATATTTACTATGAAGTAGAACATGACAAAAATATCACCGTTTTAAGATCGATTCCCTAATGGATGGCGCAACGAAAAAAATGTTGTTCGTGTCAATTTGGGGATCTTTTGCAATCGCTCTATTTTTGCTGAATGCTGGTTGGCTTGCGCTAGATAACCCCCCATTTGAGCATTTTTTTATTTCAGAAAAGAAACGCGTGACCTACACGAAAATCCCGGATTTCAAGCCCTGGAAGGCGTTGATATTGATTTTGGGTGGCATGATTGGAGGTGAAATACGGAATTTGCATAAATTAATAGTTTTAGGTATTTTTACGGCCATGACTGGAAGTGGGGTTGATGTTTCGATTTTCGCAATTTTGACCTCGCTATTCAGGATTTCCGAAAAGATCGCAACACCCACAACAGTGGTTTTGATGGGTAGGTATTTCATTGTGTCTGAAAAATTGACAGCATGATTATTAACGTTCGTTACAGGTCTAAACACGGTCGTCGGGTTTTATATTCGAGCAGCGTACTACTTTGATATTTCTCAAGAGGCCTGGGAATATACGTTTTGCGTGGTGCCTGTGTGTACGGTGATGGCGCCACTTGGAAGCCTGATTGGGACGCATTTCCACAGACAGGTACTGTAACATTAAAGGAACTTTTGGGCTATATCAGAAAGTGACAAGCTTTCAATGTCTATAATATTTAGGCATTGGCAATGCTCGTCTACGTTCTGGATGCTGTAGCCCTAATTGGCTTCTTAGCCAGCGGGCCTTCCTGGATCCTCATCGCCATCGCGGCAGCAATCTTGTGTAAAATTATCTTTATTATCTTTGTTTAATGCAATCAATTTACAGTTGCTGGTTATCTATTCTTCCGCCAAATGTGTGCCTGGGGCCACAAAATCGTCGATGGACTGCCGAGCACAAAACGAGCCCGACAGGCCCTTGCCGAAAAATGCGTAACCGAGACCGAGGCGACCCCGATGACCGATCGGAGCCTAGCCTGAGGATTTATCAATTTTTAAAAAAGCATTTCATATTTCATAAAATAATGATAACGAAGAAAAACCTGCGGGTGGGTTTTTTTAACGCCTTTTGAATTTAATTTCGACTCTCTGAATTTGGAAAATGGCCTCTTCCTATTTGCCTTCCATGCAATTTCTTTCCTCCTCTGCTGTACCTGATTTTGGCGAAATTAAAACTTCTCGCATTTCTTTGTTTTTGATTTAATTAAATTTAATTTTGATTTGATTTTGACCACTGCTTATTAAGCCATCAAATTGTGCTTCCTCATCAAATCACAAAAATAAAAGTTTTTGTGAAAGTCTGAATTGCGGTGATTTAGAGAACCGATCACTAAAGGTTCAAAGTTTATCAAAAATGAGGAAGTGGGGCGAGATCTACCAAAATAAGTTAGGCTCAACAAGAAGGCGAGATCGTCAGATGAGGTCAAAAACAAGAAACCGACACCATGTCCCCAGAGTAGCTTTTAGATTCGATTATGATATCCCTCATTCATTGACGCTGTGGGTAGTCGATTCTGATCAGCAGCTCCATCTCGTTCAGCCACCAGTACATCTGGAACGTCTTGTTCAACTCAATTAGGGCAGCCTCCGGGTATCAATACGCAAATTAACTTAATTTCCTAAAATACTTTTTCATAAAATGGATTTTTCCTAAAACCGTCAAGTTATCGAAAAGACCTAGGATATGATCAAAGGCAAAATTTAATTTTTTTCCTGTAATTTCGGAGATGCATAGTAAGCGACGAAGCATCTTTAAGAAGGCTTTAGCCTTGAAAAAAAATGAAGAAAGCCAGGATAAACATAAGGCTAGACGCCAAGTAATAAAATATTCGCAGTAACTCACCACACAGGAGCCTTCCGGGACTCCATACAGCCGTATCGGGTGGTTCACCTCGAAATCGTGCGACGGTATGAGTATCGGGAGCTGACCGTCAAGCCCCTCGGCGTCCTCGTCCCACCCATCCAAATTGTCCTATGGAAGAGAGCATAATATTTAGGAATTAATAAGCTTACCTGAGGCTCATTGACGACGTCATCTTCCGACTCATCGCCACGCTCATTGAAATGCTCATCCTCGACCCCATCGTCGAACTCATCATCAGACTTATTGCCGTACAACGCTCCAACCTGGTCTTCATACTCTTCGGCGAACCAACTACCGAACCAATCGGCAAAGTCGTCCTCGTCTCTAGACGTCCAGCTCGCGTACTAAATAACTGTTTTTAAATCTTCGCCTTAACGCCCATCATATGAAAAAAGTTCTCCTCGAGTGTCATAGTACCGTGCGCCAGAGGTTCGACAATGGCTTCTGGCTCGACAGGCTGGAATCGTTATAATGCAGGGCGTCCCAATAAAAAAGGTCACGCTGCCATTTTGCCATTTCAAATCCGATCGACTTGAAATTTTGAATAGCAGTGCAGAAGGGGAATTTTAAATGTTCACAGGAACCTGCAGCCCGCTAGCTAGTAGTTGCCAAGTTTTGGCAAAAATACGCGTTATCTTACGTTTTAACTTGAAGTTCGCCGGACTTGAGCTTTTGGATGTATGGTGAAAATGAAGCGCCCAACCTTTTTTTATTCGAGAAAAGTTTTTATTTCGCGAAATTCTGCTTGTAGTAAGCTATTTAAGTAATTTTAACAAGGTATTAGCAACTTAGATGTTTAGCAGAATGAGGGATTTAGAACCAGAAATTGAGGCAAAGTCCCAAATAATAGCCGAAAAATGAAGCGAGAGGGTAGAAAAAGCAGCACTTTTGCGACAGCGCGAAAACTGTATCTAACGGGCTGAAACCTGTGCACACTATAGATTCCATTCCGCACCTCTATTCAAAATTTCAAGTCGATCGGATTCGAAATGGCAAAATTCGAAATGGCCTGACCTTCCTATTGGGATACCCCGTAGATTTTCCCAATTCCCACCTGTACCATCGACAGCAGCTCCGGGTTGAATGAATGCGCATCCATGCTTGAGCTGGAAACTAGTGGCTAACACAAGGACCAATAATTCAGTGCCGCCTTGAGAGTACTCTATGGCTGTCTAGCGGGGTCTGTTCAAATCGGGGGCAAGCGCGAATGGGACTCAATGAAAAAAATCCAAGCTACCTACTGGGGAGGCGGATGCAGTGCAGTTTGATTGAAAGGGGCAGATTTGGATCTTGACATTGTTTACCGTAAAATTCCCCAAATTTGGCACGGACCTGGAAACATAGATTCAAATCTGGCTCCGCGTTTGAAAAATGGACTCCTAACGTGGATGCCCAGCATGGAATTGGGCCCTGTCAGCGAGTGCATGTTCACCCTCAACCCGGTTTTCATGATCGACACACGCAAGAAATTCCTGGTGAATGCACGAATTTGAATCCGTCTTTAAGCGTGTCTTGGTTTTGGACCTAGCCGCCCCAAAAAAAACGTTAAAATATCTAACTAAACTCGGAATATCTAGGATTATTGTAGGCAACGAGAAGCTCCGGCAAAGCTTCGTTGGATTGCGTTATATTGATACAACGAGTTGTTTGCCGAAAATTTATCTAAAAAACACGTTCAACAAGGAATGAGGCGGAAGCTCGCATCATGGCTCGGCTCCGCATAGTGCCGTGTTTGGCGGGTGGTAGATGACGATTTTGAGACAAAACTCGGACTCGTAGGTGAATACCGAAAAAAAGTTTGATTAATTAAGGACAGGGATTAGTCTGATTATAAATGGGATCAAAAATTTTTGAAGATTCGAAGTTTTGTCGAGTTATTAGAAATGTACGTAACTCGAAATTTCTTTCTTGCTTCGAAATTGCCCAAATTTTCGGAATTTTTTGGAAGTAGGACGCAAAATTTCAATATCCTACCATATATAATTTTGGCGTGTCTGTAGGTGTGTGTGGATGTCACTTTCGAGACCCGATTTGAGGGCCTTCCCGTGCATAAAATTCCCTAATTCTTCGTCACCCGGGGAAATCGACCCTCTTGTTTCCGATGGCGTTCTCAAAATTTTGATAAAATACAAGTTTACAAAGTTACAGCCTGTTTCATTCATTTTTGTGGGTAATTTGCTTAAGGTGTAAAAAATAGAAATCTCCGCATTCTTTCCAGTTTAGTATAATAGTTCGACGATTAGATTTTCGAAATTGTTGACGATTTTTGAAATTCTAATTTTGTCGGAGTGCCAAAATATTAATGTGGAGGGTTCTATTCATATGTTTTAAGATAACGGCCAGTCTTTATGGGAGGCAATGCCAAGGCGGGAACCAGGCTCAAAAAGACTAACAGGCCGGCTGCCTGCCGGGAATCCCCAGATCGTCCCAGCGCTTTCGAATTCCGAATAATATGAAGGTATCGTTATCGGGACTCCACAACCAACCGATCCGTACTCCTCGTCCTGAGAAAACAGCACTATTATTAAGGGAAAATAGATAAATTCACCTCAGGACAGCCGATGTCCGGAAGAGAGCAATCGTCGCAATCACAGCACTCGCACTAAGGATTACTGTTTGGGGCTATGGAATATATATAACCCCTCTGCAATAATCGTGATATGGCTCAATAACCGCTTCAGCGTCTGGCTCAACGGTCATTGCGTCACGGAAAGTCTGAAATCCATCAAGTATGCGTTTTTTTTCTTAAAATTGGGATTACCTCCTCCTTAAGCGCTTTCTCGTTGATTGGATGCTCACCCATGCTATAAAATGTCGTTTTTAATTTGTATAAATAATAAAAATGTTATTAGGGCAAATACTGTAGCTTCAAATACAGAAGATGCCTTCGCGCTGGAGCGAGGGATAAATCGTATATGTTTGGCTGAAAAAAATCGGATCTACCGGCGAGGGTGCTTGAACCGATTAGATGGTAATCTTGGCTGAAAAACGCATCGCCTAAAAACGCAGACTGTTAGTTGGTGCTGTTAGTTTTGGCGGATGAAATATGAAAAAAGCCTATGAAGTATCGCAGTTTGTTGAATTACGATGTGCTGAGTGAAAGTTCGTACCAATAGTTGGCGTAGGAAATGGATTTGGTTAGGAAAAACCGAAAGGGTAATTTATCATTTCCAATTTCCTCCTGAAAAAGTATATATATCGTATCGTCCAACCTTTGAAGCCAGTGGTGTTTGTATTCAAGGTCTTGGTATCGAATCCCTGTATCTTCGAAGCCAATTATCCGACAGAGTTATTTCCGTTCGGCAATGAACACCTTGAACAAATTCCGTGTTTTAACATCCTCTCGTGTTTTTGCTGCATCCGAGGTCAAACCTGTTTTTCTCAAAATGCACAAATGTCGCCTAGCAACCCGGGCTTCATTTGTGGTCACCGAATCCCAATCTCAATTTAACCATCACACAAAAGCCGCCCGCCAGAGGTGGGTGTTATCGATCCACGCGAGGCGATCAATTCGCGAAATTGCCTTCTCTGGGCGTGTTCGTACACATATGGCAGTCAGGATAATAATAACACGTCATTCGACCCGCCTTCGAGACAGTGACATCGAGTGGGCTGGGGATTTTTCGCGTTTTTTTATCTTTTTTCGGGTTTTTGGGGGACGGAAAACGCGTCGTTGGGGTCGTTTCAGGAGATAAAGATCACGCGGGTCCCGATTTTCACAAAAAGGCGGTCTGCGCCAAGCTCTAGGGGTTTGCTCTCGAGCTACTGAGTTCTGATTTTTATCTCGTCCTCTTTTGCTGTTAATTTTGCACTGAGTAAACAAAATTATTTAGGGTCAGTAGGTTTTAATTAAACGCCGTAATTAAAAAAGTCCATCTCTCCTTCGCTTACTACAGTATCTTACCATTTTTACATAGTTTTTTTATGTAAAGCTATCCACGTTTTCTGCTTCCCCTCCCTGCTAAAAGCCACTTTTTTCATGATATTTTCTCCTGGGATTAATTGTTCGGGTCGATGCCTGCCCGCGATAAGGTCATGGGGCCTGTGGGGGTCCCGGACCCCTGAAAAAAGAGTCTAATCTAGCCCGGTGAAGCCGTGAAACGAGAAAGGGGCTGCTGTTTTTGAGCCCATCAGCCGGGGGTTGACACAAACATATGACCCTCCTTCCACCACCCGTTTCAGCCGTCTTATGACCTCGCGGAAGGCAGCCAGGCAACACCACCCAGTTATCCAGCTGTGTGTGAATAATTGAATTTTGGCCATGGAGTTAATACTTGCCGTTTTTTATAGTTTTTGTGTTGTTTACCTGATTGGTTCTCCATCGAAAATTCATAAGATTGCATCACAAAGCTAGTCGATTGCACGTGTCGGCGCCAAATGGCATCATTTTTCCGGGTTAAATGGTCGACTAATTTACGCACTCTTACATTTTACCATTATTGATTAAAAGAAATAATTGATAATATGATTTAAATACCCGTCCATGTGAATTTTTATGTTTTTTCTTGTGGTCGAACGGCTCGCGAGCGCTACCATGCTTTAGAAAATATAATGCCTGAAAAGCCAGGCCAAAAACGTTGTATCCTTCGATTACTTTCTCTGCCCCTTAAAATACGTTTTCCGCTCTAGAATTATAATTAAACATAATTAAAGCCATGTTTATGACCAATGCAGAGCCGATTTTCATTGCGTAAATTTTCCCAAAAATAGCCGCTTCCAAGAAGAATGTCCTCTGAGAGGTCCCATGAATGAATGGCAATTAATTTATTCCTAAAGAAAATTCCGTTCCTCATTATCATTCCCTTTTTATGAATTCATAAAAACGACGAGCTCTCCTCGGCTGTGTAATGAATTTCGTCACAGAATCTGCCCCCTTCGGTCCTCTGCCCCCATGCGCTCCTTTCTTGGCAACAGCACGTGACGCAGCTCGGTGGGCCTCCCCGCGGATTTCGTTTCGTAACTCAATATCCAATCGATGCGCACTTACAAAGTGGTTTGGGGTGCGTGAAATCGTTATAATAGGGTTTACATTTTATATATATTCTATCGAATGGTGGAAGGTTACGTTGTTGTAGACAAGTAATAATGCCTAGAAAATTTTGAAGGGTCAAGGGTTTCAAATTTGAATCTTCAAACGTTATCTTTAAGATGCGCTTTTTTACTTACGATATAGAATTTAAATATACGTATTATTGACCTATGCAATATGTTCTGTAAGAAATTCAAGCCCGATCATAATAATCCCGGTAGAAAGAAAATCGGTCATCGATCCTCTCTAACCCCATCCACTTCCATTAATGCGTACACTCCCTCTGCCTATCTTATCAAACCCACCAAATTCAATCCTAACCCTATCTTTGAACCCGCATTTTCCTAAAACGACCCCGATTTTTCCCAGATGAGCCCACTTGGCCAATGTTTGCTTCTGACAAATATTTTCCTGACAGTTCTGCCATGAGCCCGAATGGCGCCCGCTCAATTTTTCACATTTTTCATCCGACCCCGGCCAATCGCCAAGCCAATTGCTCAATCGAAAAATTTCAGACAGAAAATGGCTGTCGAATGTGCTACACAGAAGAATGTGGAAAAGTCGGCGAAGACGAAGCGAGCAGAGATTCAGGTGAGGGCTTAACCGTGTTATAAATAGTGGCACAGCCCAGCTAACCCCCTTAATCAGATAATCAATCATAGCACTGTGTTGATATTTTTCAAGTTCAAGGTCATTTTTCAGATCTATCGCCCCGGGATGATGCGTCGTGGCGTTGATATCACAGCTGAAGCTCCTGCAAAACCTCAGAACACCGCACCGGCGAATGATATCCGGAAGCGAACCTCTTATGGAAACACCCCCAGGATTCACCAAGGTGGGTGATACCAAAAATGTACAGCATCCGTAACAAGTAATGCCAGTATAAAGCACAATTTAAAGACATTAAAATATCGTCAGTTACAGATTCAACATCCGAAAAGGTTGCTCCTCGCCTTGTACCTACAGCTCCCGGAACAGGGATTCGCTCCCGCATCTCGTTCTTGCCTGCAACGCAAGCTCCAAAGGGTACGTCTATAGTTAGATATTTTTTAATGGTCAGTCAAGTAGATCAGTTATCTGGGAACTTTTTTTAATTTTTAATTATTTTATAAAGCTATTTAATTTTTTTAGACGAAATTCCCCAAACCATCCCCTACTCCCCTGACGCTCGCCAAAACCAACGAGCCCCGCCGCGCCAAAACCCTGCCTTTGGCCATGATGATAGATGTTTGACCAGCAGGTAAGACCAATTACAGCCCTCAGAAAAAACGTTTGATATTTCAGAAACCCTGGCAACAACACACGTCGCAGTATGGACATACCACGAAACCGCCAAGAGCCCAGAAAATGGACGGCACCTCAGTCGAGGCGTTCCGAGTTTGACGAGGACGATGGGAGATCAAACTTCTCGGTGTCGACTCGCTACTCTGAACGCTCGCGGAATGCCTGGAAGCCTCGGGGTATCGATATTCGGTCCGATCTTTCGGAATCTACACCAGATTCGGTTAATTCTTCTCCAGAGTTTGACAAGGTAGGAATTGTCTTGTTTATGAGCAAATACAGCCAAGAATTTATGAATATAAGCAAAGAAAACCAACAAATTATTTTCAGGAGCCACACATCGTTGAAGTTAAATGGGAAGAGCCTGAGCTTACAGAAGAGGAAGAAGAGCCCGTGGTTCCGGTGAAAGATGTTAAGCCATCTTCAGAGGAACCGCAAAGCCTCACCCAACTCTGCGATCTGTATGACAAGCTGGCGACGGAGGATTGGAGCAAGGTTTGTAGAAACTTATTGATATTATCCCATTTAGTAGCTTTTAATTTAGCTTTAGCTTTTGATTCCCTGACATTACTTATGTCATTTTTCAGATTATGAACGACGATGCCGAAGAGGATTGGCAACCATCCGCCGAAAACGATGAGGGCGACGAGAATGAGAACGAGCCGCCAAGTGATGTCGAGGATGAGCGGTATGTTAAATGATCTTTATTGTTGAACTAGAAAATATGCATCATAAAAACATCGGTATGCAATAATTTTCAGCGAGCCTGAACCTGAAGAAGTTCCTAAAATGACACACCTATCGGCTCGTCTCGCTTCCAGAATTTCGTTCTCCCCAGCTAATAAGGTTTGTTTCCTAAATAATACTAATCATTCGATCCTCGATTAATTCAAGTCAAAATTATCAACTTACTTTTCTTATGAAAATATTTAAGCAAAACGTTTCTTTTTAAAAACCCGGTCACAAATCGTTTTTTTTTCAGCAAGCCATCTAAACCAACGATTGGACCCCGGGAACTTCGATTTTTTCATTTTCCTCACAGTATTTCTAGTCTTATTACCACTATAATTTGTTATCTTTTGTATATAACATGTAGAAACAATGTTTCACCATTCCTCCGATTATTGCATCTCGTCGAAAGCTTTTTCCTGTACAAACCTCCGCCTGGTCCACTGACAATTCGTTTCGATCTCCTCCCCACCGACAGCTTGTGATGAAATGTGTGTACGTATTCTATTCACGGATAAAGCTTTAGAAGTTTTGGTTTTGTTGCAACCGGATTGTTTGGACAAGAGAGAACGCAACAGAAAACGACAGGCTTGGGTGGGATGCAAGAGATACGAAACTACGGTATCATGACAGAGATGACTCATCACCACCGGACATACGTATGGTGCTAGCGAGAGAGAGAGAGAGAGAGCGCGCGAGAGAGAGAGAGAGAGAGAGAGAGAGAGAGAGAGAGAGAGAAGCTGCATACTCTGGCACAAGACTTTCGAATCTCTGATGTAATACTATACGAAAATTGTTTCGAAACAAAATTCTTGGTATGTAAGCTTGAGCAACAAGTCGCTGCAAGTATATTAGGACCCGAGGAAGTTAGATTTTGTCCATTTTACTTCTCAGATTTATCTACCGTTTTTTGAAACCCCATTTATTTGCTTTTATTACGCTTCAGGTCCGGTAGGTTCGGTGTACATTTTTCCTCAGGATCGCTTGTTGCCTCACCGCTCTTATTTCCGGCAGGAATAAAATATTTTCATGATAGCTTTTTTTGCGAGAATCCATCAAGTCATTATAACTGCGAGTTTCGGTGATGATGAAAAAAGGATGCATATTCTATCATTAACACCAATTTCTGACCTTTTCCGGGTTTTGACATAAGTTCCATTAAATTTTATTTGTTATCTATATTTGCTGAAACCTCCGCTTTGTTTCAGCTCCTACAACGGTTGCTTCTAACGGGTACGGTAACAACCACTTCTGGGTTTGGCCATCAAACCTACAAATTTTGGTGTGACTTGATCCCGAAAATTTATTTATTACATTATGTTTCTTGTTATTCACTCCAGACATCCATAAACTTACTACTATGCGAGAATCCCTGCAAAAACTATGTATGTCCCAGTGGATTTGATTGTTTTCACCAAACGCCCATTCTACGAATCCATCTAATTGACCGGGCGACGGCTTCTAGAAGCCCTCGGGCGGCCTCTTATTTTTCAGGCGGGGGCCGTATTCCGAAAATACGATGTTTTCGAATATCCCCCGCTCTCCCCCGGCCTGTTACGAAAGTGTCTTTTGGGCGCTATTCCGAAAATCGCGGGTGTTCTCGAACGTTCTCGGCTCTCCGGGACCATCCCACTCTCTCTTCCATTGATTGGGCGGGAGGGGTAGTGGTGCTGCGTGTCTGCCCCGCCCCGCCTCATCGATACTCTGCTCTCTACCCCCGAATGTGGGCGTGCCCGTCCTTGGGTATAAAAGGCGACTTGTCCCCCAGTTCCACATACCTATTGCCTGCTTCCTGCGTCACCCCCACCCCCACCCACATCATGCTGGTATACGGTCGGTTTGCTCCTTTACGGCAATTCTTGCCAGCGTTCCTTGGTATATTCATGTAGTAATAATTTTTGTAACTGGGCCGGGTCCCACTCCCTAGAAGTTCCTAGATGAGTTCATGACATTGGGGAATGCGTCCGTTGGACTACTTTGACTGACGATCCGGTCCCTGACTTCTCCGCCATACCGGACGGCACTTCTGTGACTTGGCGAGAGCGTGTGTTGGGAGCTGCGTGCGCGTCCGCTCCACTCCTCTGGACGCCCCTTCTCCCGCCCCTCGCGGCCCCTGTGACTGGCTTAAATGGTGCAAACACACTAGCGGTTATGGCGAAAATGGATTCTCTGAATGACTTCTCCTACTCTCCCTCCCTGTATGAAGATCGTGGAAAAATCTGATTGCAATTGATGCGAGACGGTACCAATCGTTATTGGGATGTAGCTGCGAGTTTAGTTAAGGTCAGTTATACGAAACTCGGTATAGTTGTGCATGACTTTTTTCTAGGGATTTTGAGACCCGCAATTGGTCATACGGTAGCTAGGGATTGTTAGGGGTATGACTGGTAAGGAAATATATTAAGATTTCTAATTTTCGTGTTTTTAAAACTATTTTAAGGTTTTTGGGGTATAGAAGAGCATGTTTTATTAATGTTTTGGTACTTTAGTTAGGAATTGGATGATTTAAGGTATAGCTTTGGATTTTTGAGCTATAAATGAACAGAGCTTTTTGACATAAGGTTTCCCTAGACAATTTCGTAATCCAGTTTCGTAACTTCAAAAAAATATTTCATCATACTTTCATAACTGCCGTATGACCTTTATCCTCTTTCGCAACTAGCACTAACCTCCCTGACCAGTAGCCCATACTTTTTCAGCCAACCAAAATCTAGAGTCGGTATTCCAGGTCTCCCCCTCGGTGATCCATCCTAAAGACGTTCTCTGTGGTCAAATAAGGAAAAAGTCGCGAGTACAGTACCCCGAGCCACCATCGATTGGGCCCTGCTGCGTGATCCCCGGGACCTCTAGCCGTGTGTGTAGAGGACGCCTCTCGTCCACTCGCAGCGCCACCTCTAAGAACCCGGAATATCACCGAAAAACAAGCAATTTTGACGCTTTGCCTTGAATCTCCTAGATTTGATGATGTCTCCCACAATCCCCCGTGATCTCCTCCGAACATCTCCGATATGGAAAATCGCTCTTTTGATGGAATAGGTGTGCCGTTTTGGCGTTGATTTTTTGCAGATCCGCTCCCTTATGCAAAGCTTCCTCGAAAACTGGCCAACCCGCGCGCTGTGTGGCCCTGAAAGCGAAAAATTGTCGAGCTTCAGGTGCCGTTTTGGGTTTCGACCCCCTTTTTCTAGCAGCACAGCGTTTCCTCGCGGGCGCCGCTCCTTTTTTGCGATCACGCGTTGCGTTCCCCATCTTCTGGTATATACTTGGTATGTCCTGTAAGGTATCCCGTTTGGGTGTGCGCACTACGGTGCCCGCTCGGCCTTTTCTAATCCTAAACAATTTGCATATACATTCGGATGTGGAGAGTCAGTTGGCAACGGCTAGAAGAGTCTATAAACGGTCTCCCCCTGTACTTCTCGAGTCTCGTCTCCGGTGGATCACATAATACGACACGTACCAAAAATAAGTTAAAACATTCAGCCTCTCGTAGGTCCTCGCAAAAGAACGTCGCGAAAAAATTTGCAGGTCCCGCCGTTTTGGCGAAAAAATTTGACCCACGCGATCGAAAACGTACATTTTTTAGGCCTCCTTTAGGCCGGGGAAAGATGGGGCTACGGTGGCGCGTGCCGAGACCCCGGGGAGAGGGAGACTACGGTAGCCGCAACGCGACAGCCGCGCGCGCCTCTGGGGACATGTGACGCGATCGATACGCCGCACCACCACGGGACGGCCGCTTACTGTAGGACGGGTTGTGCTCTGAGGGATGATGGAACTTTGCTATGATAACAAAACTTTCGAAGTAATTTTGGGATTTGAATGCGCTTTCAACTAACGGGTAATCTATGCATAAACGGGTTTATTCACGGCATGAAATGCCCTTTTTGTGGCGTGTGTTAAATTTTTTTAGAAAACGGGTACAACTTCAGCAGTCGGGTCTTTGCATACGGGCATTTATGGAAATGGCATATCGGATAGAAGATTTATAGTATTATTTATTTCTTTAAATTATTTAGAAACTTAACTGCCCATTCTTAAACTTTTAGTTTCACCTGGAAAACTTGGAACATCTTCTGGGACTGGAATATCCTAAAGGTTAATTTAACGCCAGCTATTCGAATTTAGACGCGGTTAACTCCTCTTGGTCAGCAACCCTGCAAAAAATTAACCCGTAATTTTTTTGGCCGTTTGGATAATTCAGATGTCTAAAACGAAAGACAGGGAACCCACGCAAACGCCTTCAGCACCTCGCAGCATTAATGAAAAGTAATTTTCGGCTTTGCGCCTCAATTTTCAGATCCGACCACGGACTAGTATATTGTAATGTAATGAAGCGGCGTCCTTTAAGAAAAAAAAATGGTAATTTAACTAGCGCCAAGGTTTCCTAGATACGGATCAGGATTGAGCGGCGGATATTCCAGCGTCAACACCATCGGGAAAAATTAGTAATTTAAGGAATTTTTTTGGCATTTAGATGGCGAAAAATGAGTTCGAAATGTTGGGACAGCAACTGGCTTAGGATAACTGTAAGAGGGTGTGTTGTGCGGACTTTTTTTTAGAAAAATGCGCAGCGAACCGCGGCGCTTTCGACTTCTCGGGATTATCCCACGGTAATTTAAGGTTATTCCTTTTTACTTACAGATCCGAATCGTGTCTGGCTAAGGTTAGGTCGCGTACGTCTTCTCCAGTCATAAAAAATGGTAATTTAGCGGCTTTCTTTGTTTTTACAGATGCGAAAATTGGTTGTCCCTCTGCGATCGTTATGTGGATCTCTTAAATCCGGTACTTTAAGCTTTTCCTTGGTATTTACAGGTCCGAAAATTGGTACTGGCCCCCTTCCAAGCGCTATCAGGATTCTAACCCCGGTACTTTGCGCTCTTTTTTGGTTTTACAGGTCCGATATTCGGTTCGAGTCTTCGCGCAGACCCCTGGCTTGCACAGCAATCAGGCGGATCTCTAACCACCCAAATGGTAATTTCGAATTGGCTAGGCGAATTGCAGAGTTCAACCGCGAAAACCCAGCAACGTTCCGAGTCACTGTTACCTTCTAAAGGATCAATCAAATGGTAGCAAATCCCCTTTCTAGCAACTTATAGGCGCGAAAAATGGGTCGGAAAATGTTGGGAGCTCTGTCCACGTCGCCGTGTTCGGATGCAACCACGCCCACCATCACTAGGATCCGATGAAATGGTAGAAAAATGGAATTTGGGAAGAGTCTAGGTGATCCCCCACTTCGACGACCGCGACACGGCGTTGCCCCCTCCAGCTCATCTTCTTTGGAACTCAAAATGGTAGATCTGGGCCTCGACTTTTGACTCTAGATGTCCAAACTGGTCACTTGAAAACGTCGTTCATCCTCCACTCATGCCCCAGCGCCTGCGAAATCCAGAAAAGGTATTAGAAGAGCCGTGTGCGCTTTAGATGAGATGCAAAAAAAACCCCCCCACTCCACTCTCGGACCCCAGAAAATGGTAGATCTCTACCTCTTGTTTTGAATCTAGATGTCCGAATGGGCCCTTGAAACAGTCGTCTCCACCCCGCTGCGTCTTCTTTGGAAAATCCCGTCAACACGGTAGCAAATCCCCGTTCCAGCAACTTGCAGGTTGAAAATTGGGGAGCCCTGTCCACGTCGTCGTGTTCGGAGGCAACACCGCCCAACTAGGAGCGATCAAATGGTAGAAAACGGAATTTGGGACGAGTCCCCTGCTTCGACGACCGCAACACGGCGTCGCCCCCCTCCTGCTCCCCTTCTTTGGAACTCAAAATGGTACTCCTCGGCCTTCTCTTTTGAATCTAGGTAACCGAAATGGTCACTTGAAAACGGCGTCCTTCCCCTTCGGTATCCTCCTCCTCCTCCTCCTGACCAAGCCCCCGCCACATCTTCATCGACGAGAGCCGGTGATTTGTGCGCAACCCTCAGTCGTTCAGATGATATGGGATGGAAAATTGGGATTCTTGATGCATCACCTCATCTCCCCACGGAACTTACCCAAACGGTAGCAATCCCGCTTTCAGCAAATTCCAGATCAAAATAGGGCCAAAATGAAATCCTGAAGACTAGTGCCTTCCCTCGGCAGCGTCCAACCTCCCGTCACATGTTTTGGATCGCGAAAAATGGTAGCAAATCTAAATTCCAGCCACTCCTAGATGAAAACCTCAAAAATCAGTTGGTCATCTTCTGCTTTCCCTGCCACGCCGATCTGCTCCAGACGGCTTCTCCTTCGCCCCCCTAGGATCGTTTGCTCGCGAGACTGCGTCCCCGCCACCTTCATCGCAAATATACGGTAGACAATGCGATTTTCGCCTTCTTCTTAGAGTCAACCTCGTCGCCCTCTTCGTTCTGCCCCGCCCACAAATACACTAGCAACTACAAATTTTGATGGCTCTCCCCAGCCCCGTGACGCTTCTCGCCACTCGGCTGCTAGGAAAATGATGGACTCGCCTCAGCTTAGGATTCTGATGAAAATGGAAAACAGCAACTAGCGCCTTTGGATCACAAAAAAATACGGTAGCCAATCGGGTTTCCAGTCTCTTCTAGATGCAAACGGTTTGGAAAACGGGTCCACCGGCCACCAGCTCTCTTGAAAACCCCCCGAAAACTGGTCGCACACAGCTGCTCTCCGCGAAACTGCCTCTACAGTACCCCCCGACCCGAGAATGGTAGAAAAATTTGGCTTTGGATGCTCCTAGATGCAATGGTTCGAAATTGGGATCGACCCCGTCCGCACACCTCCACCCTGCTTTGCCCAGAAGTTGAAAAAGGCTGCGCCTTTTGGAATTCTGATGGGGATGAAAAAATCGTTGGTCGACGCCGCACGTCGTCCACGTCTTCCGCTTCGCCCCCTAGGATCTCTTGGATGATCGGAAAATATGGTTGATGAGCCCTTACCCCCGTCTTACGACGCCCGGGATAACGGTAGCAAATCCCAAGCCTAGCCTCGCCTGCCCTTGGAAATATGGTTGAACAGCCCTCGCCTTTCGACATTGGAACCCTTGATTACGGTAGAAGACGCTCAGCTTAGCCTGCTCCTTTGGATCTTTGGATGGTTTCGGAAATATGGTAGAAGCGCGCCCGCCTGCCTTATGATTATGGTATCAAATTCGGTTTTCATTATCTTCTAGCTAGCAACAGCTGCGCTCAAAATGGGGTCTCTTCGGAAACGTATAGACGCGACTGTCTCGTAGATGATGGAATTGGGAAAACCGATCGCGCTGCCCCGCCTCAAAATCGGAAACATGGCCGAAGTTTTGCTCGCCTTCGCGCCATCGGGATCTGGGAATAGAAGATTTGGATTCGAAAACGAACGCATTTGGAATTGGGACTCTTCACTTTTGGAACCTGGGATCGAATATGCCAAAACGCTTTTTGCGCGACCTCATCTATGGAAAAATTGGATCGTTGGCCCGACCTCGCGACTTTCGGAAATCGCTCTGGGACTATGGGAAACTTTGGTAGGAGCGCGCTCAACGTAAGAAAATTGGCCCCTTGAAGTTTGAAGCCTCGCCCATGGTGTCTCAATTGGAATGGATTACGGTAGCATTGGTTTATTAAAATTTAGACAAGAAGAAATTAATGGGTTTTGGCTGGTATTATTTATGGCTATAGATGCTTATTAGGAAGAATATCCAGAAAAGTGGAAAGCTATATTGGGAAGGATGCGTTTTTGCCTAATGGGATTTATGAAAATGAACAAGCTAAACTAGTTGGGCATATCCTGAAGACATTTATCTACTTTTGCGGGATTCTAACTATGGAAATCAGAATATATTTACTTAATTACTGGGAAATGAAGCTTTGGAAAGACGAAATTTAATGGATCTAATTGATGAAGCCCCTAAGATGGATTATTCTGAAGAATGAGAATTTTGCCCACTGAACATTTACGCCCTGATAATGAAGAAGATACATATACCTTTGGATCCAAAAATTATGACTAGCGAAAATGGAATTTCTAAACTAAATGGATGATATATGGATTTACGACTTGGAAAACGATGCCAACTCGAAGTTATTGCTATAGCAGCCCTAATATCAAATTCCTATGAAAAATATGCTAGTTGCTAAGAAGATCCCCTAATCTTTGAAGCCCTCGAAAATGGTGGAATGGATATTCTATAGCGTACACCACCTCGCTGATCCCCTGGAAACGGTAATTTCCAAGCTTTTGGCCAACTTCCAGATCTCCAAAAAATGCCTCTCTCACGCGCTGTGTACGGTATCTCGGGTCGTGATCTAGGGAAAATGGGAGAAGATAGGAGAAAACTGCGCGTCTTTGTGTGACGGTGTATGGCCTTGGAATGTATCTGCCCCCGCCGCGTGTCCGCCCGATCCCGAGTCTCCTCCACGCATAAAACTGGTAACCTTGAAGTAACACTTTCCTTTTACAGATTCCAAAATATTTCACGAGATCACCTTTTTGAGGTCTAGAGTCTAATATTTTACGAAAAACCGCGCCAGCTCGCTCTGCTCGATCCCCTCCTTCCCGGACAGCAGCCCTGGCTTAAAAGCGGTACTTTTAATCGATATTTTCGTAATTCCAGATACGGTACGAGTACGGTAATTGACAGACAACGGTGTTAGAAAACTTTAATAATGATATTTGAAAGCTTACACTAGTGAAACCCCTAAAACGTGCCCTGCCAGCCCACTGCCGCGCCCCCTCTCTTCACCTTCTGTGGCAGCCTGGCTTAGAGAAATGGTATTTTTAAAGTTTGTCTTTTTATTTGCAGGATAAGGAGTGTCTTTTGAAGCATAAAAAATATAAAAAGTCGAATTCCAACGTTTCAACTTCCTAAAATGCGCCCCTGGTTCGAGTCCCTCTTCCATCTCCGCCCATTGGCTTCGAAATGGTACTTTTAATTTACGTTTCTTTAATTCCAGATACGGTATGTGTACGGTAATTGACAGATGACGGTGTTAGGATGGTTTTGTAGCGATTCGGAAAAACCTTGGTCGAGAGAAAAACTTAAAATGCGCCCCACGAATCCACTGCCTCCACTCTCTATGGGCAGCTTGGCTCCTAAAATCGGTACTTTTACATAATCCTTTTTTAATTATAGATCCGGTTTCGTGAAGTTCAAAATCTAGGATAAAAAAAATAAAAATGAGCGCCCCCACTATTGACCGCCGGATCCGCCGGACTCCGACAGGCCCACTTTCGACGATTGGCCGCTAAAATGCGCCCCGCCCCAGGGATACGGTACTTTTGCCGAATTCCCCTTGAATTTCAGCAGATAGCAAATATCGGGAGTGAAACGGTTCGGGAAATGGTTGAGTGCCTTCCACACGAAAGTGCCTTGCTTCCCGGGAATTTCCTTGCGCACCCATCACTTCTCACCCTTAGAACCAAGCTAAATAAACTTTTATTAAACCATGGATTAAAGCTATTATTTGTTTATGCAAATTTGCCCAATGCCTGGGATAGATAAACTAATTTACACCCCCTACTTGGCTGTATGCTTTTGAAAATGGCACCCTATATGAGTTGAATGAAATATGCAGTTGTCGGATTTTTGATGGTCTAACCGTTTTTTTGTATATTTGGTATGTAAAATGGCTTTAATTTGTTAGTGAAGGTTTTGAATGCAAAAATATCTAGTTTTTGGTTTTTGAAATTTGTTGAAAGTGTTGGTCTTCATTAGGTGTGAATTGTCGACAATCTATCCCTTCAAAGTGTCTAGTGAGCTTGACATTTTTCCCGCCATAAATTATCAGTCGTGCTGATTTGCATTTTTTGTAGGTCATTCGGTTTCAGTGTCTTTCATGCATCTATGTCTTCGTTTTCTAAAAAAATGAGTGTTGTTTGACTATGAAAATATGGTACTGTGCAAAATTCCTTGACTAAAATCTTTAAAGTCAAACTCTATGTTATTAAAAATTCGCTTTCAATACAACCCTATTTTCTCAAGTTTACTCATTATCCAATCCTAATGCAAACATAAATGCTCAATATGAAGCCCTGAAGTGGCAAAAGTACTAATAATTAGCTTAATTTTCAAATACATTTTCAAAAGAATTTAAAGGGTGAAAATTTGAGCTTTAAGCATCAAGCTAAAGTGGATAATTTACATAACTAACTAGCTAATTCTATTATGCTATTGACGTATATCTCGATTTTCTTAATCGTTTCAACTTGTTGACTGACGTTTTTGTTTTGGATTCTGGACGAAACGTTGAATGGATTACATACTATGATGTCCTCTACCTAGCTAGCTTTGTTAAGCTGAAGTTTTGAACTATCTCTTCAAGGATATGAGCTATTTCTTTGAGCTTGTTCGCTTAATTAGCCTAGAATAGCCAATTCTCTCTGGTAAACTGAGTTTTTAAGAGACCTTCCTTTAAGCTAGCGTAGCCTCTCTTTTTGATGTGATAAGTATATATTGTGTCTCTGTATGCTCTAGCGAGCCATGGGTAGCCCCTCTATTCCCTCATGATTCATTAGCTAGATTTATTAATTATGAGATACTCTGGGTTAGGCAATGATTGTTAATTCACTGTAAGAATAGCATAACTCTCTGAATCGGTATAAATCTCTAAACTAGTAAATAGATGCTCTCTATGATAGCGTAGAATTTGGTTAGGGACTTGAGAAGATCTCTTATATAATAGGCTGGATCTCATTAGGCTTGTAAAATATTGTTGTCATTATTCCTATAAAGTCGTCTTGGTTTTTGTAAAACTTGGAATGCATTAGTATTTTTTTTGGTTTTTAGAATTATGTTTTCAAGGTTTAATGCTAATTTGCTGAAGCTATAAACTTTCCTGTATGCTTTTTAAAAGCCTTTTTATACTTATGGCCGCTTGCCCTCGCAAACCACTTTACATTAGCAGTTGCATTTTTTGTTATTTTGCACTACGGTATCCCCTAATCGTTAAAGCTTCCCCCCTACGGCATGCCAAAAGCAACATATCCGCGAACTCGCACCGAATTTGTCCCTATAAAATTATTTGTCAGGTTTTTCTATGTGTGGGCTTGCTTGTCTAAAAAGTTGGGGTTTTCTCTATGTCAAGTGTCGTTAAGATATGCAAATTTTGCCACCCAACGAACCTGCTTTCCACTATCCCCTCAGCCTTTTCCTAGTTTTTCATCGTTACGGTGCGTTGATTCTCTTTTTTTTGGCTGCGGCCCTAACTTTGGCGGTTGAATTTGTTGCCTCCACCCACACTTGTAGTTAGCATGAGAATTCTATTAAACCCTACGCTTCGATTAATCTGTAGAGCCTGGAATGTGAGGAGCAGCTCAATTTTCACGTGTCGCTGAATTTTTTTTGGGGTTTTTGTAGGTGGAGTGTTTCGTACTCGAGAGTTCTAAGATATTGAGCACCCCCGGTTGTCGCGGGCCGAGATATGCAAATCACTAGCACTGAACCTGGCTTCAAAAGCCGGTATTTACCCCCGCAGTTAGCCAAATTTGCCCTCAGCACTAATTGTTTATGGCCCTTTGCATGGTGTTCTCCACCCCCTCTAAATGGCGGTATACTGTACAGTTTCTGCGTTTTGTTTTTGGGTTTTTGAATTTATTTGGGTTTTCTGGAATGCCTGAAGGCTTCTCTCTCTAATTCCATAGCTTTTATTAACCAGGAATGGCCCTCCCACCAGTTTTAATGGGCGTGGATTTGATTCTTTGGGATGCTCTTTGTTGTAGTCGGTACTGATTTCTCTGGCAGTAGCTTCTAATAACTAGCTGATTGATGCGCTGTAGATGGTTTCTGGTGAAATGGTGATTATTATGGGAAATGGTAGCATGAGGTTTGTTAAATGATACACTTTATTTAATAATTCATATATGTATACCCAAGAAAAGTCTATTTATTTATTTACTTAACAGTATATAACTGAAAGTTCCCATTTGACCGTATATTCTTTCAATCACAGCTTGTTTCCGAAAACTAAGTAACTTTTTCAAGTATTTAAGGCTCAAAGTATCCACTAATACAAACGTCAAAAGTAAATATTTTAACCTAATTTCTAAAATGCATTTCCGCCTCTGACCCTAAACCTTGAACATGAATCATGAACATTATCTTCCAATAACTACCCAATTTCCACTGGCGCGCCCCAGATCCCGGCCAAAAAATCGAGACACATTAAACTTATTAGATCCAGCTTACCTACTAAAAATCCTAAGGGAAACTGATTTCAATAACTCAAGATATTTGAACTTATTTTACTATGCAACCACCACAAACCAAGCAATTCTTCCCTGAAATCAATCTCTGAAAGACCATTACTAAAGTATTAAGCGAATCAATTTTTTCTACCAGAAATCGAAACCAGGCCCTTCTGAAAAAAATCGATACTTGCACCTTTGCAACCAACAATTACTATCATTATTGGCACGCCTCCAATTCCGGCCAAATGCTGTAGAAATTGCTTGAAAGGAATCTTTTGTAAAACCGTATCAACTTAAACTTGGTTGAAATTTGACTGACTCAATTCCTCAAACCCCAAATGCAAATTCCGGACTCTAACTATGAAAAAAAAATTAACCACCTTATTTGAATTCTCCCAACTAAGAATCGATATCTCAGGATCATTATTGGCACGCCCCCAATTCCGGCCAAATCCTGTAGAAAAGCCTAAACCTACCAAATCAAACTTGCCTGTAAATTAATTAATTTAATTTCAATTCACACCAAAATGATTTCAATGGCGAAAAATAGTTTGACTAATTTTCATTGTATAATTCTCAAACCAGTCAATTCACCCCATGAAACCCCCTTTAAATAAACTTGCTAAAGTATGACTCAATCAATTATCAAGACCCAGACCACTAACCAAAAGCCGTTCTTCTGGACCCAAACCAGCATTTTAATTCTTCCAAGCGATTATTACTGGCACGCCCCCAATTCCGGCCAAACCTCTAGGACCATGTCTGTAAAAAACCTAAGCAAAATCAGAAACCACTCAGTATATAAAGAGAAACCACTGAATATATTCAATTATCCCAAACATTTGATGATTTCAAACTTCATTAAATTTTGAATGTCATGAAATTTAATTTAATTTTAACAAAAACGTAATCCAGACCCCCAAAATTATACAACGGAAATGAAACCGAGAATCACAAATGCGTAATTCATAATACCCACAAGGAATATCCAATAGGGCTCAATTCATTAACCCGTATTCCAGCGCGCCCCGTATTCCGGCCAATTTGGTTTGTGTTGCTGTAAGCAGCAGAGCCCAAGCATTTCTCAATCAATCCGCTCGAACCTTAAGTAAGAATTATTTTGCCAAAATGACGAAGTCAATTATCTGGCCCTGGTACGAACCACACCCTCAATTATACCAATCCCTCGCAAGATCTTTCATTCCTTCCCAAACATGACTAGGTGATCCTCGATAAATCCAGCATGAACCAAACCATTGAAACCAAAAGTAACGAGCAACTAATGTCAAGAAAAGCATGCATCAAATCAGATTAAAGTTGGTCACAATAAGCTTAAACCCGGTACACCACCCTTGACCACCATTTACAAATTGTTTCCAATCACTCCATTCTCTAGGAATAATTTCTCCAATCGGCATTCAAACAATTCCCACATTAGAATACTGCCCTTCTATGCAAAACCCTAACCCCTAGCCGGCCCTCAGAAAAATATAGGAAATCTACCAAAGCCCAAGCAAATGGAAAGCTAAATCTGAGTATCTCAAACAGCCCCGTACTTAAGCCGGGATGCTGAAAATCAGACCTATCTCACACAGCGTCAAGAACCATTGGATCTTAGGAAAAAGAACTCAGAATTTTATTTTTATCCTCCCATCTGTTGGCTCTGACACGCCCGTTCCGGTCAACCAACTTGGAAATTATACCAACCTCCCCCCACAAAAAATTATACCAAAGAAGTATTCCTCTTTATTATACAGCTGTAAAGAATCAATCAGGACTCTCGAACCATAGAACTCAAACCAGACCGAGCTAGCTATAAATCCGGTACCGCAATACCCAGACAAATGACGGAAATGCATAGCGCCATTTTTCGAGCAAAGGCTTCAATGTCATTAGATTGCTTTCTCGAATTAAATGAAACCAGCCCATCGAGCTTACATCAATTTCCCCAAACCACGGCAACCAGAAATGACCTACTCCGACAACCCCAGTTGACTCAGCCAGGCAAAAAAAATGCAAACACGCAAGAACTCTTCCTAATCTATAAGGCTATTCAAGTACAAAACCAATTCATAAACCTAAAATTCTTGAATTTTCATGACCTCGTTTGACCCCTCCTTACAACCAGACATTAAACCCAAAATAAACCTCAAGCCTGCCTCAGCTCCAGGTTTCCGATATTTTTATGTGAATTAATACGCCGCAAAGTAACATTATTACTTGATTACCCTAAAGGTTACCACTATACATCATGATTATCTACGGCTTTAAGCCCTAAGCCAATTTCCATCTATAAGAATTATTGTTGTCTTCCAACCTGTCCGTCCACCAGCACACAATATCCCCGTGCTTCTGTGTTCTATAGTGTCCCTCTGTGGAAATGGAACTGACATGTTTTGTGGAGATCTAACCGTCGGGAATTTATCTCTGGCTCCTACCTGATTTTCTCAAGCACCAAGCATTACCGTTGTTTTGGGCGGGTTAGCATGTGGTTCTCTTTGGATTGATCTGAAATGTCGTGCCCATAGCTTTCTGGGGATGAGCTGCCTTTGCACTTTTGTAGGAAATATGGTTATAAAAATCAAAATTGTATAAAAGGTAAAAAACTTAAACCCCCTTACAAACCAAGTTATGAAACAAATCCTACCAAACCTATAATTAAACAATTATGAAAACCCAAAAAGCCAAACTATTGCAAAAAATTGTTAATGAATCCTTAAAATATGCAAAAATTACCTTGTAAAGCCATAAACCCAAAAAATAGATTTAATCAACACATTCAAATGACCATTGCCACTACCTCTTATGCTAATAATTTTTAAAAAAAAATAAGTAATAATTTAATAGCAATCCTAATCATAAAGTGTAAGCCTCAAGAATAATAATAAACCCACTTCCCGATCAAGCCCAAAAATTAATTGAAAACAATACTTTTAAACTTAAAGTATCCCAGTATACTAATTGTTCAAAGCAGAAATCCAAGGTTAATCAGCATTTCGAAACACCACCAAATATCCCCCTAGGAAAAGCGCCCAGATTTCGGCCCACCGCCTCCACGCAAATTCTCGTTGCTCGCCATTCTAAAGTCATCTTAAATGGCTTGGCCAGCTGTAGTTTAGTTGTAGTCTAGGCAGTTGTGACTAAGCCGAGGCGAGCCAGAGGGCCCTCACCGCTAAACAGGCCCGAAAATCGAGTGTATGTTAGCCGATAGGTGATATGAGTTAACTGAGGACCCGCGGCAGGCCTGGCCGGTCACCCTTTAGTCGTAGCCGCTAGTTATAGCCATCTCTCTACACATTAATGGACCCCTAGTCGCGATAGTAGTGTCGCGTAGCCTAACTTGACTGAGGTACACACAAGGAGTCGGACAACCCGCATTAGATGCACTTGCGGGCCCCTCCTATTATATAGTAATTGTGTGGAATATCAAATAGAATATAAGCTAATGAGATATTGTAAATACCCCCAAGAGAAATAAGTGAGTGAGAACAGGTACAGTGGTTGTTGCGTTATGCGTAGATTGGAGGGTTACGGTAACTAGCCTAGCGTCGATAGCCGGTTGTCGTGTTTTTGAGAGAGATTCTGCGTCTTTTGGAGCGTGGTGGGGCTCGGATTATGGTAACGTGTTAGAGTAGCGCTATATACTTTTAAAATAGCCTTTTTAAACAGGACTTCTCTGCCCCCAAAATAGCCTAAACACCTACCTTTAAGTCGAGCTAAAAATATTTATACCAAGAAATTACTATATTTCGAAGAAAAGACACCAAGCAAACCCTTTTTCCAATTATGATCCAAACCCCGACTTTATTAAACTCAATTGTTCCAAAAGATAAATTTAAAATTTTTAATGAAAACTATGCAATTTCCAAAACCCGATGGTATAATCCCCTTCAATCAAACGCTAAACCCAAGTCAGAATTCATTCATAAAATTCAAAGCAAGTTGCTTGACCACAAAGGTATATTAACTGATAATTTATCGCAAGCGAAAATCTAAAAATTTTGAAAAATATGTATGTCAATGATTTAAAAAGAAAAATGTGTATATCAAGTCTCAAAAGGCCAAACAACTTTTCCCCTTTAAAACAGCAAATAATTTAATAAACTCTAAAAAGCAAAAAACTGAAGTAAAACTCAATACAAAATTGGTAAATGTCGTTGTACAACCCCTTGTCCGTCGAACTGCATAAAAAATTACAACCCTCGGTAATTCCTCACCGTAAGCTGCCCGTTTCCCACTCGCACCGAACAACGAGCAATTTTACCCCTTGAAATTCGGCATTTACCCCCTAATGGCTTAAGCTTAGGAGCTGCCAGCCATCATACTTTTTTTCTCTCTAATTTCGCCCAACCAGCATGGCCAATTTTTAGTGTGGTTTTATCGCGGCATTTATTTTTGATTCTGGGAGGAGCGGTGTTTTTAATTTTACCCCGATCAAAGTGGCTTGCCAATCCACCCCCAGCGTCTTTGTACCGCAAATTCCGTTTCCGTGCACAGGTGCTAAGCGTAGTGTCTTGGCGATTGTTCTTTTCGCTCCTAATGCGCTGACAAACTGTCCACCCTGTTTTGGCCGTTTTTCAGTGTATGTTATGGCCTAAATATGAGGAGTGTTTATGGGAGTAAGGTAGCCAAACTGTTATTTGTTGTACTTTGTAGGCGGTGAAATGACACGTACGGGTATAATTTAGCGCAAAGGTGTGTAAAATCCTTACTTAGAAAAAGTGGTAATAGTGTACTTGACTATATGACAGTAATACATTCGTGCCTCCTTAGATTTTATTTTCGGTTCTAAATTGTCAATGATATGGCAGTAGCATAGGCTTGAATTTAATGTACTTATTTGTTCTGATGCTTTCTAATTTTCAAAGGCCGCTGGTAGTTTTTATAGGGTACGGTAGGGAATATTTCAATAAATTGTTTACTGACCTGACAGGTATAATTTGATCGGAATCTATGACAATTATATTGGAGTATAGGCTTAGCAATTGAGTGGCAATTATGAAATATAATACTTTCTGATTTAGTATTTTTTCTCTTACTAGACTTGAGCCACACCTTCATATAGTCACTTGACTATTAGCTGATTTAGTTTAGGGTAGGTAGGACCTTGGATCACCAACTTTTGCAACGATTTTGAAAGCTCTTTCGTTTTTCCAGAATTTACTAAAAAAGATACTTTTGCCCTAGTCAAAATTTCCCATTTGTGCCGCTTTTGCTGGTTTTTGACGCTTTTCGACAATTTCTAACGTTCGCCCCAAGCACAAATGGAAGTCCAAATTCGTAGGTCAAAATGCTTGCCCGGCTCGACTTTTGCCAGAGATGAAGCCGGAAGCTGATGGAGTTTCGACGACACTTTTGGAGACAACTTTTGCCATTTCAAAACAGAGAAATAAACTCTTTTGTCCGCATATTGTTTTTATTGCACGATACGATGAAAATGCAGTGGATATGGATATAAAAATCACACATTTAAGAAACGATAGACAGAACTGGATTCTTGGATACAGCGGAGATCGAATGACAGAGATACATGATTGACGTTTTGTTTTGGATCCGAATTGTTGATTTGGATATTGAAGGAGTCTGGTGAATCGGAATTTAGACCATAATTGGTAAAAAAACGCGGGTTTTGATTCCGTTTGAGTCACAAAGATAAAAAGTGTTGGACGTGTTTTGGTATAGAAATCGTTGAAAATTTGGTATTGCCTTAATGCTTTGAGGCCTTCTGAGAGCTAGGATCTCCAGAAAGATGCGAAGGACGGCCGGTAGTTGTGTTGTATACCGCCAATGAGCGGACACCAAAGTTTCTGAAGACGGCCGCGCGAACCTTACGGTTGAGTAGGATGTAGACGATTCCGGGGGAACCTAATAAAATAGGATTATGCTCATATTCTCAAGCAAATGCAGGTTTTTATCCTACTAAACTAACGCATCTATAATCTTCTCAAACTTACCATTACTCCATTGCCAAGCGACATGTCCGACCATGATCAGCTCCACCGGAAATCCGGCCCAGAAATTCATCACCACATACCCGTAGGAAGCAATCGCATGGATAGAGCAGATGAGGGTTGATTGAAGGAAGAGCTATAACAACGCTTCAAAAAATCGGGACTCTTCCAAACCTGTCGTTGCACCTTGCTAAAAGCTTCCTTCGAAAACGATGTCTTCTGCGCCATTTTCACACAAATCTTGATGTAGGCGATTGTCGCCAGAATCGCCACGATGCAATTGTTAATGGTGTGCGGGATGTTGGTGTAGACTTTCTGAAGTAAAACACTGACTTAAAAACAGGGGTATCTACCCCGCTTCCATTAAACGGGTCGAAGAACCAGGCGAGTTGATTCGACGTGAACATGCCGGCAGGGGAGAAAAAGGCCATGAACGTGCCCCAGAGTATCGGCAGAAGGAGCGTGGCGTACACTCTATCACCCTAGAAGTGGATCGGTATTGAATTCAACACGTTTTTTAGCTTTTTCAACTTTAGAAATTACTTTAGACATTTCTAACCGACCCCCTGTCTTGATCCAGGCATCTAGCCATACTTACTGACCTACATGTTTTCTATCCCAGGGTTATTTTTGCTAACCTAACCCGATAATCCCCCAAATTGCCTGGAAACCCCCGCCCCAAAATTCCCAGAGCTTAATCTTCTTGCCTCGTTTTACGCTACTGGCGCTCCGACTAGAAAGTATTTATTTTCGGCCACTGCGCCGGATTACGCAAAATTGGGTCATTGTCTACTAGGTCCAAAAATGAATGACCAGGCTACCTTTTATGAGGTGTTAGCGGATTCCACTGTAGATTAGCGCTCGTCTCATTGTGTAATTAGTGGACCAAAGACCTGGGCGATTAATGGAAATTTACATTTCTAAGAATTGTTGAGAAGGATTAGTGGCATCGATCAGTCACTGGATACCGTAGACTAGATTGTTGCAGATTCCATACTACGGCTATTGCAACGTGTCCAAACGATAGTGCTCAATTTTGATACCTGAAAAATAGCGATGAGGATCGGGTTCTGGGACAACTCGCTGAAGCGGTTGAGAGCTAGGAGAATGACCAGGATACAGGAACCCGACCAGAGTCCTGAAACAAGCCAATTTGAAGGATATATAGCTTATAGCTTACCAACTCCAATACTACCGCCAAGAAATACCAAGTGTGGATGTGTGCAGAAGACGGCGCCCTTCAAGACAAAGATACCTAGAATTGAACGCTTTAACCTCATTCCTCATTTTTAATTTTTTCCATAAAAATTTTAGCGGCAAGTTCCATAATGAAAGTATGGAGCCTGATGACTGCCCGAGATTTCTTTGATAAGTATATTTTTCTTATGCCTAATTGAGTAGTGGTTTGTGGTGGTCATGTCTGATTTCAAACGGTTTCAGATCCCACGGGACTTTCGTATGCTACTGTAAACACCACTGAAGCAAGTAGGCTAACGCTTCATCTCTTTACGTTCAAAGACTTTTTGAGTTGCTTTTCTAGCTTAGCCAATGAGGGATATGTTGTAAAGCGAAAAATTGTTACAACAGTGCTCACCCCGTGATGTAAGAGTTCACGACGATGGAAAAAATGTCGAAGAACCCCATGGTGAACATGATTTTGTAGCATGAGTGTTGGGTGATCAGGCGGCTAGTGATCATCCCGATCAGGCATGAGGCGTAGATGAACTAAACGTACTAACTTGAGACGCTACAATAATTAGGAGTTTTGTGCCAGACAGTACGCTATTCCATAACCGTTGTTGTCTTTATTCAAGGTGCTAGTCCACCGTAGCTTTCTCTTTTCAAAACACTTTTCAAATTTGCCATCATCGTTAAAACTTCGCTTCTGAACTAATCCCTGTCGGAACGAAAACGGAGCGTGAGAACAGTGTTTTCTAGCCGGCCAAAGAGCAAGCGTTTCAGAAAACATTTCCAAATTTTTGTGGGAGTCGCTAGGTATGGGGTTCTGCGTCCGTTCTTAGAAGAATTACTAGAGAGAACTCGTCGTTGGCTGTGAACTACACCGAGAAAGGTGTAAGAGTTTATAGTAGGTCTAGCGTCACCAAGCGTCTTTGTCACAAATTCGGAAATTTGGGATCAAAATTGCGCAAAAACAAACTTTAGATGGACACATATTCTAAGTTGTTAAGTATTAAAAAGCCTTTCAAAGAGTCAAGCTATGAACTCACAATCATGATCGTGGCCGAGGCAAAGAAGTAGATCGCAAAAAACGGGCGCTTGATTCCGTGCGAGTACCAGTAGTCTAGAAATCGTATAGTTGATATGAAATAGCTCATTACTGACTTACCCAATGTATGATTCTCACACGAATACCATTCCGGGTCCGGACCGCCATGCCGTATGTATGAATACAAGCCCGACATGCCGAAACTAGATGTGATTTGGCCCATTGTGGAGTTACGGCGAATTTGTCTTGATAGAAGAATGAAGAATTTTGAAGGTGTCGTGCCGACCAATAAATACCGCGCATGACAATTACTAAGAGGACAAAAGGATTCTTGCGATTCTCCATTCCAATAACGGATTGTTCAATTTCGCATTATTCCCATTAAAGCATCAAGAATGCGACAAAAATCTTGGGAAGATCGGATAATAAAGCCACGCACGGTTACGCAAAAAGCAAAAAACCAGGGAGAAAGAAGAATAAGTTCGCCGCGAACTTTAGAAATTTCGATTCCTGAAAAGTTTGTTCAGGATTGGGGGGTTGAATAGTAGGCGTAGGTTAAGTAAGGAAAAGATCAAAGCTGATCGTCAAATCAGGATTTTTCCCACTTTCAAGAACAGTATCGTGCTTCTTAAAGGTACCATAGGTGCCAGGAGCAGAAGAACAAATCAAATCTCGATTCAAGCTGCCGTCTAGTGTCCGATTCATAGAATCTCACCCTTATATCCTGGCTTTCCTTATAAAAACTTTTTGATCTTTGGATAGACTTCTGGGAATGGAGGATACTGAAATGCAGCTGCCGACTGGACTATTAAAAACAGCTTTCTTAATGGCCTATGTGCAGGCAATGGTCCTGGGGAGCATATTTCAGAGATATCAGTTCCGCAATAAACTGCAAACATTGCGTATTCAATTCATTCATGCTCCAAGGGCAGACCAAGTCCAAAATCGTCAGAAAGGCGAGATCGCGAAAACAGGCCAGATGCTAGATAATCAAAGTGGGCACTTCGGCATGCGGTAAATCAAGGAGTAATCCAGGAAGCGTACTTATATACCACCCCTCGATCGCTAGGCTAAATTGGTCCAGAGATCGTCAATGGACTCCAAACCCAACGACAATCTGGGGGTTTGGTAGACAATGGGCGGGGAGTAGCTGATTGTCGTGACTGAAAATAGCGTAGTGGAGGGCAGAGTTTTGCAAGGGGCATGGATTACACTGCTAAATGAAACAAAGATGATCAGGCTGTGACAACACGAGATCAAATACAAAGAGTCAAAATCCAGCAGGACGGTTCAAAGACTAAAAAACACCCAACTAGAACAATCGCAGATCTTTGTCCTTATTTATCCTCGCGACTGCGCTTTTATGTAGGCTTCAGCTCAAGGGGCACACCACCCTCACGGGAATTGGTTCTTGCTCGGCCCCCGAGGATTTTAGGTTTTGGCCCCGATGAGCGCATCGCATGACGGAATACGGTACTTTCTTCGTTTTGCATTTGCTATTGCTGTTCGGCTGGGCTAATCGGGGAGCGATGATGTGTGGTCTGACTATGGAAGAGAGAGAGAGAGAGAGAGAGAGAGAGAGAGCGAGAGAGAGGCAGGGAGAGAGTGAGAGAGAAAGCGAGAGAGTGAGAGAGAGCGCGAGAAAGAGCGAGAGGGTGAACGAGCAAGAATGAGTGGTAGTAGATTTCGAACGTAACTAGTGAGCAAAATTAAAAACCTGAGCACAACCAG
Source organism: Mesorhabditis sp. LJ9110 (assembly GCA_038088335.1). Lineage (NCBI taxonomy): Eukaryota > Metazoa > Nematoda > Chromadorea > Rhabditida > Rhabditidae > Mesorhabditis > Mesorhabditis sp. LJ9110. The sequence goes on along the minus strand of JBBGBA010000259.1, from coordinate 109,182 downwards.
CGCGCGTCTCATATCCCCAATAACCATTTCCGTCTGTTGGCACGGACACATCTGTAGTTCCATGAGAATTTCCTACCCAAATTTGTTGCCAAATTGAACTTAAATGTTATGAGAGTGTAGCTTTTCTCATCATGAGAATCTGTGCTGCCCGCCAGAGCGGATCTTTAGCACCACGCTGATTGCCTGGGTACCCTTCGCGTACTAGGAAAGAGTCCTTGAATGGCGGTTTTCTAGTTTTGGTTGAATTTCGGAGAAATGGTTTTGTTTTGCTGATTCGAGTTTACCAAAGCGTGGCCGTCATTTCCCAAAAGATTTATGTTAGCCTTCCCCTAGCGTTTTTCCAGTGCACCCACGTTAGCCTTCTGGTTTGGGAGCCTAAAAAAAAAGACCGTCCGACTAGCGTCTATGCTTTATTGCAATTCAGGAAGTTCCTCGTTCAAAACCAGCTCATTTCCAGCTGGTATCTAAGATCTGGCCAGCTGCTTAGTGTCTTTTTGTAGGCCCTGGAAGCTTTTGAAGCGCCAACCAAACGTGGACGGCTACAGCGTAGTTGTCTATATGCCAAAAGAGCTATGTTTTCCAAAAAATAGGAGCGTGGGTTCCAGGAAATGGATTATTGTAGGACCTAATTATTGCGGGCTAAATCTTCAAATGTTCATAGCTTTGCTGGGATGAGGTATCATAAAAAGTTGACGACTGCCCGGCATCAAGTCGTCTGGTAATGTCTGTTAGTGTGCAAAAACTCAAGTAAAATTTTATTCAAGCCTTCTGTCTCGAATTTCCAAAATCTGGTCCGCCTTCAGAGGTGTCGAGGTCTATGCCATGCTACGGCCACGCACTCCCCGTTCAAGCTCGACAAGTTCGCCCTAACATTCAACACTAAATTGGAGCCGCCCCCCGCAAGAACATCGAAATTATTTGGTGCGCCTATCTGGCCCCCGGATCTTTTGCAAGCGGGTCAGATTGGAGGCGCGCGGGTAGACCTCCCAAGGGCGTCTCCTTCGCGGGTTGAAGTGCGACAAGTCCTCAAAATGGCCGTCCGGCGGCATCATGTTGTCTATTTTGTTATTCAAGTAGGACTGTTATTATGGGTATTTTCGAAGACGCGGCGAGAGGATTCGGTTTATTCGCACTACCAACATCACAGCAAGTACAACGAGTTGAATCGAAAAGTTGAGCGGAGGGATGAGTATTTGAGAGGTGCGTCTAAATAAATATACATACGCTTTTTGTAGCATTAATTCAACAATAAATACCCTTCAGAAATGATCCATAACTATACCAATGACATTTTCCGCCCGGAAACTCCTGAAAATATGGAAATGAGCTCCGAATTAATCACGGGAGACGAGTTGATGTTCTACTATGCCTTTTATGAAACTAGGTAATTAGTATGCCGCCTTGAAATAATATTATGGTCTCCAGAGACCCCGCAGGGCCTCGAATTCGTATAATCGGCACTGGAGATTGTGAAAAACTGAAGGCAGAGCACTTTTTGGTGGTGTTGGCTGATGGGAAGACTTTGAATATCGAGAGGATATACGTCCTTGGCAGTAAGTTATTGGTTTTTTGGTTTTTTATTTTTTATGTCCCCAATCGTTCTTAATCTTAGTTTATCTTAATTAGTTGTAATTTTTGTGATAGATTTGGTGATATTTTTAAGGCAGCGGCTGTCCTGGATTTATCGGTGGCCACTGTAAAATGCCAGAAATGGAGCTGTCGACAAGCGTTTTCTTTGAGAAGCCATCGCAAACGGTTTGAAAAACTTCGTTTTGGGATGCCAATTCTTAAATGTCAGATTACCATTTACCGACAACAATCATTTTGCCAGGGTTCGATTACATCGAATTCCGAGCGCTTATTCGCCCGGGATTACGCCATGTAATTCGACTCCATTATATTGGTATATTTTCCAGCACTTATACGTGAAGATAAAATGTTTGATTTAGGTACAACGATTGGCCACGGCTGATGATTTTTATAGAGTATTGGATGAAAACCGGTTCAAAGAAGATCTTAATGCACGTACATTCTGTATCAACTGCTACGAGGAAATTGCTGGACTATTATGTGAAAAAGGTAAGCTCCTAAAGTGTAGCATTGCGCAGACAGCAGGCCTAAACTTTTCTTTCGAACAGATTGATTATATTTTCAGGGCGTCGTCGAAGTCCGGCCCGTCCCCTTGATGCCTTATAGCCAAAAGATAAACCCAAATAATTATGTCTACCATGGCGCTGTTCATTTGACTACACTATTTTGTTCAATTTGGTCGGAAACCGACTACACTGTAGTTGGGGATGTTGATGAGATATACTACGTCAGGTTAGTAACTTTTGAAAGTAATAATCATATGTAGTCAGTTAGAATTGTAAATCCCAACTTCTTAATGTCGATCCATATTGCAGAAACCATTCCGACAACCTTCTTGATGTCGTGCACCAGCATTTCACAGGAAATTCAAAAACAGGTGTTTATTCCAGGATTTTTATCAAGCTCCATTAGGCGCCCTAAGACTACAGCATAGTGCTTTGGGCTTCAAAGAGCCGATAGCCCCCTCTCCCTGGGACTACAAGCAATTTCGGGAGCTGAATTTCCTAAAAACCGCCGTACCATTCATCAAAGAGAGTTTTGAGGACAAGATGAAGGTAAGGGAAGAAAATTCGTAGTGAAATTTTAATAATTTTTAGTACCTCTACGAGACCCGCTTCGGGAAATCGCCAAACATGCACTTCATGCGAGAGTTCTACGGGGATAAGCAGACCTCTGCGGTACTATTTATTTGGAGAAACGGTTAATTATTCAATTTTAGTTATCTGACAATGAAGTTGCCTATCTCGAGATGAGAAACGAGGATTTGGCGCAGGCCGGGAATCATTCTAGTCGATACCCGGAATTTGAAATGTTCACGGTAAGCGTAACCCACAGGCAACACGAATCTATCGCCTCTCTATAATTTATTAACGCTCTATATTTAATTACTTTTTCTTTTTTAAAGGATCCCGAGATTCAAGTTATGCGCGAACAACTAAAAGAAATTTTTGGGGATGAGGAGCCACCTTTTCGATTCCAAAGTATCCTGCCAATACTAGATGAATGCATGTACAGGTCAGGCAGTAGCTCTAATTTTAAAGTATCACAATATAGGCTTGATTCCGAGGGCAGAGATTGCAATAACCCCCTAAAATCAGAGTGCTTTGGACGATTGAAGGATATGGACGACTGGTTGTATGCGGTGCCGACGGAAGATTCGCATTTTATCCCGATTTGATCTCTGTAGATAATTGTGGCAATAAAAAATGAGATAATGTACAAAAAGGGTAAAAAACCATACTACACATAACCAATTAAGAGCGGCAAGTTTGGTTTAGGCTCTTGCTTCCGGTGACCTGCCACCGTACCCCTAGCGCGGGCGGCAGCGCCGGAGCTAGTATCAGATATTATAACTTCCTTTTAATTATTTATTCCTTTTGAATCAGTCCAAAGATACTTTTTCGACGCTAAAGACTTACAAAAATTTTTTAGGTGGCTCTGAAACCTCACACTGCCTAGAATAAGTCTTTGTTAGGTCAAGAAGACAAGTACGGTCGAACATACCCCAGCACCACAAGGAAAATCCACTTGCCCCGGCCAAGAACATCGAAACTGTTTTGTGGGTGTATCTGGGCCCGGGATCTTTTGCAAAGGGGTCAGATCGAGGGCGGACAGTAGCACCTTTCGGGAGGTGACGGTACCCCACCTAAGCCCTCAATCCGGCAATGGCTTTAAGGAAACATCATCTTGGGTATATTGCTATACAATTGGCTCTTCTACTATGGGTATTTCTGGAGACAAGGCGAGACGATACTGTATATTCTCACTACCAGCACCAGCACAAATACAGCGAGTTGAACCGGAAGATACATCGGAGGAATGAGTATTTGAGAGGTGGGTTCTTAATTCAGGCCGATACCTAAACGTTTTTAGACATGATCCACAGCTCTAAATCTGAGATTTTTCAATCGGCTAGTGCAGACAATGTGAAGATGAGCCCGGACCTTATTACCGGTGAAGAGTTGCTAGTCTATTACGCTTTTTATGAAACGAGGTAGTCAAATTCTGTGGAAATTACTTTTCTATTAATTAGAGACCCTGCTGGTCCTCGTATTCGTATAATCGCCACCGGGGATTGTCACAAAATGAAAGAGGAGCAATTTTTGGTGGTGCTGGCCGATGGGAAAACGTTGTATATTGATAGGATTTATGTTATTGGAAGTAAGTAATGAACTTTTTATATCTTCCCAAAATTGGTAAATAATTTAAATAGATTTTTAGCTGCTGGTTGTGCTGGTGGCCGGCGGTCACTGCAAAATGCAAGAAATGGAACTATCGACGAATATCTTTTGGGAGAAGCCCTCTCAGAAAGTAGGAATTATGATGATTCTTTGGAATAGATTTAGATAACTATATTCCGCCAACAATCCTTCGCGAGGGTTAAATTACATCGAATTCACACCAGTTATATTCCGGGGATTACTTCATGCAACTCGACACCGTTATATTGGTAGTTTTGCAAGCTTTATAAACATTCGATCTTGTGATTAGGTATAATGACTGGCCTCGGTTGATGATTTTTATTGAATATTGGAGAAAGACTGGTGTTCACAAAATTTTAATGCATGTTCATTCTGTGTCAGCTGCTACCAGGAAGTTACTGGATTATTATGTGCAGCAGGTAAGCTTTTTAAGGGGCGCTCATTTTGGATTTGCGGGAAGCCTACAATTTTTTTCAGGGTATTGTCGAACTCCGCCCAGTCCCCTTGATGCCCTATAGTCAGCTATTTAACCCTAATGAACACGTATACCATGGCAATGTCCATCTAACTACCCTTTTCTGCTCGATCTGGTCGAATACAGACTACACTGTTGTGCACGATGTGGATGAGATATTTTATGTTAGGTGAGTCATGAAATCGTCTCCAAATACGAGGAGTTTTTTTAGAAACAAATCCGATAATCTTCTCGACATTGTCCATCGACATTTTAGTATCGCTGAAAACCCGAACGCTGGTTGGTGGTGGATGAAGCCTGCATTTTTGATCCATTTAGGCGCTCTAAAACTCCAGCACAGCGCATTGGGATTTAAAGAGCCAATAGCGCCTACTCCTTGGAATTTTAAACAATTTCGGGAGCTCAGCTTCCTGAAAAGTGCCGTCCCATTCCTTAAGGAGAGCTATGAGGATAAAATTAAGGTTATCCGCCACACAGCGTGAATTAGTCAGTTTTAGTACATCTACGAGACGCGGTTCGCCAGGATTCCAAACATGCATCTGATCCGTGAATTTTTTGGGGACAAGCAGACCGTGGCGGTAGGAAAACCCTTGAACAACCCACTAAATTGAATTATAGTTACCGGATACTCAAGTTGCTTACCTCGAGATGAGGAATGAAGATTTGGATCAAGCGCGGAATCATACTAGCCGATTTCCGGAATTTGAATTGTTTACGGTAGGTAAGAAGACTGACGACTAATTATGCCGAAAAGGCAGTAGAATTTTATTAGCCAGATTGCTTATTTAATCAAGAATTATTTTAGGACTCCGAAATCCAAACCCTACGCCAAAGACTAAAGGACATTTTTGGCGATGATGATCCACCTTTCGGTTCCAAAGCATATTGCCAATTCTTGAAAAGTGCATGTACAGGTTTTCAGTAGTTTGTTATATAAAAATGCGATAATTTAGACTAGACGCCGAGGGGAACGATTGCAATAACCCCCTAAAAACTGAATGCTTTCGAGAATTGAAAAATATGGATGATTGGTTGTACGCGGTGCCGACAGAGGAGTCCCATTTTATTCCGATTTGATCTCATTGTAGTTTGATGAAATTTAACAGAAATTTATTGACAGTATGGAGAGAGAGAGCGAGAGGCTTGAGCAGAACGTTGTAAAACACTTGTAAATCGCTGAGAGATAGGCCAATAAATCATCATGACGATGATAGTTGCACAAAAATAATGGTAATGACCGGGTCCAGGCAGAAATGAAGATTAAAAATGACGCAAGGTTTTTATGTCTTAAAAAATAAGGGCACCAAGTACGCAAGTCTTTCCAATTCCAAATTTTTCCTCTAAAAGTATGTTTTTTACTCACTCTGCTTATTGTTGTCGACAAGTTCGACCAAGAATGCAATTAGCCGAGTAAAAATAAAAATTGCCGGAAGAAATTGGCAAAAATGGCATCAGGGCACAGTGGGTTGATTACAGCTTGACCGTCATGCCCTGCGGCGTGCGCAACCTGCTCACTAGCATTCGCGTTGGTAATGCCCAAGATCGAGGAGATATCGTGAAGCATCTCCGGCGAGAACGACTGTATAATGTTAGCGTACAGATTTTCTACACCGTCCAGTGTTCGCTTGAGGAGGTGACGCTAAAATCATGCGTTCTGGAGTAATACATATTTTCTTCATCGCGAAAAAAATTCATAAACATACCACCAAAATATGCCTGACGAGTTGTTTCTTTTCTTTGTAGGTGGCATTGCAGTGTTGGCATGGAAATCCTGAAATCAATGTTTCTCTTGTTGGATGAGAATTTACCGTGCTCCTGGCCTTGATGCAGTGCAAGCTCGGTTTTTGAAGGAAGGATGAAGCCGCAATGGCACTAAAAGTATTGCGGATTAAAATTAGTTTTCCTTAATTCACGCTTACAAAAATTTTTGATAAAGCGGCCATTACCGTGGTCTCAAGCAGATGATCGGGCAAGTGCTGGGCAGCCACTTCTTCGTCCCTCGATGCTATTCCACACCTAAAAACAGCAATTAGAAATAGACTTTTTGTGCCTCGCCAGGGGCATGTCAAATCTGGTTGTGGTCGGAGGATGATCGCTTCTTTTTCCTGTTTCTTAGGTTCTTCAGTGGATTTTTGAAAGTTTTCTGGCGTCGTCTTTTTCTCCAAGACGATTTTATGAACCTTAACAGAAAAATTAATGCGCTTGACCGGAAGCCAGCCAGGCATGTTCTTGAAGAAGAAAAACTGAAACTCCTTACAACTTTGAGATGCGAATCAAGGCTGTAACTGCGGGTGAAGGTGGCAGGACAAGCTGAGCATTTGAAGGGTCGATACCCTAAAATAAAGATTTCCCTAATAACCTTACGAGTACCGATGGTATGAGTAGGCTGGTGGTTGAGGAGCCGAGAGCGAGACTTGAATTGGAGACCGCAGAACCCGCACTAAAATAGATTTATAACAAGAACTGAAGAGGAATTTTCCTATTCGCTACAATCTCACTAGTAAATGATATAAAATGAGGCTCTAGCGTTGCTGGTCCATAGAAAAACTATTTCGATTCGAAGCAAACCTCTTGTCTCCGTTCTCGTCCGATCACTCTTCCGTGGTTGGCGAGGTGATTGAGAAATTCGGTGTAATTCCTGAATACGCGAGCGCAGTCTTTGCTAAAAAATAGGAGTTGATTAATACGTATATAGCCATCATACTACTGAAAAACGACTCACTTTATGCACTTGAACTCCATCATTGGAACGGGGTGCTCTTGTGGAGTAGCGGTTGTATCATCCATCTAAGGATTTGTCATTCATAATAGCCGGATTCTCGCAATCGATACCTTTGCATCTTCAACAACATGGACTTCAACGCAGTGACTTCGCAGTCCAGAGTATGTATCGAAAGTTGACGCCTTGCATGTCGGCCTAAATTACCAATTGTGGCATCTTAAGCTGAAATTAATTGGTAGCATTCTTCGCTATGATCTGGTAATTAAAAATTGCATAATTGATGTGGATTCAACGTGCCATGGACAGTGAAGCTGCGGTGCCGCCGATGCGGTTAATGGCGGATTTTTTGGCTGCAACCTGGGCTCTTCCTAAAATTACTCAATTACCCACTAAATACTATACACTACAGACCGCAACCGGTTTTTCGCTTTTCACAACTTACTTGTTCATCTACGGCCTCTTCTTTGACCTGGACAGCCAGACGAGCTCGTTTAGGCAGAAAATGGGCTGGGACGTCGGCTAATATAACATAACTCTCTGCAACACAATCTTACTTACGCCAATGCTCATCGAAATGACGCCGTAGCATGCACTGGCTCAGGAACGGCTCGCTGCAGATGCAGCACTAAAATGTATGCCGCGAAAAATTAGGATAGTCCCTACTTTGTGTTCAGGCCCGCCATGTCGGATCAAGTGACGCTTCAAAGCACATAACGTGGTGAATTCTTTTTGGCAGTCGGTCCTGTAAAAATGGATTTACAAAGAAGGTAGATGGATACACCTATTATTACCTTTGTAAATTTAATCGGAAGTTGGTCACCAAATTTTAGGTGTTACCTGTTGCATCGTAGCCTCGGCTGAAGAGCATCTCCAACCACCGGATCGTAGAGGATCTTTGTATCGGGTGGCATCGTTGGCATTCAACTTAAAATTGGCATTCTGGGCTGAAGCAATGAAAAAGGTAGATCAAGGTATCCAGAATTAATGAGGACCCCCATGCTTTTCGGACCTCGGTTTCGATAGGAGAAGTATGGGAGAACCGGGGCCCGGCTAGATGGACCCCTCATTAATGCATCATCACCAGCAAAAATTAAAATCGGCACAAAAATAACTATCATAGTGAATGATCGACCGGCCATGGTTTATCCATCTTTAGGTTGTATGTAAAATGAAAAGCACGGGGCCAATCAATGTCGGGCGGACGATCAGGACTGTCGGAGGAGGGCGGAGCTATTTGAAGGAATGGCATGGACACAGATGGTTGGAAGCAATTTGTAAGCGCGCTATCGATCAAGGAGGATGGGATCAGCACAAACAAATTCTGGGGGAGAGTTGTAATGAAATTCAATCGATATTTTCATCGTGATATCTTCAAGGCCCGAGAGAGAGAGAGAGAGAGAGAGAGAGAGAGAGTCAGAGAGAGATCGAGAGAGAGTAAGAGTGATGCGATTGGTGCTGCTGTCGGTTCGATTGCGTAAAATGGACCACCCAGCTGGAATGATCAGACACAGCAAAAAGGCGGAGCTTCTACCCATTCGGGCCCTAGTTCGCGGCAACTCGTAATGGCTTCCCATGGCCAGGGTCGGCTAATCGTCCTACATCAATCGGTTTGCGAGATTCGGGTCCAAAATCATCGGACGAACCGATCGAACCTCATCAGGGAGTTGTTTGTGTTAGCTTGAGGAATTGGTAATAGTAGAAAACCTTACAAAATGGAGTGTACCACTGCATGGTGAATGGTTTATGCCACGAACCAAAACCACTGCAAAAAGAAGGCACAAACCGCGTTACAAAACATGATAAACAAACAAATTTCGCGTCAGGATATCCAAGTTATCCGGAATTTGCACAGTCTACAAGAAAATTCAAATGGGGATGATTAGTCATTACTTCTTCGCGGACGACGAGGCGTTTTGCTCCGTTGCACTGCTGAATGGTTTATATTTTTGACCTGACGTACTAAATCTTTTTCGCAAATTTGCACCCACCTTTGTTTCCGGGGCATTTTCGGGTGAGTACGAGACCCTTTTTCATGGCGCTCCACCTCTTTTGCCGTTGCGAATGCCATATCGCAACCGGGGCTAAAATAATGGGCATCTTTTAAATTGTCAATCCCACATCTTGCATTGGGAGGGCCTTCTTGGGTCGATGCCCGCGTCCAGGTAGCGATGGAAGCGCAGTTGCTCTCCGTTTGGCGACTAAAAACAAGCTCGAACAATTTGAGAAAAGCTTGGCTACCGTAGGATGGACTTCAATCCAATGATTTTGCAACTCGAGGACGGTACTGAAGCGCAGGGTGCAGAATGGACTGAAAAAGTAGTTTCTAGGATTTAAATCAACGGTTAAGTTTTTCTCCGATCTGTATAAACCTACACGCCACAGGGATATTTGCGAGGCGCGTATTCCAGTAACAGCAAGTGATTCTAAAGGAACCGCATAAAATTCTAATCTGATGATGCGACTTGCCCCATTATGGCCCAAAAATAGTCCAGCGTCAACGAAGCGCTCCCCGCAAATATTGCAAGTGTGTGGGGGGTTGGCTGAATTTAGGTTTGAGAACATTTTTCGTTAAAATACAGCTTACGGAGGTGCTGCTCAAAATGAGGCAGCAGGTGAGAAACGAGGCAGCGCTCTGCGCATATGAAGCACTGAACGGTAACGAGTTAAGGTAGTCTGGAGAGAGAGGAGAAAGAGAGAGGAGAGAGAGGAGAGAGAGAGAGAGAGAGAGAGAGAGAGAGAGAGAGAGAGAGAGAGCTTTACCTTCAATCCCTTGCAATGCCCTCGCATATGCTCAGCCCATAATTTCAAATCTTCGAAGCGCTCCTGGCAGTTTACCCTGTAATTTTTCATTCATTATGGTTAGAATGCTCCACAGGCTAAGCAAGCTGTCAATCTTACTGTAGACACTCAATGACATCCCTCGGGTCGTTTGCGTTTCTTGGGGGAGTTAGGTGAAGGAGCACTAGTTTTGGTGTTAATAATCAAGTACGATGGTACCATTCCAAAGCTCGGCCAGTTCTGGGGTCATGGTAGGCAACGCCTGAGTGTCAATGGTGGGGGTGAAGGTGGGAAGTTCTGGATCTCCGGCTGTAGGTTTTGTTATACGAGCAGAGATAGTCAAAGCACGATACCTCGCATCTCCACAATTGTCAGCATCTCTGGTAGCCCGCTAGGTGCATGGAGATCCTAAAAATACCGGTATCGGATTGTAATTCCTCTTGATAGTGATTCTGCGCGGACCCTAGCTTCCTAACATCAATTTTGGTTTGTAAATTACTTGAATCTCATCCGGCAAGGTTGGTTGGGCTGGGAGGTCGGCCAAGTTTTGTTCCGGATTTGCTGCCATCTTGGAACAGTGTTGGAAAGTCTATGTATTTAATATGGCTTCTAGAGCCATCGCCACTTTATCCACCCAGATTTTGAAGCGACTTAGAATTATCTTTTACAATAAAAAATCGGTATTTTATGAAACGAGGTATTTAATGAAAAACGGGACCCTGTAAAATGCTGTGTCCAGAAATGATTCAGCTGTTTGTCCGAAAGCGAGTCCGATTGCGCAGTTTATTTTTATCTTATGTTGGCATCTTCCTAGCCTACGCAGACAAAACAAAATGGCGGCCCGGAATAGGGGTAAGGGAGCTTCATCAGCTATTCACGACCGCTAGTGACTCATAGTTGAGATCTCAAAAACACGATTGATCGGTTGATATTGGATTGGGTAATTCCCCTGACAGAATTGAGGATGGACAGTTTTGTATGAAAATTTCGAAGTCACAAAGTACCATAACTCGTGAGCGGCAAAGTCTTTGTACTTATCAAGTGTTCGTTTGTATTTAAATTATGCTTTTCCTCAAAATATCGTGTAGCAAAAATCGTTGTTAACAAAAGATTTATTTACTACTTAAAGCCCGTTTACAACAAAAATTCATCCGATGGATAGAAGAGAAGCTTTTTGAAAACGACGCGAGGGTGTGAAGAAAAATTGCTTAATGATTCGTGGGGCCGTAGTAGGAAGGTACCCAGGATCACCAAAATTCCACTAATTTCCGCTTTGATGCGCCTGCTTGGAGTGGCGCGCGAGCGCCTGCATCCGTTTGTAGACGTTAGGGCAAGATTTGCACTAAATGGTATTAGCCAATTTTGAATTAAGCAATGGGCTTACATGAAAGCTGCCTCCTTGCTGATGGGTTTTAACGTGGCGGGACAGTTGGCTGTTCCAAGTGTAGCTTGAGGCGCAGTTCGGGCTGGAATTGTACAAAGAACTATTACATACAAATATAATAGGCTTAAAGAAGCCGCCGCTTTTTGATAAGAACTTACAACGTGCATTTGTAGGGTCCTCCTGGGCGACAGCCGACCGCTTGGTTCACCTGAGATTTTGGGGAATTTTGGCGCGAATTTTTTGAATATCTTTTCTTAGCGAAACCAATTTCGATGATCTGAAAAATGGTTCGCAGGGAATTGCTATCAGAATCTCGAAAATCAGAATCTCGAATTTTCAAAACTCGAATTTTCAGAATCTCGAATTTTCAAATCTCGAATTTTCAGAATTCGAATTTTCAAAATTCGAATTTTCAGAATCTCGAATTTTCAGAATCTCGAATTTTCAGAATCTCGAATTTTAGAATCTCGAAATACGCCTACGCTGGATTTAGTGCTAGGCGTGCAATTTCCGGAACCTTGAATGCAGATTTAAACCATGGCAATTTCGATATTCTAAAAATTCGGGATTCTGAAAATTCCAGATTCTGAAAATTCGAGATTCTGATTTTCGAGATTATGATTTCGAGATTTGACAGGTTTCGCGTTCGCAGGGTGGAATTAAGTTTTGGTAACTTTGGATCTGATCCTAGTTTTTTTTATTTTAAGTTAATTTGTTGAAGATGTCCGTGCGTTCAATGAAACAATTTTTCGCGAATTTTTAGCGTTCGTAAAGATTCACATACCATATAAGTTCGAAGAATCTGACAAAATCCGCCGGCTTTCGAGCATTGTTTTCAAGGACTCTTATAATAGTAAATATTACCCGAGGATGGTGCTGCTTCATGTTGCAGCGCGCGCGTGTCTCGTTTTGAACAGAAGATTACAGGTGACACTGCAAAATTCGGTTTTTCCAAAACCGTTCTATCGCCTACTTGAAGCAGCCGTGTGTAAATGTGTTGAGCTCGCCGTTGTGTTGATGTTCCTAAGGAAACAGATTATTATTATTACATGTTAAACCCTACCAAAAGATGTGCGTCATGTCGAGCCGACGACAGAAAATCCAGGTTGCAGATCAGGCATGCCCGCCACGCTGAATCAGATGAAATTAAAGCAATCCTTTCCGGGCTCACGGAGGTGTTGCTGCAAGTGCTGACGGAGACAGTTCATTTCGCTGAACTTTTGATGGCACCGGAAGCAGTGACTCTTCTAAAAAAATGGGGGCAGAGGTTTACGATATCCCCCGGACCATAATTTTCGTTATTTACCCTTGCCCAAGTACCAAGCTTTACCTGAAGCTCGTTACAATGCGCATGAAGCGTGTGCAGCCACCAGTTCTCAAGCCCGTCAGAGAGCACCTCACAGTTCGGGCTGGAATTGGATAGTTCACCGAATGTCGCAAAGGTACATACATCAGACAAGCTACTTGATCTCCTTGAGGTTCCGGTAGAACAGCGACTGGGGCAGGGAGAAAGGACAAGTCTAAATTTGGAGGAGCTCGCGCCCAAACTAGGCCTACTTTCCGGAGCCACGGGATAAGGTGCATGTTCATTATCGGTAGTGTCGGGCAAGGCAGGGTAATTTTGTTCTGCTGGAAAACGAGACGGTTGTTATTAATTCGAAGATCGACACCTCCTGTCGGCGGCGCAGCGAGTTGGACATGGACAGGCGGGCAGCTCGAACGGAGCGGCAATGTCAATGGGTTCGGGAAGCTCATGGCCTAAAGAGTTCAACTAAATCGCTCAATTTAAGACGGAAGATAAAGAATATACAACCCTAGAAAACTACTGTAAATGATACGGAATGCATGCATAAACACTCGTAAAGAGATGAAGCCATTGCCTTTCGGAAGGGGAGGAGCTCATTTACATGACGGCCTATCGTAGCATTTGATCTTCGCGCGTGGGCTCAGCGTATTCAGACATAAACAAAATCGGATCCGCAAAAGAGAAGAGAAGCTCCACCGGCATCTCTTGAAAATGATGACTCACAAATCGGTCCGTGAAAAACAGATTGATCGACGGGTTAGAATACGAGTTGACCACATTCTAGTTGTCGCCGAGGGAAAAGTTGTTGTTGCCACACTTGAAAAATTCGCAAATCCCTATAGAGATGGAAGAATCTAGATTCGAGCCCTATTAAAAGCACAGAATCTAGAATGTTTTTCATAAATTCTATTAAGAGAGCTATTGCGAGCTACAGACGCGCGCTGCAACTTTCTTAGCTACACCTCTCCCCAAAAAAGGTGACATCTAAACTATTGTGCATTCGCCTGTTGAAATGACAATAATATTTATCACACGAATTCGCGACAGTGGCAATATTGCTAGAGGTGGAATGTATTTTGTGAGGTTAGGGCCGTTAATGAGGTAGAGTTGGGCTACTATAGACGACGCAGTTACGAGTCCGAGTCGGTTGAATCCGTGTAGAACACGTTGATGATCTCTGAAAATTTCTAGTCAAAATCGAAACAGGCCAGTTTAGCCCAAATCCAGCAAAGCGTACCAATAGGTCGATTCTCCGGATCCCTAGCTTCTTCAAAGAATTTGAGCAACTCCTCGGCGGGCGGGGTCATGACAATGGGCTAAAAGAGTTTCATAGTTTTGTTTCCAGGTTCACCAACCGTTGGCTCTTCCGGGAATACGATCGACTTGTGCTGCAAGCCCGGTGTACGTTCGCACTTAAATTGGATTTTACAAGGTTGGTTGTTTCTTGTTCGTCGTTTTAGACAAGCTACCGTACCTCCTGAGTCCAGTACACCCAATTGGAAGCGAGCTTTGGGATGACCTTTCCCTCGACGCCGGGCTCGATATATTTCAGCCACAACCCATCCATAATTCGGTTTGAGATTGTCGCCGATGGGCACATTTTCGCTACGACCACTAACTTGTGGTAGTCGTCGGCGTCGCTGAAAATTCAAGTTAACAAGGTTTAAAGATTCCCAAAAGCGGATTCGGTCAAAGCCAATAACTTACAAAGTACTGTACGGCTGGCTTTTACAGACTGCGCGCTGTCCAAAGTGTGACTTATCGTAGATCGGAAACACTTGGCCGCATACTGGAAAATGAACAATATCGCTTTCTGACACTTCTCACCGCGACAAAGCAGCGGCAGTTTGGAATAATGCCGAGATAGGATGTGCTCAATCAGGGTCGAGGCAGGGTCTTAGCCTTGAAGCGTTTGTGGCATTTCTAAACAAATATAAATTGGGAGGACCCAGCTCGCACTAGAAATAACTGAAGGGCATTGAAACAATGGTAACCTACCGGGTCCCCACACTCAAAATCCTCTGATATCAGCGCCACCACATTTTCCATAGCGCGGTTTCTCGGTTCGCTGCCGTCCACCGACCTCGGCAAGCCTTTCCAACTAAAACTTGGCTGCTAACCTTACAAAAATTGAAGCTATTAAATATCACAAGTTCTATCAAATATACAGCACGGACGGCACGAATCGGGCAAGAGCTGTTTTGGTGAATCCAAGGCCCATTTGTCTGGCTAAAATTTTGCCATTTTCTAGTGGGACTACCTCACATATGCTCTACTCTACGTAAACATACCGGGGTATCGGGGCGCAATTTAGCGGCTGCCCTTAGAAATTGGGGAGGTCCGACCGGAGTGCGGTGGTACCATATGGAAAGCAAAAGACCCTAAAGACTGTCCCAATCGGGGCTGCCATCCCGGGACCCCGAGTTGCAGCTGCGTTGGGTCGGCCAAATCTGCCAAAAAAATTGAGAGTTTTTGCGGGGGGTTGCGCAAAGTTTGTGTGAGGGTTAGTCTCCAACCAAAAATACATTCAAACGAATCGAAAGGCTGGACTAAAGGTAAAAAAGCTAGGCTGAGAAAAACAAGTTTTTTATAGCGATTGACAAACGAGATTCTTAGTTATTTTTGACCAGCTCGAAATTCGGCCTCACGGCCGAGAAAACGGCTGCACAGAAAACAAACATACTTTTCTCGCGGATATAGGATATATAGGATATAATAGCGTGAATTAACTGGACCCGAAATAAATTTAATCAACCGGAAATCGATTTTGATGAACTGTTATTGGCTCGTCGGGCGAGTGCCGAGACAAGAAGCCGGGGTGGTCCACCGATATGATCGACTATTCGCCCCGGAATCGATGAAGACCCGGCTACCCACAGCAGCGCTGAATTTTCGATGTAAAATGACGTAACTATAGGAGGACAGAAACATCAGCACAACATCAAATTCTCCAAAAATGAAATCTGGTTGTCCACTTTTCTCGGCTAAGATAAAAAGAGGAGCATCACCAATTAGAAGCAAGATCTAGAATCAAAAGTCTATCTTCAGGATCCCCTTTTTATAGTATTGCCTTGCAAACCGCTTATTTGGAAACCTCCGGAATTAGAGCATTCGAATGAAAATCCCTCGGGGGCACGTTAAAGGCTGGGGGCGATCGGAAATTTGTAGTTAAAAAACGGGCCATTTCCGCTCCTGGGAAACTGGCCTATGCGTCCCCTTCTTGGTGTGTAATTGCTTTCATTTTCTTTCCTTTAGCTGTCTGTTTTGTACGTTGCCTAAGCCGAGTTTATTCGTTTAAGATCTCCACACCAAATCAAAGCTGGGGGTGGACAATTTGTATTCACTTCCGGTTCTCGACAAGACAGCCTGCAGTCGTTTCAATTCGGAATTCCACTTAAGGATTGAGGTTCTGGAAGTCGTCCTATTTTCGCAACCTCAGTACGCAGTTTCCTTATAGCTTCCATAGTTTTGGAGTCCGTGCAAATCCTAAAAATACACGTAATTTAATAAAAACAGGTTACCATTTCAAGCGCTTAGCCTGGGAAATGTCGATTTCCGATTTCAACCGCTCGCTCTTGCCAAGTAAAACGGTATTGCATGATTCAGGGATCCGCAGACGAAATGAAGAATCCGAAAATTGAAAAACTATTTTTCTCGGCTTCAGGGCTCTAAAAAGATCGGTGAGCCTCCGATTCAAAAGCTTACGCAAGCAAAAGATTAAATTCCTCGCGGTAATGGATTGCATTTAAGGTCAAAGTTTCGACATGTAGCTTCTTGGAAATGGCGTACTGTATCAGGCCGTCGACGTTTTGTAATGATGCCCCATACTGAAATCACCGCTTGAACGCATCGAGAAACTTACATCGATAGTTGCATGTTTCACAAAAATACAATTAAACCTCGTTAGCAGCTTGTCTAAATTCTTTCCACAATTCTTCGTGTCATCGCCAAACGTGAAATAGTTCTAAAGAATATCAACACGTCATGTAAAGACCTAACTCGTTTGCCTATGTACAGAAAATCCAGATCCACGCTCCGCAAAAATCCATAAACTTTGATTTTAGAAAAATAAGCCTTAGAAAGTCGTGCGACCTTATGGGCTTCGTGCGAAGGTAGTAGGTTTAAAATATTAAATAAAAGTTCGTTAGGTAATATACACAGCGGATCCATTCCCCAAACAACTGGGAAGTTCAGGGGGTAGGCTGGGTTGACTGGCGATCGAAGTGCTTCGGTACTGCGCTGGGACCGACACGCGCGTTTCACACTTCTTTGAAAGTTTTTTTGCAGCAAAAGGAAATGGGCCGGCTGATGGGAATGGTTGAGAATGGAGAGATATGTGAGCACCACGTGGACGGGGGCGTTAATTTCGTAGAGGGCAGAAGATTTATGGCGTGCACTTGGAGACATCGCTGGAGGTGATTGGGGCGGTTTCGGATCAAAAAATGCCCCTTATCCAGGCAACAGAGTGGAAAGGGAAACCATTTTGGCGTCAATCAGAGAGTATGCTTTGGTCTTGACCGTTTCCGCGATGAAATGGTATTTCAAATGGGTAATTTACGGGTTTGTTATGTTGTAGGTTTCGGGTGCAAACAATGGATATTGCCCCCTTCGAACAGCCAGCCCTAAGGATTCCTGGTCTGCTGTTTTGCGCCGGATCTTCCGATTTCGGTCCAAGCGCTTACGCGCTCCTTATCAGCCCCTGTATCTGATGTGTCGGCTGCGTGCTTAATTTGTTGCAAGGATAGGGGAGACGCTAGAAAAAGAATAAAAGGTACTTTCCGGGCCTTGTGACTGCGTTTATCGCATGATTTCCTGACTCGGTGCAATTTATCTGAGATGTCAACGAATGAAACGAATTCATGACAGGGTTTATAATAAACACATAATAAATTGTAACCTATAATTTGATACCTTTTTCATGTGATGAATTATGGCCTATGATAGCGAAATTTAGATGAATTCCCTTAGATTGGCAGCCGCACATCGAACTGCGTGCTGAACTGTGGTAAAGCCTTGAGCCATTTCTCGGTCGAGATCTTTTACGGTAGTCCCATTCGTTTTCAGATGTCGTGTTAGCTATAATACTTTTCAACAACTTCGTAAGGTTCGAAAGCCTCGTTTCAAACTTTCAGACTTACCGAATCTCTAACCTGCCCAAACGTCCTCGCGTAATATCGATTTTCGGGGTTGATCGAGTATAAAATATGGCGATTATCCGGGGCCTCCGGGTTGGCAATAGGATTATAAAAGCAGCGTTCAACACCAAAAATACTGCTAAATTTGTCAGAAAATGACTTACGTCATAAGGTGATCGTTCCATCGCGTCAATCCCTTTTTCGCGTCCGCGACCTGGGCATAGAACTTCTCCGAAGCATAAATAAGCGATCGACAGGCTTTTTTCAGGAACTCAATTTGTTCATAGGTGTCGGGAAGTGACTACAGCTCGATAGTTTTACGTTAAGTACTTTTACACCTTCTCATTTCCGACTTTTCGGATTTCCTTTTCGATATCAGGTATCTGGGATTGCAAAAGAATCCATGGGATTTGCGTAGCATTAATGGGCAGAATTCTGGAATCGGCGAATCGTAACGCTAGCTGGGCCCAAATTTCGGCTGTCGCTTTGTGAACCTGAAAAAGTTCTTGGGCTATGGTAAAAGATGTACCGCAAAATCATCATTATCCAGGAGATTCTCATTCGTATAGGCGGTTTCATACATTGTATGGTATAGCGGGTATCCGGTATAGGGGTTCTATTGCTTTCCGTTTACGATAGGCTGGCTAACTCCACCTCGAACGTAAAATCGACCGTCGGGATCCCAAGGAAGTGCAAAAATGGTTGATGATCAGTCCCACCGCCTGGGATCGCGATCTTTGGAATGTTTGGGTCAACGCGGCTTTTGGCATAGAAATTCCTAAGATCGCCGTGACATTAAAGCGGTAGAAGCTTACCAGCTATCAAAAACTGTCTTACGACCAAGTTTTCTTTCCTGCTCGTTCGGATTTTCGACAGCTTTTGCGGTTTCAACGATGGCGTTGTAAAGTGAAGGCACTGATGCGACGTCTCTAAACAAAAAGAGTCCCTTCTTCCAGGGCAAAAACGCTCACAGCGTCAAATTCCCGACGAGACAGTCCATATTCAAATACACGACAGTTCGATCCTGTAGCTGTTGTCCGTACTCCTCTACAAATTCTGTCGAGCCGATAAGACCATATTCTTCCGCATCCCAGTTCGCGAACATTATCGTTCTGGCTAAACAGGAATTTTACAACATCTTGATCGCAACCTGGTCTCCATTCAGTTTCTTTCACAGTCTTGGTTAGTGCGCGAATCAATTCGGCTAGAATTGCGGTTCCAGAATTTGGGTCCATCGAACCATATGCCTGAACTTGTTATAATTGGGTTTACACGCGAATTGATTTGTTCATACCCAAGCATCAAAATGATTTCCCAGGATGACATATCGATCCGGATCTTCCCGGCCTTTGATGTAGCCGATCACATTTTGGATTGTCCTAAAAAAAACCTGTCAAAAGCTAGCTTGGATCTACCGAGTCTCAAAAATCGCGTCCACTTCGAAAGTAACCACGGTGTCATCTTTCATTTTCGAGCCAACTCGATAGGACACGTCCAAACCTCCCTAAATCATCCTACTATATATAAAAAAATAGTGTCTGTGTGTGTGTGCATTTGCATGCAACTTCCGTGAGGATGTTCCGCACCTACAGCCTCAGGGAAGCAGTTTTTCAGTAGTGAAGAAACGTCATTAGGTAAAGAAGGGTCCGGAATCGACTGCACGCACATAAAATCTTTGACAAATTGCGATTTTCGCTATTAAAAACAAATTTTTGTAAAATTCTCGCCCACCCTCTTTGTTAGGGATCAATTAGCATAAGCCGGAAGTCGGATAGCCTATATAAAGCGACAGAGCGGCCGTTTTTCACTTTTTTCTTGATAGATTTTGGGGAAGAAGCATGCAAATTGAAGACCTTCATCGGTCCTGGACGGGGCCAGGGTTGAAAAGCCGCGAAGCGGTTTTTCAACCCTGGTTTAGCATTAGTTTTGTAACATGCGATGTTACCCTCCATCCCCTCGGAACCTTCGGACCACTCATTCGAGCCAAAATTTCGTACGCGGCGGCGTAAGGGATTGGTAACGCCGGGATACTAGGGACGTTCGCGGATTTTTTGAGCTGAAAACAAGGGATTGATCGATCGATAGCTTAAAAGCGACCTGTTCAATTGTTTTCGACTTGTAGATGCCAGGCTTTGCCGGGTAGAGCGGCGTTAATGGGTCGCCATTCATATGATGCCCTATCATGCCGCGTTGCACATCATTTTCCGGCATCCAGATTTTATGGGGGTAGAGGTTTTCTAATAATCTTGGTAAGTTGTATATTTTTTTTTGCGGAAACCTGGTTTTGTGCCCTCCTTCGCCACATCGGCCGGATCGGAGTAGAGAAGCACTCCGATAGCGCCATATTTTTGAGCGTTATAGACCTTATCCCCGCGATAGAGTTGTCCATAACGGATTAGGGCGATTTTTCCCTAAAATCACCTTATATCACCAAGGTGAAAATCAGTACAAACCTTCACAGAATACCCGAGCTCTTCCAACTTCTCAAAATCGGCTATGAAACCTCGATTACAGAACACAACTTGCCCGGAAGCATTTCCGACCGCAGACCATGCCAGAAATTGGCAACCGCCGACTAAAAACATCGAGATTCATGAATTGGATGCTTCAAAGGTTTTTGTTAGGTTTAAAAACCATACACTTGTCATCCTGCTCCTTTTCAATCAAAGCCGGCGCAATGCCGCTTGTTTGGTAAACGGTTTTCCTCCCGGATTTGATATAAAGCTAAAATCCATCAGTCACTTTAGCACTAAGTTTACCTTATTAGGTTTCTCCCATTTCGGGTAGGTCAGCAGAACTTCATATTCAATTTGGCGAACATCTAAAAAAATACAGCTTCAAGGGGGGAGGCAACAGCGACCTTCAACACCAAATTTCTTCCACAAGTCTTCAACGGTATTTGCCAGCTCTTTTTGGTTCTTTGTTCCGGCCATGTGAGGCGTTTTGGTGAACAAGCGCAGATATTTCTAAAAGGAAAAGCTACGAAACACGAAAGTTTCACCTTGATGTTATCCTCATCGATTTCATCTTGCACATCTTCTAAAAACATTTTTAAATTTTGCAAATCAGCCATACCAAATGGAATGAGATGCTCTTCGTCGGGAACTGGTCGAGGCGCAAAATGAGGGCACGAGTCTCGCGCAAGAGAATTGAATAGAAGGACAATCACAAATAACATGAACGCAAAGCCACCGGCCGTCCAGAACAGCATTTTTCCGCCGACTCGATCCCGATACGGGGCTAGAATTGTCTTTATAAGGGTTTGGTCTCACTCTAGCATCAAAAAAACTAACTTTTTTGAGGCACGTCCATCTTAAGCGATGTTGAAGCTTGTGAAACCGTACTGCGGCCAAGCAATGCAGCCAAAAATGACCATACCTTTGGCGCTGGGTAGGACAATCGGCTTTGCATATTTTTGTTTCTACCCCAAGAGCGGTGCTATGAAGAGTTGGCATGATACATTTGCTAGGTTTCTCTATGAGCAGGAAAGTGTGAAAAAACGTAAATTAGACATTTATTGGCACCGAGAAAGCTTTTAGATATGACTTAGTATCTCTTCTCAACGCAGCGAATGGCTTCATCAACTAGCCCGCGGAATTTAACTCGAAAGGTTTCAAGTCGTTGGGCCGCATCCTCTCCTGTAAAAACCATACCAAAACCCTTTCGAAATACCTGTGCCCATTATTTGTTCATCAGAAACCAGTTGGATAAACGGCGGGAACCAAACGAGGAAGACCACTGGGAAGATGCGCTCATACTCAGCAATAAACTGCAAAACAACTTAATAAGATTTCTTAGATGGGTTCAAGACGGTTGTCCTATCCACAGCGGGATTTATGCGCAAAAAGCAAAAAAATTGCTCCCGGTGAGGCTCGAACTCACGACCTTCAGATTATGAGACTGACGCGCTGCCTACTGCGCTACGGAAGCACTGGGGAGAGGGCGGTCGGCGAGGTATCTGAGAGATTGGGGACTAGCGAGCGCCGAGGAGGGGCCACCCCTCCACTGCCCAGAGTGGCTTGCCACGTCCTGGGCGAGATAAGAGCCCAGGGGAAGGTTTTAACCTCCAAGAAAGTAGTAAAAAAATATTTAAAGATGTTAAATTTCGTACAAGCCAATTCAAAAGGGCGTCACCAGGAATTGCCGGTGTATTCATAGTAATCTGAAAAAACGTGATACTCAAAATAGCTTATTGTTAGGATACAATGATTAAGTGTCTTCAAATTTAGCTAAGCCATTAGCGGTACTTGTGTTGCGTCTTGACAATACCTCTGCAAGGCTTTCCCAAGGCAACAGTTGCTTGTCCTGCACCTGTCGAGCCACACCATTATAAAAAGCTTCCAAATAGAAATCACGCCTAAATAAAATGCGTTTTTTTTGTTTTTGAACCCGCACCTGGTAGCATATTCCTTTCCACCCAGTCCCTTGGATAAAAAGCGGACCAAATCTTCGCAAGGGTTGCCGATGTGGGCAATCTAAAAAGTAATACGTTTCAACAGAAATGCACAGCGTTTTCCACCTGCCAATCCACCACCAATTTCACCAAATAGTCGCCATTTTCCTCTTTTCTCCACAAGATATTGCCGGGCCAAAGATCGCCGTGAACGAGCATTGGTAATTTGGCTAAAAATTGCTATGACGAATTTGGCCGTGCATAGTAACGTACTGTTTTGCAACATCGTTTTCCACTAATGTTTCGATAGTCGCAAAATATTTGGATACTTTCTTAAGCTCCTGAAGCTGTTCGGCTTTATCCGGGAACCGTTTCCCCATGTTGTCAATTCCCCGTTCGACTTTCTAAATAGAGTTTAGAGAGGCTTTCCGAAACTTACCCATGAAGTAGAAAAATCGCCAAAATGCGTCTCGAAGGTATGATTTTCGGCTAGTTTACGAGCATTTTCAGGGTGTTCAAGGGCTGGAAATCATTGAATAAGTATATTATGGGAAAACCCTACAATAGGCCGCCATATTTGACATAACTTCCAGTCCAGCCAATGCCGAAACTTCTTCCAGATCTTGATAGATATGGATGTTGTGGAAATCGTTAACTTTTTCCACAATTAGATAGCCTATGATATTTGGATTGTTATAGTTATGAATCGAACCGGCAGGCAATCCATCGATCCCATACGGTCTGCCGCAAACAAACCGTGGCAATGGAATGTCTGGCTTTTTATCGAGCTCCGCCATTTCTTTGTAAAATTGCAGCTCGGTGTCGTTTAGCTAAAAAGCTGGCATTGCAAAGTTATATGATAGTTCTTACCGTTCTGGCCTGATCCGCGGCATTATCATAGGCGCCATTCGCCATATCGGAGAGCTTCTGAATTTTGTCTCGAAAAACGATCTTCATCACTCCTTCCCGAGGTAGTCGATCCTCTTCTTCAGTCCAATCAAAGGTAACTAGGGCACATTTTGAAACATAGCCCTTAATAAGGTGGATACGCGGCAAAATTTTCACTCACGTTTTGGTCTCCAAGGTGGACGGCCGAACGTTTAGGTCCCGTTTTAGCGGTAGTCTTGTATTGGCGTTGGGCATCCTGTTCTACCATATCCCATGTGATCAAAGTTTCGACAATAGCGTCGGGGTCAGAGTGGGCTACCATTTTCTAGAGATCAAGATTATACTAGGCCGCCACTACCATAAGCAAGGCCGGAAATATCATTACACAAATTTGAGAAGCGCGGAATTTCTCGAATGAAACTTGATTTAACAAACATAAGGACAATAAAGCAAAAAATCTCGATCGCATCCCAAATCCAAAACACCAGTCCGGTGCGGGGCGCGCCCTCGACCCCCGCGCGGGCCGAAAGTGAGATTTTTGAAGATCTACCGGATACGGTTCCGTCGCACCGATCGAGCAGTGCCCCACCCTATAGTTTGTGTTGGTTGTGCCATGTCGGGTAGTCGGGATCACTCCCGATTTCCCATGATTGAAATCGCGGCACAGGAAATTGGCAAAGGAACTAACATACGTGGGTTGATGGATGAGCGCACTTTAATTTGTGCCGGTGGAAAATTAGAAGACTAGAAAAGAACGAAAACGACTAGAAAATCGCCGATATGAACAACAGATTGGCAGAAAGGATAGAGACAATAGGTAGGTAAGTGTAAAAAATCTCATAAATAGTGTTGGCGTACCATTAAATAGTCGGGGAGTGAAATGTCTATTTGCGACAACACCTTTCAAAGTTGCTGCTTTCATTTTGATGTTTGCCTTTGACTCGTGAAGTAGGAAGAAAACGATCGTGTTTCTGTGGAAAATACTTGAGTTATTGTTGTGGTATTTAGCGAATATTTACATAGCATGTGTCAGAAAGTAGAACGAGGAGGAGAAGCAGAATGTCAAAAAATATCAGCTTCAGATCAGAGCAGCATCAGATCACCAACAATATAGGTAACGGGTAGGTAAGGAACAAAAAATTAAGCGATATTTGGTCCATTTTAATTTTTTGGTTACGTATCGTTTAATATCGTGTATCCACGCATCGCACCGCTTCCGTGACTATCCCATGAAATTTCGCCCGGAAGTTCTCAAGACGGTGCAGGCCGTCATCCCCTAAACACGACATGAGAAAGGAAAAAAAAGAGCTTGCCTTCCCCCATAACTTGTTTATTCGAGACAAGTTGCATAAAAGGTGAGATCCAAGTCAGGAATATGATTGGGTCGAGTTCATACACGGTAACGAACTACAAGAAAATGGCATAGCATGTTCTTACTCGTTATACCTTTGAAAAGTTCTTCCAAGGCAATAGTTCCCTATTCTTCACTTGTCGCATAATATCTAGCGGAGAATATCTAGCGGAGGCCTTTTAGAGGCCTTCTCTGACCGCTAGTCTACCGTCGGAGCTCTAAACTGTTTTCAGAGCCATCGATAGCCCTTAAAACCCGTTACTACGATCGTAAAAATTTTGCTCAATGGTATATTTCAGAAAAAAAACTAACGCTCATGTTTGGCCACAAATTGGAACTCCAATAATGGCAAATCCCTCTGGGGCTGCTAATCACACCTGCGCCCAGAGATTCACGCCCATTTTAGCGTTAATTAGACCATTTCCGAAAGTCATGCAACTCGACTCGAGCTGACAACAGATTCACCAAAGGCTCGCGTGGGTTCCACAGCAATGTATGACCCATTTAATATATTCCTATTGGTTTGCGAGATAATCTACTGCGTTATTGCACTATTTGTAATCGCTATGATGTTAGAGCAAAGACAAGCTATTTCGGACGGCATTTTTCGAGATATTTCTCGCTGGCGGTATGTATTATTTTTCGTATTTAATGAAAACCGTTTGGGAAATTACTTGCTCGATGAAAAGTATAAGAAAGCAAAGCCTCAAAAAAGGTATCTGTGTTTTTGTAGTCACTGCTGATGTCATTTCTATCATCGCGAATGCGGTTCTGCGACATTTACATCTCAACCATTTTGGCCCAGATGAGGTAGACAAGCTAAAGATTGAAAAAAAAACCTGTTTAGATGCCTTACCGATTATGCAATCTATTCTCAGCAATCACCTACTACTGCTTTTATTTTAGTCTATTAATAGCAACAATTAATCGTTTGACGGCTCTAGTATCGGACCCTGCGTTTCATAAGAAGGTATCATAGCGCGATACCGCATCTTCGAAAAATCCCTTTCTAGTTGTGGAACAAAATCGGTGCGTTTGCCGCCTGCACACCCTGGCTGCTGGCGTTTGCCTGTATGGCTTATCGTATACCGATCCCAATCCTTGTCGTGCCGTTAGAAGAAGGAGGATACCAAGCCCGCGGGAATATACTTCCTTATTCCACTGTAAATTATTTTTTTTTGGTTTCTACGAGTTTCATCAATTCAAAAATAACCGTGTGATATTTCAGATAGCTCATTTTGTTGGGATGACCGTGGTTATTGTCGTGTCGACGGCTTGTGCGGTCATGAATACGATCCTTATAATCCGTATCATCAAGAAAGCTCCCGGAAAAGGCTCCGAAAAAAGCTCGTTATGCAAACGGTCCTCACCTTTGTGTTCAGCTTCCTTATGTCGGCGGAGCAGGTTGGTTTTTGCACGTAACGAGAGAAATTCATCTTACGAAAATAGATCTCGCTTTGACTCACCAAATCTTGTTCCATTCAGCCATTCCTGTACTTCTTTTGTTTTCATAAGATTGAATTTTAAATGAATTCTGAGTATGAACTTCTCCTTGGGGAAATATTAGTTTTTGTTGCGTATTCCAAGTACTGATTTTTTTTGCATGTCTTAATGGTGATTGGCGTGGTGAAAATAGAAAATGGATAACCAAGGAAATTGGATAACCAAGATAATTTGAGCTTAGGCTTAGGCTTTGCTTAGGCTTAGGCTTAGGCTTAGGCTTAGGCTTAGGCTTAGGCTTAGGCTTAGGCTTAGGCTTAGGCTTAGGCTTAGGCTTAGGCTTAGGCTTAGGCTTAGCCTAGGCTTAGGATAAGATAATATTCATATCCTTTCATCAAGGCCGTCCGCTCCTACTCCTACCACATTGGGGATAACGCTCTGGCCTCGTGGGCCAGTTGGCAATACTGGTGGGTGAATGACGTCGTCCTATTTTCGCATCTATTTTCCTTAATTGCCCTGAGCAAATCTGTTCGCAAATTCTTCCGACTCCGCGTTTCGATCCGCGTCCATATGTTGGGATCAATTTCGGCCAGCGGCACTTCTTCGGATTCGCGCAGTGGTAGCCGTAGCCAGACTCGATCCAGTTCTCATCGTTAGTTGTTGCTGATATACAATTGATATTCGCGTTTCACATATTGCCACCAGAGGATTAAGACACACTTCAATGCGAATTGATTTTTTATCATCCTGGTACCGTTAATCCGAGACTAATAAAGGTTTAAATAAAATTTCCATGATTTCACAAAAAGTAATAGCGTTGAATAAATTTTTTGCTTTTTGACAACATTTTCAACTGCGAAATGTATCAAATACTAACATTTTCATTTGCTGGTGGCACATGTAAAAAGTAGACCAGCCCGCTAATTTTAGGGTTGTATATAGTGTGGCGCAAAGAGACTACCAATTGGTGAAACATCCATTTGAGCACAATGTTTTGGACATATGATTTTAGGAGGCATTTTTAGAGATGCCAATTTTCACAATCATCTCTGGCTTCCATAGTCTAACCTGCAATTCCGAATCTCATAGATAGTAGAAAGAACTTAGGCTAAAAGACCGTTCATAAGAAATTCTTCCTCGAGATGTATGATCCATTTAATATATTTCTGCTGGTCTGCGAGATTTTGTATGTGATTATTGCGTTGTTTGTTATTGCTATGATGTTGAGAAGCAAAGACAAGCTCTTTCGGGCGGCGTTTTTCAAAATATTTATTTCCGGAGGTAAGACGAGGTTAAAGAACAAAAAATGATACATTCGCAACATCGTAGTGACCGCTGATATCGTTTCGATCATAGCAAACGCCTTTCTACGACATCTACACCTGAATCATTTTGGGCCCGATGAGGTAAACCATATTTATGAAATTTACAATTCTAGACAAATTTTTTTAGATGCCTTGCCGGCTTTGTAACCTATTCTCGGCTATCACCTATTATTGCTCCTATTTTAGTCTGCTCATCGCGACAATGAATCGTTTTACAGCCCTAATGGCGGACGTTGCTTTCCATGAAAGGGTCGGCGATTAGCTACTTAAATTAGGATACCTTTAGCTTTGGCAAAAAATAGGAAACTATGCGGCCATTATGCCATGGATCTTGGGATTGGCATGTATGGCTTACCGTATTCCAATTCCAATACTTGTCGTGCCGCTTGGTGATGGCACCTATCAGGCCAGAGGGAATGTACCTCCATTTTCCGCGGTAATTCCTTCAAGCTATTACTGTACTACCAGGTAATCTATTTCGTGTTTATGATAGTAACCATTTCGGCGACGTTTGCCTGCGCCGTGATGAATACAGTTTTAATAATCCGTATCATCAAGAAAGCTCCTGGAAAAGGTGCCGAAAAGAAACTCGTCCTACAAACCATTGTCACCTTCTGTTTTAGCTTTATAATGTCGGGTGAACAGGTGGCTCGTGGGTCTCAGGAGCCAATGATAACTTTTCCAGGGTCTCCGCGCATACGCTTACTACGTCGGAGATTCGGCTCTTGCCTCGTGGGCCAGTTGGCAATACTGGTGGGTGAATGACGTCGTCCTATTCTCTCATCTATTTTCGTTAATCGCGCTCAGCAGTTCAGTTCGAAAATTCTGCCGCCTCCGCGTTTCCCTGAACGTGCACGTCGGCGAGTCCGTGCAACGTAGCGGCTCTGCATCATACTCGCAGAGGGGAACGCACACACGATCAATTTCCCATCAATAAATATGTACCAGGGTTACATAGGGCACGTCAATTTTATTCAATTCTACGCAGCCGTCCCAAATTTGATGGAAGACATACAATCACCCGGCCTCTTTTGACAAACCCACGAACGGGTACGCCCACCTCCGGTCAGTTGGCAGCGCATATAAAAGCGCAACGGTGCTTCTTGGTCCACTGGCTTTCGCACGCCGAGTTTTACGCCACTTTGGTTTGGAATCGATTCCGCAATTACAGTGTTTTTGTAGGAACATCGAAAATACTACTACAATGTCCGATCCAAATTCGATCGTGGACACGGAAATCACGTGGGATATGGTGGAACATGATATACAGCGTCAGTACAAGACGTCCGCCAAGACCGGCCCGAAGCGTTCAGCTGTACACCTCGGAGATCACAACGTAAGTTCTAATCGTGATACAGCGTACCCTCATATCCGAATTTGCAGGGATACATCTCAAAGTGCGCACTAATCACATTTGATTGGACGAATGACCAAGAAAAGCTTCCCCTTCAGGGCATTATGAAGATCGTTTTCAAAGATAAAATACAACAACTATGCGATATCAATGGCGCCTACGATGAAGCGGCGCTGCAAGCGAGAATTGTAGGCCTTTGAAAATGGCCCTGTTGAAATATTTAATGGCTAAAATTTGATAGAAATAACCGATTTATTGAAGCTAAACGACACCGAGCTACAATTCTTTCAATCCATGACTGATCTGGGCAAGACGCCCGAAATTCTGCTTCCACGCTTTGTCTCTGGACGACCTTATGGGGTGGATGGCCTTTCAGCAGGTTGGTATGAAAGAAAATTTCGATATCTGGTATCTCTAGGATATCTAATCGTCGAGAAAATTGATGATTTTCACAATGTCCACATCTACGAAGACTTGGAGGAAAGCTCCGCTCTAGCTGGCGTGAAAGTTTTGGCAGAGATGACGATTTTTTGTAAGTTTCTGGCCTTTGTATCTAAATGTGAGCTTTTGCAGCCCTGAACAATCCTGAAGCCGTGCGAAAACTGGCCGAGAACCAGACGTTCGAGATTAATTTTGGGGATTTTGCTTCGAGAGCGGTAATTGGAAGTTATTTGTCATTGGTGTTTCAGAAAATCGAGCGCGGCATCGGTGCGATGGCTGAAAAATACAGAGACAACTATGATGAGATCCATTCTTTGAAAGCTGTAACTCATTGTTTTGATACGATCGAGAAGCTGGGGAGACGATGACCAAAAATAGTGAATCTAGAATTACCTAAAGTTATAAATTGAAGTTTAGTTCGGGCTCCTCTCCTCGTTCATGGTGATATGTGGCCTGGAAATATTCTATGGTCCAAAGGAGCAGATGGAAATTTGGACGTGAAGCTGGTGGTCGATTGGCAGGTGAGTACTGTAATGGTCCAGTTGATAGGATGCACATTTAGCTTGCCCATATCGGAAATCCTTGTGAGGATTTGGTGCGATTCCTAGCGAAAGGGTTGAGTGGGAAAGAGTATGCGGCTCGGTTAGTTCTACACAGCGTTTTTGATAAACGATTTTAGGCGGGATTTCTATTTGAAAGCGTTTTACGATCGAGTGGCTGCAGGAGTAAATAAAGCAGTGTTGCCTTGGAAAGATCTAAACGA
Organism: Mesorhabditis sp. LJ9110; assembly: GCA_038088335.1. Lineage (NCBI taxonomy): Eukaryota > Metazoa > Nematoda > Chromadorea > Rhabditida > Rhabditidae > Mesorhabditis > Mesorhabditis sp. LJ9110. Next base: position 79,135 of record JBBGBA010000259.1, on the reverse strand, counting down.
GGTAGATGTTCGCTTAAATTCCAACAAGGCAATGGCTAAATCGTTGCTACCTTTGTTCTTTCAGTTCATCGCCGAGTACGAACGTATCTTCCCTATCATATTCTTGATCTGGCTCCCGCCCTTCATTTTGTTGGTCACCGACGAGCAGATCAAGGGAAAGGGTAAATATTTTCTTTCCTTTTTGTAGTACGCATCTAATATTCTATTTTCAGGACCCGACGCGGAACAGCGGCTGCTAAATTTTCGGGCGAAATTCCGGGGTATGGTCGACGAAGCGGTGCGATGCATGAAAAGGAGACACTGAGAATTTTGTAATGACATAGGCCAGATAAATTTTACGTTTTGAAAAACACGTGTATAAGCCGAAAACCAAGGTAGGAAGCTTTCTGAACTTGTATAAAAATCATAGGCCAAAAAGCAAAAGCAAAAAATCGTAAGCGGATCCGTACCATCGTTAGTATCCTATCAAGCGCGCCGTTTACCACTCGGCCATTCAACTCTCCATTCCAAAGTGATGGGAGTGCCTCATAAACCATCCCTCTATGCTAATTTTTGGCATGTAAAACAGCATTTTCCGGAAGTGCTGTATCTCTGTCCACAGGCGCGTTCAGAAAAATCTGACAAGTGCATCGTGATTACAATGGCCGATTACCTAGCTAGGGAATGTTTTGGGGCGGACATCGGACCCAGCTATGTGAGTATGTGCATCTTGTAGGGGAAACTCGACGAGACCCAATCCGAAAGAATGTAACTTCTAGCTGCGGATACCTTTTTTTAATAAAGTTACAGCGGTATAAAGTTTTTCCCGATACCTTCATAAGCCCTCCCCACACCCCAATCGCCGTGCGCTGGTAGTCTAGTGGGTTAGTGGTCGGCGTCCGGGGATGGTGACGAGGGTACGGATCCGCTCACGATTTTATTTTTTTGCTTTTTTTGGGCAGCTTCCACTTTATCGAGGACTACATTAACTTTTTTTCATTTGTCGAATCATATCCCCCATTAAGTAAACATAAGGGGGACACAGAGGATTTTTTTTTGAGCTATACAGGGTGTCCAAAAATCTTTGGGTTGGAGGGAATCTTGGTGTGGGTGAGACTCCAAAACATCAATGAATACTGTCACCAACTTCTTTGGTGGTGGAATTTAAAGGAAAAAAGTTAATGTAGTCCTTCGGGATGCAAATCGAAGCTTTCGACCAAAAAGCAAAAAAATAAAAATCGTGAGAGGATCCGTACCCTCGTCACCATCCCCGGACGCCGACCACTAACCCCTAGACTACCAAGACCCGGCGGTTGGTTTTGGGGAGGCATGAAGGTGTGGAAAAAACTTTAAACCGCTGTAACTTTATTAAAAAAAGGCATCCGCAGCTAAAAGTTACATCAAACGATTCGTCTAGTCGATTAAAGTGAAATACTCACATGCGGGGTGTTCCCCCCGAAAAATTCCCTAGTGGGGGTAGCCGCAGCGTTTTCAAAATTTTCCACCCTGTCCGCGTGAGGTTCCCTTGTAAGCATCAATGTTCTAAAAAGTTGATCTTAGAACCAGCAAAACTAAATAGAAAAGGCACGATAGAATTTGGGGAATGCATATTTTTCAGTTCCCAAACGAATTTTTTGGCTTTCGTAAAGGGGGGGATCCCCAAAAGGTTTTGGCGGCAAATATATGTTGTATTCCGGCAGGAAACAAATGACCGCGAATTTTGTGCGCCAATGGCGCCATTGCCCCACAAATTCGGACACCTCTTCTTGTGGCCGTCCCTCTCCCTCCGAATGGTTACCACTATGGCCTAATGGATAGCGCCCAGGCCTACAAAACGGTGGTTTTACTAGGGATGCCTTCGAACTTACCATCGAGTTTCGACTTGATGGTGAGTTTAAAGGGTTTGAGCTTGCGATTCCGATGCGCTAAAAATTTTAACAAATCGTCCATAGGCGGCTGAGATATAACAAGTTTAATTTTGACAAAAATGCATGATTTTTGCGCGTGTCGTCCCCGCCGGCCCTGAACGGGGCGTGCGAAGAAGAGGCCTCTAAGGCACCCCTCCGGCATGGCAGCGTGGCCTCGAGGTAGAGCTCTCGCTTCAAAAATTTTTGGTCGGGGGTTCAATTCCGGCCACCAACTTTTTTTGAAAAACCTTTTTAAAGTTTTTTGCCAAACTTTTTGCGATTGTTTTACGATGCTTTAGCGAAGGATGAAGAAACACAGGAAAAGCTCTCGAGCATTTCTATGAACAGAGCAAGTCATTTTATCAGATTCGAGAAGCTTCACAGCCCTCGCTATCTTTGATTCCGACAAAGAGAATACAAAATAATAATGCAGGTAAAAAATTTGGCAAAAAGCTTTAAAGTTTTTCAAAAGTGGTGGTCAGGATACACTCCCTGAAGAAAAGCCTCGAGCCACGCTATCAGAAGGCCTCTTCCACACGCCCGTTCAACCGGCGAGACCTTTACTGCAAAAATCATGCATTTGCCAAAATTAAACTTTTTATATCTCGCCGCTATAACGATTTTTAAATTAGCCGCAGCGATCAGGGCACTCAAACTCACCAATTTTCAAGTAAGCTGATGTAAGCGAGAGCATCTGTTCGGCACAGTCCTGTTCTCTCGATGATGGATGTACTCGTCTCCCCAGGAATGTCTTAGTTCCAGACCAAAAATCCGAACGGAAAATCCGAAAAGATCTTGGGAAAACGAAAAAAACTCAGATCCGAGCGATGGCTTGGTTCAAACAGCGGAACCGAACATTTTTCTAGAGGCGACCTGTCTGTTCCGTTGACTGGGATGGTGAGTTTTGGGATACGGAGATCGCCGGCCACTTTGTGGTATGAAACCACAAAACCACAAACCTTTTCGAGACATTTTGGTTATCGCGACACCGGGGCTGGGAACGATAAATCTTCCTAAAAAGCAATGGGATATGATGATGTCACGCGGTTGAATGGGTTTTACGATTTACGATGTCTAACCAAGTTGCGATTGATGGTTCTGTGGATAGGCGAACGGTCAAAATTGGCTCAATGATTTTTGAGACCCTAGGATATCATTCGGAGTCCCTTTCTGTTAAATCGTGTTTTTAGATTCTTTTTGTAGTCCCACTGATAGAGACGATCAGAAAGTAAGCAAAAATATCTGATTTTCAATTTAGCTGTTTGGTCATTAAAGGTATCATGTTTTTGTGTAGATCATATTTTGGGGACGCGTTTTTCCATTGGGCTCGACCTAAATTTGGATAAATTATTTATTTTTTGGCGAATTATCAAAATACATCAACGCAAAAATGCTAGAAAACCAGGCTTTAGTTGGACTCCCCATAAAAGGTGTTTCTTTCCATCTGTTGCCTTTTTAATATCCTCGAAGATTGCGAAAAAGTTACCGGCTCCGAAGCCCTGAAAGAAATGTATTATTCTAGCTTGTTTCAATTTTCGATTCAATTCCTTGAAATTGTGTTTCTCGATAACTTCGAAGAAGGGTGCAGGGCGATCATCAAGAGGCTTGGTGAATTTTTGGAGGATATAGCCCTTGTCGTCAAAATCGATGAAGATGTTCAATTCTTGTAGTTTGTCGAGATCGGCATCAATCGGACAATTGCGCCGGGATTTTTAGAGTGTACGGAAGTTTACCGAAGAATTGCTTTTGCTCAGCTTTTCCCTGATGACGTCATAGTACCTATCGGGGATGTCGAGCAGCTCGACACCGCTGAATTTAGACGTTTTAGACTTTAAAGGTACAGTACCGCGCTTTCAAAGCTTCAACAGTCGATACCAGATTTAAGGCAATGTGCTGGACCCCGGGGCCGCCATTAAAATTGACAAACTCCTAAAAAGATACCTCAGAGTAATCCTAAAAATCAACCTGAATCTGATTTGTTCCTTTTCCCTGCGCATCGTTTCCCCGTGCAATCACTGCCTGGATCTTCGAGTTGTCATTGGATTGGAATTTTACCGTCAGGGCGGACTTATCAGAATTTACAATCTCGGGTCCATCGGTCCAATACCTAACGGTTCATTCTAAATTAACTTACGTGCTTATACCTATGGAACGGGAGGTTCTCCTCATACCAATCCACCACCGATTCCATCGCATCCTCCGGTTGGGCGCCAACAAAGTGATCGATGGTTTTGAGATCAGTCTAGAAGTCGGCTTTAGGCAATTCTTGACAATTTGTATACCTTTGGAAGGGTGGTCAAAGCACTGTGTGTCCCAATGATGCGCTCTGAATCCAGGCATGAAGAGGCCGCGGTAGTTTTTGCGTTCGATTAGTGTGTGGATGACGTCACCGAAATAAAGACTGTCTTTCATACGGTATTTACGTCAGTAGTTCCCTTTAAGGACGCTAAAAACGTACCGCGAGGATCGAGGCATACTTCACCACCCCGTATTCATTAGATTCCACCGTCATCTCCCGAACAATCTTCGTTTTCTTGGCCCGTGCATGCTCCAGAAATACCTCGAGGTCGTCGACCTAATAATTTCCGTTAAGTCATTTTAAAAATGCTAACCTGAAAGGCAACATCATGAACGGAATGCTTGGTCAGGTAGTCGCCAAAGTTCTTATTGTCAGGAACGGTTGTGCCTTAGAAGACAAGGATGATCTGGAGGGTCAAACAGTACCTTACTTTCCGTTTCAAAACGATACCTTTCCAGTCTTGATTAGCCTGGGCTGTCAGCTCTTTGCTTCCAGTTTCAAGGCCCTTGTATGCGAATGGCTGGAAGCCGAAGCTGGCGCAAAACCAGAACGCCGCCTAAAAATCAGGGATCGGCTTATCTAGAATCCTATTTATCATCTTTAGAAATCCCTAATTTTAATTTAGCATACCCGCTTAGCATTTCCAACTCTGAATCGAATATGATCAAAATCCTCGGGAGATTTTGCCAAAAAAAGCTTAACACGAATTCCGTAGCCTATCATATCCCGGCCAGTCAAGTCCTCGATTTGCGGAGCCATAGCTTGTTGTGTTTTGGTGTATTTGTCGGTAACCCTAGGCCTTCCCTTATATTTTGCCACTTTCGTCAAAGGTAAGATGCCCAGGCAAAAGGGGTTCCCCAGAAAAAGACCCTGGGACCACAGACGATTTCCTCCACTTTTTCGACGACTAAACCACAGAGCAAAAGGGCCGGTGGTGGGTGATGGTCTGTGATACGATGTGGCAGTGATGAACGATTGGTCACTGAAATTTTTCGATGCTGATCGCGACAGGGAAGAGATACTAGGTCTGGATACCGTACTGGTGAGCAAACCTCAAGCTTCCTTGTGCGAGAGGGGAAACGCTGTTCGAAAATGTCATCATGTCTGTTTCGTGACGTCGTATTTTAGGTTCTATATCAGGTTTGAGGTGTTGGCTCGAGCGTGACTGACTTCTTAGCTACTGTAGTCTTCACGGAGGTTATTATCGAAGTCAAGCTGTCGCTATGTGTAACAACCAAGAATTTGATGGTTCATTTTAGTTTTTGTTACCTTATATCGGATTTCGTTTTTCAATGCAGTTCTTGATACCTCTCTACCTCACGCCGGTGGGCATAAAATTTTAATAGCAGACAGCTTTTAAAAGGCATGGTCTTTAGAACCGACCAGGATGTGAATGAATTAAATTTTTGATCCATTTTGTGATTTGAACCATTGTGATAGTGATTGGTTAGTCGACTATTCAGCAGAACCGCGACAGGGCCAAGCTGGTGAACCTACGCCGAATCTCCAACCGAGTACCGATGACAACACCTGTATACGTTTATTTTATTTTTTCATTCTTATGGATTTTATTAAAACTTTTAGAGTTTGATCGATCTTCTATCTCTCTTTCGCACTCTCTCTCGCTCTTTAATAAGCTTTCTGACTTTTCTAGATTCCCGATTATGCAATTAGTTGGATGCATATCAGATGGGTGGAAACGGGCCCGGGCCCCCGGACCACTTGTGTGAATCTCACAACCTGTGTGAATTCGAATCTCACTCTCACTCCTCAAATTTGATTGTAATTTGCCCAAATTGGCGCTTAACCGCCAATCTTGTATCCCTTCTAATCGCGCATGTGACTTGTGTATTTCCGGCCCTCGGGCCGAGCATGTACTGAATAAAATCAAATCAAGAAAAAAAAATCACGTGAGACAGTGTATGTCTGTGACAGACGTGATCCACTGTAGGTATGCGCAGTCCCTACACTAATTTGCATATCGGCGGACGTGCGGAAAACTATTCAATGTCATTTGTACTGCGTTAAATCTATACCAACTTGCTGTTTATAGCAGCAACAAAGACAAATAAGTACGTTCTATCTACAAAAAGCTATTTACCGAAAAACCGCCCAAGCTAAAACGATTTTTTTGGATAAAAGTGGGGCTCGAGAAAGATGCATTTGGCGAAAAAGCAAAGAATTTTGCGGCCAGGGAGTTGAACCAGCGATGGTTCACCCCACAGCCCAGAGTGCTAACCAGGTACACCATGGCGCCAACCAGGCGTCCGCGGAGAAAAGCCCTCAAATGGCCTAGGGAGCTTCTACAGGCCGTTTCCGGGTTCCTCGGCCTGCGCCGAAATTGGGCTTTGCATAAAGCTTACGAATTTGTATGAATTACATCGATAGTAGCGTTTCGTCGGTCCGTAACCCTGACGGACGCCTGGCCATATTTTTCCAGCCCTTTAACGGTAAAACGGTGGTGATAGCGGTTTCCCCGAACTCTTTTGGATGGTGACATTGAGAACGAAGTGAACGGAGAGCGCTGGCTACTCTGTGTTTTGAGAGAAGACCGGTGGAAAAATCGCGACAGTCTAGAAATGATCACCAAAATACATGGTAGCGGATTTCGCGTTTCAAGGAATTCGGTGAGAGAGCATTGCAATTAGACGGTCGTTGAGCCCGGAAGTTTCCGGTCTTGCCAATCAATCAAAGGCTTAGGTGCAGTTTACCCCCCCCCGCTGGCACCTAACTTTTGTATCTCGGCTTCCTGTTCATCTACAGGTGTGTAAGGTGTACCAAGATGTTCGTCTTGCTTTGGCGAGCTTTTGGTATCCTTTACACACCTGTAGCTGAACAGGTAGCCGAGATACAAAGGTTGGGTGCAGATTGGGGGGGGAGGGTAAACTGCACTCTAACCCAATCAAATACGCTAGCTCTAAGCTAGGGCGTCATAACGTCATGGAATGAATCAGGTAAGCTTCAATAATCTGTTTAACGAGAGAATGTGAACGTTCGGCCAAGTGCAATGTCTTCTGAGGTCAGGGCGTAATCGGGAGTTTAATATCGGATCTCAAGCCGAATAGAGCATCAAGTGTGTGTATAAGCAAAAGTGAACAGCCTTTATCGATTTTTTTAATTCTAGTTCCCTATGCTATGCGTTGTTTAGAATTTCCAAGTAATACAAAAATTTGAATGTCTGGATGTTTCTAATTTCTTAATTCTTGATTTGAATTTGAGCTTCGTTCACCGGATAATAATCCCACTAGCCCGCGAAAGACTTTGAGATTTCGATGCACGAGTCCCGCGGCAGTCGCCAAAAATCGCGTCACCCCACTTTCCCGCATCGATTTGCCGAACCCCGGGTTCAGCTTGTCCCGTCCGTTGATCCGCGGCATCTATCCCTTATCATTTCCCAGCTACGGTACGAAACGAAGTGTTCTGTGACTCGATCAATCAGTACACCTGGTCAAAAAGTGACGCTTTGATGTTTTATTTAGAAAACCAGTAAAATGTCGAAATCCTAACCTTAGCGTGCGACAATCGTAAGGATCTGACTAATCTTTATAACACTCAGTAAAGAAAACACAATTTAAAAGAAAAAAAAGACATCGGAAACACGTATGCTTTCAGAAAAACGTATTTCTCGCGATTTGTTGCCTTTCAATCGCTTCGAAGATGGCCTTGAAATTCCCAGCTCCGAAGCCCTAAAATAATTTAAATTATATCGTTCGTGATTTTTACTTTAAAATTGTGGCGCTCGATAAATTCAAAGAACAGCGTCGGGCGATCATCGAGAGGACGGGTGAATTTTTGAAGAATGTAGCCTTTCTCGTCGAAATCGATGAAGATGCCCAGCTCCTGGAGTCGGTCGATGTCGGCTTCGATCTGAAATTTGAATTCGGTCCTGATTTTTCGTGATTCTCTTACCGGACAATTGCTGGTGCTCAGCTTCTCCCGAACTAGCTCGTAATATTTGGCGGGGACATCGAGCAGTTCAACGCCACTAAAATCCAATATTAGGGTACGCTAAGTTTGATCTACCGTGCTCGCAACGCTTCTACCGTTGCTACCAGGTCGTCGGTATTTAGCGCGACGTGCTGAACTCCAGGGCCGCCGTTGTAGTTTACAAATTCCTGAGAACAGAAAAATAAGTTGCATAAAATTCCGATTTAGCTCACCTGTATTTGATTTGTCCCCTTGCCCAGGGCTTCATTCCCCTTGGCCACCACAATCTGGATTTTCTCATTCTCGCTGGCCTCGAATTTCGCGGAAAGAGCCGAATTTTCGGTCGTGATATACTCCGGGCCATCGGTCCAATATCTAAACAAAATTGACCGTAATCCATTAAAAAATTAATACCTATGGAAAAGCAGGTTATCTTCATACCAATCCACCACCGATTCCATCTCATCCTCTTTTTGGGCACCGACAAAATGGTCGATGGTGTTAACGTTTGTCTGAAAAGTAGCTATTTTCCTAGCGCTCGATTCCAAATAAGATAATATTTTTGGTTAGAAATTTTAACTTTTATACCTTTGGCATATTCTCGAAGCATTGACCATCCCAGTGGTGCTTCCGGAATCCTGGTAGGAACAACCCACGATAGTTTTTTCGCTCGATTAGTGTGTGGATGACGTCACCGAACTGAAATATATTAATCCTGATTTCACAGAAATAAAAAAACGTTAAACTGTTTGACTTACCGCAAGTATCGAGGCGCTTTTCACAGTCCCATTTTCATCTGATTCCACCGTCATCTCGCGTACAATTCGTGTCTTCTTGGCCCGTGCATGCTCAAGGAAAACCTCAAGGTTGTCAACCTAAACTTACAAAAAATTTTAAAGGGGCTCCGAAAGACCAAAAATTGAATTACGGCCCGAAATTCAAGTAGTCTCTGTACGCCCAGGGGCGCAGGAAGACGCAAATTTGAAATTGCTCCAAATCACGTTCTCGGCTGCTTCTGGACCAAATTTGATGATTAAAACACCAAAACTATTTAAGATTAACTGACAATTTCAAAAATTGGTTCAGAATACGCGAATGATAGTGTTTTCACAAAGTAACCGGAAAAAGCAACTTTGCGCGAAAATCGAAAGAGTGAGGGTTCTCGTCCCGCAGCGCCCCGCTGGTAATGTGCCAGAAATCAAAGAGGCCTCCCAAAAGAGCTTTGATTTGGCAGTTCGGAGTCCTTTAAGATCAATCTGTTACCTCAAAGGCAACATCTTTAACCGAATCTCCATGTTTCGTTAGGTAGTCGCCAAAATTCTTGTTGTCAGGGACGGTCGTGCCTTCGAGGACGAGGATGATCTGGGAATTGAGATATCCGGGTTAAAGGAAGCTACAGTACCCTTCCAATTTTGACGGCATGTGCTGTCAGTTCCTTGCTGCCCGTTTCTAGTCCTTTGTATGCAAATGGTTCGAAGCCAAGACTAGCACAGAACCAGAAGGCGGCCTGAAAAAACAAATGTAGGTTACCGTATATAATATCTACAAAGACTTAAAATAGTTCCGACGCTGCCTTTTTCAAATCCTTTCGGAAAGGGTGAGCAGGTTAACCAATTTTTAGGACTTTAAAACGCTTGGAACGACTTAGAAAGCTGTAGCACTCCGGGAAGTTAGGTTGAGCTGTTTTAATAAGAATCATACCTGCTTAGCATTTCCAACTCGAAGTCGAATATGATCGAAATCGACCGGAGAACTTACTGCCTGAAACCTGAGCTCCTCCTACTGTACGAGCTGCCTACCGTATCCTCACCAGCCAAGTTCTCGACCTGCGGAGCCATGGTATCCTGAGTGATGCGTAGTGATCACCATAGCATATCAATACTTTTATAGCATTAGCTTCTGATAGGCCTCTTCAATGACAAATCGGGCTCAAATCAACGCTGGACACCGTATCCGCCCCTTCCCGGGCATTTTTTTTTGGGGCGACTGCCACAGTGTAGTTGGACCCGGAATCCCGGGTGGTGGGGTGATACGGTAGGATGGCAATGAGCTATGGTCGCTGAAATTGCGGTAAGGTCCGCGAGACTCTTGTTTCGGTGATCGGAAATCAGATACGATCTCTGGGTCCATAATGGTGTTTACGGTTATTTTCATAAAAATATAGTAAAGTGTACGGCATTACCTGTACTCTAAGCTTCACCTCATAACTTTTTGAGCAAACCAATGCCCAAAAAAGAGAAGTTCAAATGGAGATTTTTGGACCGGTCCAAAGACGACATTCCAATACGCCTTTTTCCGATTTCTAAATACAGTTTGGGCAGGTTTTACCGTCGATGGGGCTGATCTACTACTGTACGTCAATCTATCGTCATTTTTTATGCGAAGCTCGATATCAAACTAAGCGGACAAATGACGAAACAAACTAAGCTAAATTTTGGAAGCGAATTATCAATGTTTTAATTGTGTAAAATTTTTCGATGATCCGAATATACACGTATACCGATCAATGGCTCAGAAATCGGCAATGCGTTCGATTTCGTTTGACTCCGAATAACGCTGCTTGCATGCTTCCAAATTTACTCCCTTTACCAGACTCTTGATTAAGCACAAAATGGCTTTTGCTGGTTCAGCTTGTAGACTGGTATTGTAAAGGATTGGCAAGAGTGGGGAAAAGCCCCGGAAACGGCAGAGTGCCATGGCGTGAATCAGCCCATCCTTTCCCTCATCCTCGGCCTCGAGCGATGGTGATTCGGGACGCGTGTAGCTCAGCGGAACAGCACCTGTACGGAAAACAGGAGGTCGCGGGTTCGACTCCCGTCGTGCTCAACCCCGTTTTACCATTGCTAGAAAGTTTATTGTATTCAAAGCCGACTAAATCAAGCCCGGACCGTATCCTTCTGGTTAATCATTAGCTTACCCCAGCATCTACCTTCGGCTTCGTTTCGCCTTCGCTTTCCCATATATCGACCCTTTTCGCAATTTCCCCGGCTACCCTGATCTCTGTCATAGATTTCCGTTGGCTCGACGGGGGTACGACGTGGCTCCACCAAAAAAAGCACACAGAGTGTGTGAGGGCGATGATATTAAAAAAACCGTGATGATCCGGGGCGATGGTTCGAGGCCGGGTGGATCCCGATTTTTTGCGCCTTTTGTTTCGTTGACGGAAACTTTTGGAAAAAGGGGATCAAGTTGTGGTTGGAGAAGACATCTTTGAGACGGGTTAATGTCATAATGCCGATTTACATAATGCCGATTTTCATAATGCCGATTATTATAATGCCGATTTTTCATAATGCCGATTTTCATAATGCCGATTTTTCATAATGCCGATTTTCATAATGCCGATTTTCATAATGCCGATTTGACAGAATGCCGATTTTACAGAATGCCGATTTTCATAATGCCGATTTTCATAATGCCGATTTTCATAATGCCTTTTCATAATGCCGATTTTCATAATGCCGATTTTCATAATGCCGATTTTCATAATGCCGATTTTCATAATGCCGATTTTCATAATGCCGATTTTCATAAATTTACCTGGCTTCTAACTTTGTCGGTAGGTTGTATCGCTGCATGGCTCTGTAGCTGTGTGATTGCCGACCACACAATAAATTAAGGCGTCACTACGAAACCCGGAGCCCGGCCGCGTCCTCCGCGGTTCCATCGCCCGCTCTGGAATGCTTATGATTTGACATGCCAAGGTTATTTTCCCCTAAAGCATCAGACTGTTCTTCTAGGGTCAAAGCGGACCAACAACTCTCTTGAGGGCACCAATGCTTTGATTGGGCGCCACTTCACCAAGGCTCATCCCACTATCTGGAGCTTCATCACTCAGCTCGGGACCTTGCAGACCCGCATCGACAACAAGATCACGCAGTCGGACCAGCGAGGCCCACCGAAAAAGCAACCGCGTTGGGCCTACGACGTTCAGCAGAAAATCTGCCAGGCTTTCGACACCTACGAGCTTCCCGAATATTTGTCACTTCTCTCGAAGACCTTTGATTGATCACTTAATCTTTTCGCCGAATGCCCCAATATCTCATTCTTAATCCTCTTGCCCTCCTCTTATATGCACTGATGACATGAATGCGAATAAACCTTATGATCGGCATTATGAGAATCGGCATTATAATAATCGGGATCATGAGAATCGGCATTATAATACTCGGCATTATGAGAATCGGCATTATAATACTCGGCATTATGAAAATCGCCATTATGAGAATCGGGATTATAATAATCGGCATTATGAAAATCGGCATTATGAAAATCGGCATTATGAAAATCGGCATTATGAAAATCGGCATTACTGTAAAATCGGCATTATGAAAATCGGCATTATGAAAATCGGCATTATGAAAATCGGCATTATGAAAAATCGGCATTATGAAAATCGGCATTATGAAAAATCGGCATTACAGGGTGACCAGTTGAAAGTGTATACAACTCGATATTGATAGAAATGGCCATAAAAAATTTTCTAAACTTTTTTAAATCTTTTTACTTATTGGAGGTAATCAAAACCGATAATATTATGAAAGTATCAACAGATTTTGGAGGTAGCTTCGGTTGGGTGCGAAATACAGCTTCCAAAATGTTGCTCTATACGAAGAAAAAGCTCACCAAAAGGCCGCAACTCCAAGTCGGATACTTTGTTCCGTCCTGAAGCCCCCGAGTGATTTAGTGGTCTCAGATTTTTATAGAATGTAAAGAAGGCTTCTGCCTATAGAATGGACAGTTAAGGTAATTTTTGGACACAATTCCTTTCGACACGAAGCATTTTACGGCGACCCGGTCGGAACATGAAATCGGCTGCTGAGCTAGGCTCGACCTAGTTCCGCTCGTAAAAAGTCGCGGCAAGCTTCCTTGAGGCCCAAATTTTGCCCAAAGATGCTTGTTCGCATCAGAATACACACTATCACCATCAATAAGCTCCTTAATGCGTTTCGCCGGTTTTCGAGCCCCAAAGGCCAAAAATCTAGCCCATTTTACAAATTAAAGTCAAATTAAATCTAGATTCGAGATTTCAGTATTCTGAATGTTTCGAAACTTACTTCGGATTGTTTTCGTCCACAATAAATTATTCCAGGCACTGCCGATGGCCCCAACGAAATTTGGGTTTGATTTTAACACTGCGATAGCAAGCCAATGGGAGCTGCGGCCCGCGACCGCATAATGAGCCTCCCTTCCGAAGCTCTATCCAGAAGCACAGAGCAGTCAACTTAAAACCCAATCAATATGTGATGACCTAACTCATAATCTTTTGTTTTATTCATCAGAAAAGTTTGGGTTCGGCTTCTGTCAATTTGTAGAAGCAAAAGTTTTGTATACACTTTCTACTGGTCACCCTGTATAATAATCGGCAGTATGAAAATCGGCATTATGAAAATCGGCATTATGAAGGTAATTCCTTTGAGACATTTGGGAAAGGGTTCGGGAAGCGATATCCAATAGTCACCATCAAAAATGGTGTGAGATCCTAGGCTCCGCCATCGGTCGCGACTTCATCACCACGTTTTGGATGCTCAAATTTTACAATGCTTTTGGAGATATACCAAGGACCTACAGTATTGGGTGAAATTCTATGCTATTTTTCCGTACACTCGTCATTTCGGGGGTTCAATTAATTTTTAGGTAAATCCTGAAAATAAAAATCTCCTGAAGTTTTGGCCAGCCGGCCTGAATCAAAATAACGTATCAAATTTTACGCATTAAATAATAATAATATTTATGCAAATTTCATTGAGAAGGCCGTTTAGGATTTGTGTTGTCCTTCCAGGCTTGGATGGTTTGTTGCTGTGCCGACGCCTTCTGGAATACGTTGGGCCCGCTGGTTCGCCTCGACGACGTGTCCATGCTGACTGTGAGGTGCTGCATCCGGCCCAACGGTACCCCAAAAAAAGTATCCCGAAGATCACGGCGGAGGCTTCTGAAAGGATTTATGTTCCATAGTTGTCTTCTTGCGCTTTGCAAAAGGCCAAAATTCCCGTTCTAAAAGCAGCTTCAAAAAGTTAATCCGAAACCCGGGGTTTCCCCCGACATTTTCTCTATGCTTGGCGACGATCCAATCCTGCGCAGGCCTTCCAAAAAGCTATTCATGACCCCTCGCGCAAAGTCAATTCCGAAGATCCGGGTACGTAGTCCATGCTTTTGCAAAATTACAAACTACAAACCTAGAACTCACTTGTTAAAAATAAAAAGCACAGCAGGCTCCTGTGAGCACTGGAGGACCCATAAAAGTTGTGAAATAAAATTAATCAAGACTGCGGTGGTAGGGGTCGAGTCGTCAGCCCATGGCAACACCACTTCCCAGCCGACGAAGCAGATGATTGAGCAGCAGAAGGTGACGAATAGCTGAAAGTTACAAAAGGATAAAGATATTACGAAGCTTACGAAGCTCCTTACTTGGATTGTAATGGTATAATCGGCTTTCTTCAACTTCCGCTTATGCAATAGGAGTAATGGGGTGATGACGGCATAACTCAACGCCCCAGCAACCAAAGAAATATAGTTGCAACAGATTCGGATCTGATTTGTGATCTGGGAGAAGATCCAAATCTTGTCGAATTTTAGGAATAGTAGCTAAAACAACCATACTAGACTCAGCTATCAATATTTTCATACCTGCCTAGGCGAAAAGTACGCCGCACCTTGTGGGGTATAGAATTTAATAGCGACAAAGAAGAATAAAAATATATCAAAGATTAAAATCGTCTAAAATGGTGCAAAATTGTGTCAAAAAAAAGTGTTTTATACCATAAATACCCATTTCGGTATGTCCTTGGCTCGATGGGGAAAGGCGATTAGGGTCATGCGATGAAGCGAAATGACGCCTCTCAATAAATCTGATGAAAAACATGCCGCGTAGCCAAGCGGAATTGTTAGCTAGAAATAAATGATATAATCGTTATTGCGGTCAATTACCATAGAAAATTTTGGTCCCGTATCAGCTACTAGTGTAATGACGGCAGCCACCATATGTGATTGCATTTGGATGAGGTTGAGCAGGCATAGTTGGGCCAGGATAAAATAGAAAAAGGTAGAACAGAGATCTTTGGTACGTCGGATGGCGACCTAATGGTTTTAAGGTTTTAATAAATCGATCTATGTTTACGATCAGCATCCCAATATTCACTGGAAATCCTATAAACGCGGCAACGATTTGGGGGCTGCCATAGGCTATTTTATGCTCCTCATCGAGTATCGGGTAGTCGGGAGGGGAAGTTGGATGTGGTGGGAGCCAGAGAAAAGTTAGGTCCTCGTAGTCTGACATCTAAAACAATAAATATTTCTACAAATTAGAAAAAGTGCTTCAATCCGAAGACAGCATTTTCAAGATATCAGTTCAAAACCATATTCAAGAGCTTATTGAAGAAACAGCGCAAAAGATCCATAGCCGAAAACTGGGGGCCAAAGTTGAATCCAATCTCCACCAGCCCGCAAAAAGGGAATTTACTCCCCGGCAAAAAACCCGGCAAATGGCTTCGCGACGGCGGTTCCATAATTGGCCTAGGGTTGAAACGAGCAGATTTTAGAATGCCCCCCGTAATCAATCGGGGCAATTTTGTTCCAAAATTCGTCAGGGATCACCAGAAAATCGCAGAAACCGTTAGAGGTTACATTAAAGCTAAACCTTTGAAAGTTCACTATTAAAAATTTTGGATGTTTGCCTTTTTTTCGATAAAACTTTGATGAAGCCGTGGGGCATATGGGGATAGTTATCGAAACGTCGCACGTCGAAGTTATGACCGATTTTGGGTCGCGATTCGATTGGTTGCGCCGGAACTATCCAAAAACATCTAAAAAGCTCATTTTCCTGGTAGATTTGATGGCGACGAACGAAGTGGGCCGCGCAGGAAATGAAATTTCGCGCAATTTCCGGCCTTTATTAGATCCATAAATGCGGCCATGCAGATGATAGACTAGAAAGCAATTGGAGCCGGTGGAAAAATTTTTATCGGGGGCTGGCAACGGAAGCTCTTGACTAAAATGTAATAAGAAAGAGAGAAATGGTAAAACAAGGTTTTTCCGAAAGCTTCACCTTGAAATTAGATGCTTTCGCATTATCGGGGAGGATGATCTTTTCTCCTTAAGATTCGGTTTTTCTTATACCTATATAATGGAAGCATTTCTCGACTATTTTTTACATTTCGGGAGTAAAATATAAAAATTAAGCCTTCTCGCCGTTAAATACCCCCCGATAGCACAAAAGAACCTAAAACCAACGAGTATATCAAAATCCGCTGAAATGTTATGGTCTCCGCGTGTATGGGTACCAGGTGGGCGAAATATTTTAATATCGCTTCCAAAAACCCCGATTCCAGCTGTCGCCAGCTGGAATTCTTTGTCTACCGGCGTCAAAGAAATCGAAAAACTTCCGGTCCCCATGTAGTCATATGACACGTTGCTGATCACCAGCTGATAAATTCGCAATCCTTTATTTATCCGTATTTTGAAACAAACCCGTTTTCGTCGAGAAATGGCATATGCTAAGTTTGAGGTATCAGAGGGTAAATTGGGTAATGATATCCTAGATAGACATAGTCATAGAAATACATCTTTAGAAAGGTTTCAAGGAGCATAGGATCATTTTTAAGTTGTTCGGTGTACTTCATGCGGTCACCGGTTTGGTAGGTCGAGTGGTAGGTTCGTTTTCCGATCACCTAAAATTTGGGAATTTATGTAATGAGGTAAAAATAGGTCTGAAACACCTGGGCTAATTGCTAGTTCTTGCGATGGGGCAAGCATAATACTTGACGTCCAAATTTTGGGATTAACAAAACACCGGAAGAGTGAGAGAGAGACAGTGAGAAAGAGAGAGAGAAAGAGAGGGAGACTAGCTCACGTTGAACTTTCTTGCTTTTATAAAATCGGTAAGTATTTATACAAGATTTACCTGCTCTTTAACTCGATCTCCAACCCTCTTTGGCACTCCCAGCGCCTCAAATTCATCAAACAATTCGTCGAGCATTTGTCCGGTTGTCGGATGGGAATAGTGGAAAAAGCGATATTCGGAGAAATGGCTCCCGAGCTGGCAGTACCTAAAAAATAGCCATAAGCTATAAGCCGAGAAAAGTAGAAAACTACAAGTAGAGAAAGCCTACCACGTCTGTGGTGCAAAATGCTCGTTCTCCATGCTGTAGCCAGGCTTTCCGCCCCTGGTCGCTATCAAAAATGAGTTGTATTGGGCCTTGATGAAGCAAGCTAGGTCTCCTTTGCATCCATAGCATGAGATTCCGGTCGGGACGGTCTTGTTTTTGGCTTCCGCTTTACTGAAAAAAATACATTACCTTGTATTCGATGATATTGATTAGATAAGAGGCAGTTTAGACACGTTTTGTTCGCGCATTAAAGGAAAGAGCTTGAATTTTGACTGTAGGTCATGCTTCGACGTCACACTTTTCTAGGTTGTCATCGCTAGCAGGCTTAAATTTGACACAAAATACCACAAGCCGCTTTTCCCTCTTTTCGGCACGCGGTATCGCCCGTACCTAACCGTCCAGCACAACTTTTAACAAGCCGCCTACGTCACAAAATACCCACATGACGCATTTGTCCAAAAACCCCGAAATGAACCGCTCCATCGGCTCCCTCGTCAGCACATAATATCTCCACAAATTCAACTTGCTCTGCATCTTGGCCATCTCGATCCTCCGCTGCCCGCCGGCCCCGAAGAATTCGTTCTTATTGCCGCAGTGCCTAAACTGATTCGCTAGCCCCTGGTGGTGATCAGCCAAATAATGCGTGCGATTCGCGTATCGGAAACCGCTGGGCAAACTTGTGGTGCGCGCGCCCGGTGTGCCAAAAACCTAAAGTCCAGCGTCGCTGCCTTTGTTTTTGGGGAGTTGCAAAAAACGGGAACGCAAAAACGCATCGAAAAACCGGGAGCCACATTAACAATTCAAGAGCTCAGAAGAGCAGCTCAGGGAAAGAAAATTTGGGGTGGTTTTGTGGTGTGTCAAGTGGAGCGAATATAAAGAATAGCTACCTGAAATCCCAGGTATCCTGCATCATGTCTTTCACATAATTTTCATAGCTGGCAATGTCGTAGAGGTAGCACATAATTGAGGTGAGGACGGTGGAGAAATTTTTGAGGATTGCACAGGCGGCGATGCCAAAGTGTTCGGCCATCTGAAAAATGAAATTTATTTAGAATTTCACGTTAAAACGTAAAACATAAAAAAAAAACGTTACAAAGGGCCTACCAAATGCCGCCCACTATAGTCAATCATCGGTTGCAAAATCGTGCAATTAGTTTTGTAAAGGCAAAATTTCTTCTCAAAGTCGAGGATCCGCATTTGGGAATTGACGCTGGTATTCAACTAAAAAAGTTGATTTATTTTAGATGATATTTACCCCATTTTGCGGAACTGCCACGACACTCGATTCGACGTTTCTTTTGGCAGCGTGCCCAGCAGTTGTACTGGTTTTGCCATAAAACGAAAATATGATCAGAAATGCGGAGGCAATCATCAAGATGGCTTTTGGGTAGAATTGAGGTCGGCTGAAGGCTTTGTGCATTCTGAAAAGCTTGAATTGTTGAAGGCTATCGAATTAGGAGAAAAATTTAGCGAAGGAGCAAGAGCCAGAGAGAGCCAGAGATAGCCAGAGAGCGCTCGCAAAAATGAGAGGCTCCGGAAACGTAAAGTCTACACAAGATACGAAGCCAAAATTGCTAGCAAAAAATGTAAAGCTCCACGAGAATGTTGGCCAGACCCGGAAATCCCGTCCCAAAACAACAAATGAACATCAGCAGCACGATTCCCCTATCTAATAGATGACCAAACACGGCAACGCCCGCGGGCCATCTAATGCGTGTAATGGCGATTTCTGTATGCGCAGCTATCATGTTTTTGTCTATGCTTGCCATGCACACTGCTTTTTTCTGCGTTGTCAGCTAGACAAAAACGGTCGGCATTCGCCCTAACATGGACACTGGAGGGTGGTTTCTGGTGTCGATCGGCCACCGTGGGTCGGGATGGCCGAATGGAATATTCTAGGCGGTATGTCATTTTGGAATTTTTTGTGCTCAGAGGTTCAGTTGGATGGCCGGTCAACGTTGGGTTGGGAAAGTGAACGCTTTTCTTGAGATTGCGGTAGTTTGGTAGTATGGCACGAGTATGGTAGTACGGTAGTATTTTCGGGGGAGATAATCGAGTAATGCATTGTTTAAAAAAATCGCCCCTTGTTGTAGTGGCCAAAACAATTTCAAAAAGGTTACGCTGAAAACTAAAGAATTTCGATACCGACGAATTAACTATTTTTCTCTGAAAATCTGAAACTACTTTTGTGTAAATCGAACATAGGACAAATTTTGACGATTTCTAGGTTTATAATTTTAGAGCAGATAAAAGAACACAGACCATGTTATTTTGATTACAATTGTATAAGCAGCAAACTAAAAAATGTAGCTTAAATTCAATTTAAATTCCCAAGTTTGGGGTGTTAACTAATTTCGGAATTAGAATAATCTTTCGCAAAATATGACCTTATTAAAATTTGAATCGACCCACGCCAGAGCCCAGCCTGAAAAATCGACGACAAGGCGTCGTATACGACTCACACGCGCGTTCAAAATGTCTTTCTGGTCAGCTTTTGAAATGGGGGGGGGGGGGGGGTTGTGGCAGCAGTGTTTCACTGGCCAGCACAACCGATGATGCCTCCCGCGCGAGCTTCCTGCTAAAATACACCCCCAAAACGGAGGCTGTTCCGATGAGCGGCGCCGATCTTCGGCTCGCCGCCACACAAATTCCAGGGTCCGGAATAAATAAAATATCGACAATGAGTCGGAAGCGTGGGTCGAATAATGGGAAAAAAATCGGTTGGAAACATCTACAACGGAAGGCGTTGGGGTAGGTTCATCGGGTTGTGGGAATTGACCGAGAACTGGCTACAAAAGAATTTTAAAATATGGCACCAAGAATCTTTTACATTACTGCTTGCTAATCTGCCGAATCCATCGGTAAGCTTGCGGGGTTTCTGATTTGAATCAAGTTAGAATTTTTTGAAGATTGGGAGGATTAGGGTGTTGTGAATCAGATTAACGGCAGCAATAAGAGAACAGCTATAAAATACTTGGTAATTCCTTCAAAAATGGGCCAAAAAATTATCAGCGAAAGTCGGTAGGGGGATAGACAATGGACTAAAATGTACCGCAGCGCTGGCGTACACACAACGCGCAGCAGTGCGTGTCGCGGTCCGGTAAAAATTAGAATTTTTGTGGAAATTTTTGCTGTTCCAGATTTCGTTTTCTGGAAACTTGACAAGGACGACGTTTCACAACGTCAAAATTTCTATTTTCTGCATGTTTGAGATCAATAGGTTTCGACAAAGTGAATGTTCGACAGGATGAAAAAACTGGTCTACTACTTTCCAAAAACCAATACCCGATTTTGAATCGCCCTCAGCTAGTGTGCACTGTTTTTTTTTGGTGTGATGCACAAAGCGGGTCACAATTAAAAACGAAATGATAAGAGGATGAAACGAGGACCGTCCACGCAATTATATCCGCCCAGAGATCGGGGCTCGCTTTCCTTTCCCCGGTCGCATCCCTCACTCCTTTTCCGGTGCACTAAAACGCACTGCATTGCCCCCCTAGCGCCGTATTTGTTCAGGAATTTTTGGGCGGTAACGGATCAAAGCCCGGCATCAATTTCGGAAGGATCAAGCTTATTAGTCATAAAATAGCTCGAATCTCAAAAATTTTGTTACATTAGCCTCCACCACAAAATTTCAAATTTGATCTTAAAATTCAGTTGCAGGTGCGTTTTCCAAGGTTTTTTTAAGACGTCGTTGATACCACAAATGCTTTATGTATAATCAACAACGTTTAAACGCGTTAACAATGGACAATAATAATTCAAATTAGACAATCCCTGGAGCGGTATGAGTATGTTTTGAGCGCTCGACTCGCGCAACCGGCACCGATTCGAGCCGGACCCGAATCGTGAACGGAATTATAAAAAATCGGCGAACCGCGGCACTCAAAGCAATAAGAGAATATAATTGTGTAAACAGCACAAGATCGTTAATCCAAAAATACTGCCAACTAATCCATGAAGCCAGATCGGTTAAGTTGTACAGATTGGCGTATGAGCGGACTCCCTAGAATTGGCACAATAGGTATCATCAAAATCCTCAAAAATTACCTGCTGGACTCCCATCAGTAAACTAAAGGTAAAGGCAACAATTGTTTGAAGGCCGAGCTGACGCTCTGAGGATTTTCCGGACGCTACACGGACCAATCGGCGGAGCATAAGGGAATTCAGGAAAAAACATAGGACCGTCACTATGAGGCAAATTATGGAGGATACGGCTTTATTAATCTATGTTTATTGATTTTATAAATATAATAGTGTCCTACCCCGGCCCAAGGTGCCAGATTACCACGAGCTTGATAGGTACCATCACCGAGGTCGGCGACAAAAATTGGGATCGGAATCGTATAGGCCATACAGAGGAAAGCAAGGATCCATGGGATGACGTAGCTCCATCGTCCGATTTTGGACCAGATCTAATTACCTACTGATGTGTAATTATGGTCATACCTTTTCATGGCGTTGAAAATCCAGACACAAGGCTGTAAATCGGTTAATTGAAGTCATCATCATGGCGAAATAGAATGTAAAGTAGCTGAGTGATGAGAAAATGTTGCATAGACGGTATGGCATCTAGAGAAATTTTTCCGTCTGTCGCTCTCTCTCTCTGTCTCTCTCTCTCTCTTTCTCCCTCTCTTACCTCATCTGGACCATAATGTATGAAATGTTAATGTCGTAAAACTGCATTTGCAATGATGGAGATGACGTCCCCAAATACTAAGTTTAACATTAAGCAGAATTCGACGGAGTATGGACCATAAAAACTTACCTCCCGATAAGAATATCTTAAAAAACGCCGTCCGGAACAGCTTTTCTTTGCTTCTCACAATCTTCCAAGATAAGAAAACGGCCGTGAGGAAATATATGATCTCCGTAATAAGCAGGAAGATGTTGAAAGGATCATACATTTCCTAAAAACTGTAATTTTAATATGAAAAAACACATATTTGCCAAGAGTTTGGTATTTCTTATTGCTAAGCAATGGCAAAATTCACGGTCGATTCCGTGTAGTCTATTACAATTCCAGTTGCATAGACAAGATACCAACTGAAGACTTCCCTGGGGAGAGATTTACAAATTTTTTTGCCTATCCTCTCCGTTAATTTCCATTAATGATGAATGAAAGACAGGGGAGATTGTGGTGCATTCAAAGAAAAAAAGTGCCACCGAAGTTGATGGCCTGGAGTGGAGTATGAGAATGTAGCCTCATCATTCTTTTCAAAGATTGGAGGTTAGAGGTAAGTCAAACGGGTAAGTTAAGCTGAAAATCGACGCGGGGTAAGTCAATGTGGTCTTTTTGCTTTAAATAATTAATTGAAAAATAGCTAACCAGGTAGCAAACCACTGCTAGACCTTTTTCCGATTTTTCTATGTCTTATGGAGCGTTTCGTCGGCGTCGGAAATATGGATTGCTCCTAAAAATACAGATGGAATTTTCGTCAATAAGGAAGATTTTCCTGACCGCTGACGGCAAACGGTTAAAAAATAAGCGTTCCGGCGTGGAAAACGTGACTGATTGTGTCGAAACAGCCGAATCTATAGTCAACCTTGCGCTGAAGTCGCCCAAAATTCGTATACAAGTGTCTACATCCGAATCCAGCGGAAATAGCACTTCTGAAAATTAGCGAAATGTTTTTTGATCTCAATTATTAGTGCGGCATCCAAAAAACACGGAATTGCCGTGAGAATGCGAGCCGGCAGTGTTAGGCTTATTGTTAGAAGGTCTTTCCGGATACCAACCCTTCTTTTCTGATACCCGGACTCTTATATTGAGCGTTTTTGTAGGTGTGCAAGAAGACTTGATACAGAAGACTTTGAGCGTCGGGCATTCGGCCAAACTTTCCCCACTTTCCGAGTTTTTTACGGTTTCTACTAACAATACAGTTAGATTTTAATAAAAACACGATTATAGGACAATTCTATACTTATTGGAACCCTCCCCGATAATATGTACAAACAGACCGAGACCAAAAAAAGCCGAAACAAACTCGAATTGACATCATGGATAATTTGAATACGATGTCATAATGAGCCTAAAAACCATATGATCATTACGATGTCCGGCCTCTCCAACAACCAGTCGGGCCAATCCGGCCAATCGGCCCAGGTTAACGACGAGTAGGCCTCAATTTTCGATACTCATTGATTTTCCAACTTTTAGCAAACACAAGCATCACCGCCGGCACAAATCCCGAAAAAAGGTCAGATTGAACAGAACTTCTTGTATTCGCATTTTAGGATCCTGATTCTCTCGGTCCCAGCTTTTCCAAGGAATCCCTGGTCACGGTTGGGAATCACAAAATTTGGGGAAAATTGCTGTATCCGGTCACTAAACGGATTTTGTATTTTTATATGTCAAAATGCTCAGCAGGTCGAGCTGGTTCAGGATCAGTTGAAAAAACTTGGCGGCAACGCTTCTATCTCGAGATATGACACTTCAAAGTTGGCTACTGAAGTATCCGGTCGCTAAACGGATTTCGGATTTTTCTATGTCAAAATGCTCAGCAGGTCGAGCTGATTCAGGATCAGTTGAAAAAACTTGGCGGAAAAATCGCTATCACGAGATATATAGCTTACAAGGTCTCAAAACAGGCCGACACATAGTACACAATACACCTAGATCGTACATCGGAAAGTAACGGAATGGTATAGAATTAACGTTTCTTGGGTAAAAAACATTGTCAGGCAAGGCGGGCCGTCGCTTCGGATGGGCTGCCGCTCCACTCTTTCGACATCGGGGCGCCTGGGCGCTGCGCGCTCCTCGGGCGCCCGGATTTCGAAACCCTGTACGAGCTCGCGCCCATCCGAAGCGACTAGGCCCCGGGTGGCACAAAGCCTTATTTTTAGGCTGAAACTGGGTGTAGAGTGGAGTAACGCTAAGCTCTTATCGAGCACTTGTGATCTCTAGTAGCAGGAAAAATGACCATTCCGTTACTTTCCGATGTACAGCTGGCGTATATAGGTGTATTGTGTACTATGTGTCGGCCTGTTTTGAGACCTTGTAAGCTATAGATCTCGTGATAACGATTTTTCCGCCAAGTTTTTCAACTGATCCTGACTCAGCTCCGTTGCCGCCAAGTTTTCAACTGATCCTGAACCAGCTCGACCTGCTGAGCATTTTCACATATAAAAATACAAAATCCGTTTAGTGACCGGATACCGCAATTTAGCCAAAATTTGCATAAACCCCTAAATTCTGCTACAGAAAGACTACGATGGTGGTGTTCAAAGATTCGCCTCCGACCCAAGCTACATGAGCGGCATCAGCAAGAAGGTCAGCAAAAACCATGTTCAAGCAGAGTTTTTTTAGATCATGGAGCTGGAGCGCGAGAAGGACCAGCTGATTCTGGTGAACCCGCAGCATAAGAGGAGGTAGTAGCTTCGAATGAACTTTTTTTAGTTTATTTCCTACAGGTACAAGAAGATCAACGACGAGATCGAGGAGCTCAACCAGAAGCGCTTCCACATCGCGACCCCGAAGAAGATGCGCAGCGTCAGCTCGTTTGACTACCCGCCGGCGTTGAGCAATCCGGCTACGATGCCTCCGGTAGGGGAAGTACTGAATTACCACCTTGTATAACAACGTTTCGGAAAATTAACAAAACTTTGATGAAATCCATAGACTTGATGCAATTTTAGGGCGACGAGATCACGGCTCGTGAGGAGCCGCAGAGCGAGCTGGCCCATCTGAAGTTGCTCGTAACCCAGATGGACAGCCACCTGAAGACGCTCAGGGTCTGCAAGGTATCAAAACCTAGCTCTTAAAAACGCGATACCTTGCTTCCAGGAGAACATCGACGCGTTCGGGCGCAACCTGCGCAAACGTATGGACCAGATGGACACGAAGGAGAAGAAGGCCAGGGAGTGGATGAGCCATCGGGTTGATGAGAGGCTGGTAGGAGGATTTTTGGGGCTTAGAACTTTACAATATTTCGCTTTAGACGGTTATCGGCGCCATGCAGCGCGACGGGGAGGCGCTCGCGTTGCGTGAGGCGCCCATGTTGGCGCAGATCCAGCTTTTGCAAAGGTGAGGAAACGCTTTTCGGATTCGGAAGGCTAGCCATTTGCGCATTAATAGAGACATATAGATAGAGAGAGAGAGAGAGAGAGAGAGAGAGCGAGAGAGTAGGAGAGAGAGAGAGAGAGAGGTAGAATTTTTTCAGGGAACGCATCGATTGCGAAGACCTGGGCCTCTGCACGATGTCCGGCTTTTTTGCTGACAACTTGGTAAGTTCCGGCTTTATTTGGCTCCTTAATCCCAAAAATATACTTTTTTCCAGAGCACCTACATGCTGGCCAAGTGGCTGTGGGCCGGGCTGCTGTCGCTGTTCTACGTGCTCGCGCTGCTCAGGGATCGGTACGAAAGTTTCCCAAAATCCCTACGCACTCAATCTATTGTTTTACATAATTTAGCTATTTTTCAGTTTCTACGAGAAGATCCACCCGACCCCCGCCCATTCGCTTGCCTCCACGCCGGTGATGACCGCGCAGCCGCACAGCGACATGGACCGCACCCAACGCTCCACCGCCTCCAACCGATCCTCCGCTTCAAAACGCTGAACATCTACTTACCTTTTTCATGTATTACGAGATTATTACAGATCGTTTATCGACAATTTTTCATGTATGACTGGATTTGTGTTAATAAAAGGCGCCGGGTTTATCCTCTTCCATTATTATTCATTCTCATCTCTCCGGAATTTTTAAGCAAAAAACCCGCAAGACCCAAGACCAACAAGATCAGACGATGAAAAGAAGATTTCGAACCAAAAGAATTTGGAAAAGTCCAGAATCCCGCGGCCAAATGTGTTGTCTACTAGCCCTCATAAAAATTTTCTCGAAACCTTGCTTTGTCTGTCACCCAAAAATACTCTGAAATTGCTGCCTCATCTTCAGCCACATCAAATTCGCGTCTTTATATAGTGGGGTGCGATGTGGCAAAGCTAACATTCGGAAATGAAGCTCGTTATCGTTGCCCTCGTTGCTGTCGCCGCCGCCCAGAATGCGGAGCCCAATGTGGTAAGAAACCATTAAGTTACGATTTGCATTCGGTAATTTAGTGGGATCCTCCCCGTGGACTTGCTTTCCCGCCCCTGGCCGAGTGGAACTTGGACTCCAACTGCTTCAGTGAGTATAAGCAACGATTCGTAGGACTAAAATGTCGATTTTACAATTTTCGCCATTTACAAGCATCTTATAAATTTATTAAACTCACTTTCTGGGCGTTAATGTCTTTTTTAGGCTGTCTCGATGTCGCCGCCGTGACCGAGAAGTTCGGGTCGGACGGATTTCAGTGCTCTGCACCTCCGGGCCAAAATGTTGACTGCAACGCCTGCTGCGCCGAAAAGACGCTCCACCTTGGACTTATGTGGCCGGTGTGTAAAAAGGGCTGAAAACCGAGGTTTTAAGTTGCTATGACGATTTTCTCGTTTTCTAAAGTTTTTAATAGCTGCAAAAGGCGTTTAGGATGCTTGTCTGACCTCACTGGCGTTGTAGCAAAAATTTGGGTTAGTTAGCATACGTAGGGAAGCGCATTTATATACCTAAGTAATTATTTATATACCCTAATTATCTCACATCAACCTTAAGTAATTATTCTTTTTAGCAACCGGTGGTCGGTTTCCCGATCCTCTCGATGAGCGACAACCAGCCGGCATGCGCCTGCTGCTTCAACAAGGGCCAGTGCGACATCCCCATGCCCAACCAGCAGCAATAACTTTCCCGCGGCTATGTGAATAAAGGAACATACCTTTGAGGTCGTGTCACTACCCAAAAGCGACGTCGAATAGCTATACCTCGAAAAGATCGCCACCCCAAAGATCACAAAATGGTTTTCCCCGGAAAATGCAACTTTTTTTAGTATTTCCTATACTTATCATATTTTTAAGTATGGACTTTATTCGCTCCATTCGTACCGTATTTTTTTACCAAGATCTAAGTGGCTGTTCCAGTTCCACGGCCTCTCCACTGCCGCGAGTGATGGCTTTGTGTCGCCTCTGGCGCTGTGTGGCTGGCCCGATTGCGATCTGGCCCGATTTGCCGATTTTCGTCGCAGATTTTCTTTCAGTGCCGGCTGGCGTAAGAAGACACGTTTTTGCCTGTTTTCTGATTCATCCTTTTTTCTGATTCGAAATCTATTGGAAGGGATTTGCTGGTAAGCCGGGGTACTCTGGTTCCAGGGAACTACTGACTCACTTGGTTAATCCAAAACCATTCATTGGCTCGCGTAGAAATTCTGTTGATTTTCTAAGGAATTAATACCCATCTTCCGTAAATCTCCCCCGTTTTTGATTCAGTCGGCCGGGGATGAACACATCCGGCACTTAGCCCTTCACCGGCTCGTGTAAATGCCCGTTTTCCGGAGAAGGT
Organism: Mesorhabditis sp. LJ9110; assembly: GCA_038088335.1. Lineage (NCBI taxonomy): Eukaryota > Metazoa > Nematoda > Chromadorea > Rhabditida > Rhabditidae > Mesorhabditis > Mesorhabditis sp. LJ9110. Next base: position 51,554 of record JBBGBA010000259.1, on the reverse strand, counting down.
ATGTCTAGGGAAGGGGATGCAAAAAGGGATGTAACCGCTTTCAGGTTCAATGGCTTGGAAAGGTATTCGAGAGTGGACTTTTGTGGGGAGGGGAAACTGGTTGGTCTATGATATTCCTCAGTTTTTAATGTGGGTGGACCTTCAGAAAAACTGATGCATTTCGCTTTCGGTGCCGCATAAATTATCGCTAAAAACAGAATTTTTTGCGACCAAAAACTGGTTTCTCAAAAACACGTAATTGGCCATCTTCTGCTCTCCCTTCGTAAGGTGTATTTGTGGCATCGTGGGATTAGCCTCGCTAGCCACCACGACCGGGTTATTATGGCATTGGCTGACTGGGAAAAGTGAGGGATGGCACACAACACGCCCAGGAATTGGCACAATTTTCGACTTATCCAGCGGTTCCAAGGCTGCCATCCAAAACAAACTGGAGGCCACGGATACGGTTACGCGAAAAAAGAGAGGAATTCGAGTGGTCCAATAACGGGTCTAGTTGGGAATCAATCGGATTTTGCCGGCTGACCTTCATAAAAAATTATTTAAATTTTCAGGGGCTAGGCAATGGGAGTTTGTACAGATACGCCATGTTACCCTTCGCTACGCAATCATCCAAGAATAATTTCCAATCTCTGCTTTCATATATCCCGTACAACTACCCATTGACCCTCAAAATCATAATTTTTCCCGTCTTGCGCCTCTTCTTAGACCCCTAAAAATACCCGGATGTGCGCAAGAGCCGTGGCTGCAATTTGAATAATCGGTGGCTGGCTCGTGAGGTGTCCCCCGGTGCCCTGGGACTACGAACCAACCACGGCCGGTGATTTGATTTAGGCCCCGCGAGGTCCCGGGTTTTTTCTTATGTTTTCCGCGCGGCCATAATAGACCGGAAGTTTGCGGAGGGTTTGCTTGGGCCGGGGTGGGGTAGTGAACAGATGAGGCATTAACCGGATCATCGTCATTTCTTTTGAGAACGGGTCGTTTCGTCTGGCTTCATTTGATTTTGGAGGAGTAGTTGATGTTTATATTTCTATTCCCTCGCTCTCTCTCGCTATCTCACGCTCTTTCCGTCTCACTCTCTAGCTCTGTCTCTCTCGCCCCTTCTCCCCTCTCTCTCCTCTCTCTCTCTCTCTCTCTCTCTTTCCTCTCTCTCTCTTTCCTCTCTCTCTTTCTCTCTCTTTCACTCTATCTACCTTCCGAGCCCCTAATTTCTTCCTTCACCTCAAAGGTTAGCATTTCAGGTCAAACCTGTCAAGAGCCCAGTTTTTCTAAAATTTCAAGGCGACGGTAAAGGCGCGATCTAGGTGGGCAAAGGTACACGTTGAACCAGAGCAACCGAGAAGGGCGGATTCTCGCCGCGGCGTGTTGCTCCAATTTTGACCCCGGCAATTATTGGGGGCGTTGAAGGTGCGGCTGGGAAGGTTGAGAACGAGGGGAGGGAAGGGCCGAGATCGCCTTTGTCCTCGATATCCAGCTGCTCCCTTACCTTTTTCACTTCTCTCGGGTTTCTCTTCAGAATACGGCAAAATTGGTTGCTGCGGTTTTGTGCTCGGTGTACAGTACTTTGTACTTGCGTTCTTTCACAATTTCGCTAGGCCACTTAGGATCAATTCGCGCTGAAAACTGTAAAACGTCAAGAATCAAAATAGCTGATTAAACGAACGACAGTCAAACCAACGACAAGAATATGTCGGCATTTTGGCTTCCAGGATTCTCGTTGTCGGGATTGTGGCTGTCGCGATTTCCTTGTCTGGATTACGGCCTTAAAATTCTGCTTGTCGGGATTTTGACTGGAATTCGCCAAAGACTGGCTTGCGTTGCCAACTTTGCAAAGATTCTGCTTTCTATCCCTCATCTCCTACCGTCTGTTGCACCGATCTGTACCCCGTTCCGATCCCGATTCCGTCATCCCAGCCAATTGAGCTCAATTATACGCGCAACAGCTCGCGTCTCAACCAGAGAACTGGACCAGCCGACTACCCGATCGCTTCATTTTTGAACCTTCTAGCCGTCGAGCGGGTGAAACCAGACCTTCCCTCCACCAATAAGCGCTTTTGCGGTTCAGCCGGGTAGCTGACCATTCCTATTAGGCAGCGTCCATAACTGGGTCAGCCGCTAGGCGTTTGTTTTGTTTGAACCTTTCACCCTATTCTGGAGAAATTTGCTGGGTGTAAAGGATTCAAAAATGTTCTTCACGACTTTGGAAATTTTGAATTAATATTAGCTACAAACAACGCTTTAGTTTAGCCCTTTGTATTCATCTTTTTGCGCTATAAACTTAATGAGCTTCCTAATGAGCCCCGAAAGCTTTTCATATTTTTCGGCCCTACAACGTGCCTGAGACACCGATATTAGCCCTATTTATCGTGTCTGGCGGCAATAAGGAAGGTCCTTCTCGGAATCCACCCTCTCTCTTGCCTTGGCTGCTCGTATCGCCGCGCTAGAAACCATTATTTTTCCACCAAGCCAAAGTGGGCAAGTTCCGTGGATCATTTGGATATGCACCGGAGGATCGGGAAGATGATGTAGGTGACATATATCTCTTCAAGGCGTACGATTTTAACGCGTCAAATAATTTTTATAGGTTCTTAGCGAGACGTTTAAATCGGGCTTGAAACGGAAAAAGCTCAGAATTATTTATATCTATTGATATCGATCACTCTGTTCAAAACTCTATCATGTTTCCATTTAGTATATTTTATATTTCATTTTAAAATATACTAAAATATTTTATATGTATATAGGAATGGTAGATTTTGAACGTCGTCTACTTAAAGTAGAACATAAAAGATGATTTCGAAATATCGAATTATTCTGAGGACCTTTGCGCGATAAGCGACACCTAAACCATATTTGGACTTATCGAATAATTGTCATTAACATATACCTGCCAACCAGCAGTATAGCCAGAGCCCCCCAATAAAATAATGAGCCCCATTTGGGTGGGGGCACCGCTCATTAGGCGTTTCCTGTTTACCCCCATTGCCTCGATCGGCTGGGTGGTAGAGGCGGATAAGAAGAGGCCAGGTGGAGGAGGTCTTTTGAGCTGTTCCGGGTGGACGATGTGCACCCAGTGCACACCGGAGTCGATTTCTACCCTCACAATGTCAATCCCTAAATTGTGCACCCGGTGGGGTGCAGAAGTTGAACGATTTCTTGCTACTTTTGGACTGGTGCGCCGGGTTTTGGTTTTTGGTCAGGGTACAGTAGCAGCTGCCGGATTTTAGAGTCCGGGAAACTTATTGATGTTTTGACTCGCTGTCTGTCTTGGCTTGTTTTCCGTTAAGATCCGTTCCTTTCTTGATTCTTAAGAGGCGAAAAGCTGCCCAAAAGACCTTTGCTGTTTGCCTTAAAAATCAATTGTTCGCTTTTTTTTATTACCTGTTTTTTTTATTGTTAACACTCGTTATACCATATGCTTTTTCGAGCTGTATTAATGATCCATTAACTAAAAACAAAATTTCGAGTCGATAGGCTCCTTAAAAATTCTCGAATCCCCCACCACCCAAACACCATTTCCCCCACCCTCTAAAATCACCCATCTTTCCCGCATGCAAACACCCTCATTTGCTCGTCTCATTTCGTGTCCACCCTCCTTCTATCGTTGTCGACGACGAGAAACAATTCATTGCAGCAGGCTTCCCTGGAATTTTGTGGCGACCAAACAGCCTATTTCTGGGGCCCAGACGGCAATATCTCATTTTTTTTCCTAGGGGTGGTTGTCCAGCAAGGAGAAAAAGCTTCGAGTAGTCGGTTTAGTAGGGTTCCCGGTGGCCAAATTTAGCGTTTGTTGCTCGCGCTGACCACCGGGGTCTTGAAAACCGGTAGGGGGTTTCGAACTGTTCATTTTGGGCCTTAATAACGCAATAACCATAAAAAGCGACTAAATTTATCCGTCCACTATAAATCTTACTACAAAACCGAGCTAAATTGTCTATTCGTGCGTTGTTATATTGCTAAGCGACTCGCGCGCTTCATGACACTCTTTTCTGTTAGAAAATAGAGATTTCATAACCAATTTTTTGTCTGATTTACCCATCCTCGCCATTCTTTAGTAAAATAGAGATTTCTCATTCAACAATTATTCTTGACAACATCTTTTTGTTATTTCCCGGGCATTGCTTCTCATTATTTTCGCGATGGTCAGTAGAATCGGGGAGGGGTGAGCGCGAAAATTGGCTCAATTCGCGCGATTTTCATGAGAGCCAGGACGGGAGGGGGCTTGTTTTGGGGTAGGGCCTGGGGGGTAAGATGACGCCCGGGATGGATGCTAACGTGCGGAATGATTTTCATTTTCTTTTTTTTTGGCAGGACAAACTCTTTGGAAGTCAGAGTCAATTTCCTGCTGGGTGTTTCAAACGTGTCGGGCGGCATTTAAAGGGAGCTTAGAAAGCAGATGTCGAGCTAAATTTGAAAGTTTATGCCGCTATCTTTGTAACTACGAGTTTACCCGTTAAAATATACGAATTTAAGAGAATCTTGTTGAAATTTTACCTTTTGAGCCTGGGATTTAACCCTTCCAAATAACACGAAGAGCGCGTTCTGACGTTGTTTTCCTCAAATATGATTTTGACCCCCGATTTTTTACGGAGGAGAAAATCACATATTTGACCAGGAGGGATTACGGTATTCCTTAATTTACCCCTCGATTTCGAAGCTATTTTCGTTACCTTAAAAACCTGACGTCCCCGAGATTCTCAAGTCTCCTATCCCCCCAAATTGACCCTATTAAACCTCCCGGCCGTTTTCAGCGTGACCCTCGCCGAATAGCTGAGTATTGCCCACTGTGAAAAAGCGGCGGTGTGAAGACGAAAATCGTCTCCCTCCAATTTGAATACATCGCGGCTTCTTCTTCTAGCCAGGCCGGCTTCGGGGATAGGCTAATGATGGGGTTCGAGCCGATCCCCCTTCGCATCCGACGCGCACACCATACTTTTTGTTCAAAGGGGTGCTCCTTGGAGAAATGGGGCTAATGGCCGGCGGGGAGAATTCAGGTTTCAGCGTTGTAGCTGTTTTAGAATAGCTGGAGGATTTCCGTCATAGCTCTGGGTACGGGTTTTAAGCATTTTTACGTCATTATGCCTACTGTAGCTACCTAGGTCACCTAGGGTTAAGTTAAGCATAAGCTAACCCTAAGCTATTCGTATCCTAAACCATGCCTAAGGCAAGCTGAAGCTAATCCTAAGCCTTGTAAGCTAAGTCTACGCCATGCCCAAACTAACCTAGTTAACCCTAACTAAAGCCGAGGCCAATCTGAAAAAACAAGCTTAAGCCAGGCCTAAACTAAGCTATTTGTCTTGAGCGGTATGCTCAAGCCAAGGCATAACTAACCTATTTAACCGGCCTTTCAAAAGCTACACAAAAAATTCAGCCCTTTGCGCTTGACTTCCAGTTGATTCAACAAAACCAGGAAAAAGCATTTCCTTGTTTGTGGGCCTCTCCCCCCATCAAAACACGACCTCTCCCAACTCTGCCTTTGAATAGCTGTTTCCAAGTGTGTCCCCCATTCCTTCCATCTTCGTCCTTATTCCACCTCCTCCTCCTCCTCCTTGAATGTGACTGCTTGATATTCAGAGTGAGTGCCGGCCATTTGTGTGTGCGTGGAGTTCTGGCTCCCAGCAAAAGTTCAGCCACGAGGAAGAGGTTCCGCGTTTTATCTTCTCCACCGGGCCGGCTTTCCCGTGGATGCTATTCAGGATTTTTATGGGTCGTCTAGGTTTTGGTTTTTTGGGCTAGAGGATAGTCTTGAGGGGTTTTAGCAAAATTCTGATCACATTTCGGATTTTTAACGATTTTCCGGATACGAAATTCGCATAAAAAAGTCAGAAAGGTAAAAAATCGTTGTAATCCAGTAAAATTGCTAAAATTGATGCTTCCCGTAGGCCAGGATCGACATCTAGGCGCTACGCTTGGATTATGGCTTCGACTATGGCCTGCAGATAAGAATTTTTATTAAATTTCTATTGGCGCATGGCGTAGTTGTCGCGACCTAGCCAGCGCGGGCGGTAGATGCATTGGGTTGCGAGTACCTTTAAAAATCAGTTTTGCAACGTTTTTATCTTGCTTATGTTTGGTCAACTTTATAAAATCCTGGCCATACCCTTAGATGCTGGATCCACTACCTGCTAACGCCGCGCCACATAAAAAACGCTTTTTTTGTGCGAGTTTCTAATTTTTTGAACTATTTTTAACGATACCTTGACATTTTCTGAAATGTAAGCCTTTATTAATGGGGATATAAGTGGTTTCCTATTAATGCATGTCCCAATACCTCCGAACATCCGCCGACCACTTCCGCAACCCCAAAATCTCGGTTCTCCCAACCGCCCAACAACCATGTCTCTTGTTGCACACTCCGACCAGCCGCTTAAAAACCTCCCGCCTAGAAAAAGTGTGGTTAGAGGCCGTTTATGGGCCTCGTCGTAGGGGGCATCTGTTCAGCTCCTTCTCCTCCCCTCTCTTTGTCTCAACCCCAAACCAAGACGCAAAAGAAATGGGCAACACCCCTTGGGCTCGCCCACGAAATCACACCCTGGGGAGAATATGCTGAGTTTTGAGGCGCCGGGCCGTTTAGTTCTTCATTCTTGTGTTGGGGGGCCTGGACTTACTACTTTTTTCTGTTGTCACGCCCACGTCCGGTTTATTTGGTGCTGAGCTGGTAAACAAGAAGCTTGACTTCAGAATTTTGAGTTTTTTTTTTGACGGTTACACCTCATGTTCTGATTTTGTTAATTGGTATTCTTAAACCTCTTAAACTCTTATACCTTTTAAAGTAACACTTGTTCAGGGTGAAATATCTTACTTATCGTATCTCTGCAAAAAGCTAACTTAGCAGAGCTTCCTATGGAATTCTCAGGCTCAATTTTTTGCTATTTTTGGGCTTCCCCCTTTTTCCCACGTCATTGAAAGTTTCAAAAACCCCTCCCGCTCGCCTACACCCATTCACATTCTGCATTTCCATTCTTGGCGCTACCTCCAAAAGGTCCCCCTCGATGCATGAAGCCACGGAAGGAACGTGAGTTTCTATGCTCTTTGACGCACTACTCACGAACTTCTTTCGGGGGGTAGGGAGGGGATGAATTATTAATCCAGAAGCCTGGGACAAGGGTGGGGTTGCCTTCAGGTGGGTTCTTAGGTTTTAGGTTTTTTAGAAGATTTTCGGTTTCATGGTTATTCCTTAGGTGTTAAAGAAACCGGCATGCTCACATGTGCAAACTTTAAACGTCCCATATCAATTAATGCGTCGACTTTGTACTCCGACTGAGACCGTGGAACGAAAAATAAAAATCTAAAAAAAATATCCCTCTGACAATCCCCTTTAATCCCACAATCAAAAATTTGTTTCGGCGACTCCCGCGGCCGCCTTTTGAGGTGGTACTTGAGGATGGCGTGCGCCGAGACAGCCTGTCAGCCACCGCTAAATTTCTATGGTAAACTGGCGGAGTGAGGGAGTGCCAAGTGGGCACTTACTGTCCTGTCAGCTGGTATTTGGTTAGGCACCAACAGTCCGGGGTCTGTTAAAATCAACTGTTCTGTTGTTGATCAGTCCTTGGCTTTTTGTAGTTTGTAGTATGTTGTAGTATGTAAGCTAGAGCCTGCTGTTTTATATTTATACCTCTTTTTTGGCTTGAAAATCAGTTCCCATTAAAATAGGCTACAAAATTCCCTGGCCTCACTGGCATGCCGTACTGTCACGGTCGGTATCAATGCGAACAGCTTTATTTTTCAGTTTGACCCAATTTCGGTTTCCCATTCCCTTTGAAGGGGTACGGACATGCGGAAATCGGCCCTTTTCATCGATTCCAGTGTCGCCACCTCTATCTAATTATCTATCTAAGATATTTTTGCATACTGTTAAGGATTGTTTGTTGTTGTTGTTTTCATGGCTCATAAATGCGTGAGTTCAAAGCAAAAATCATTTGCACATCGTTTGCACATCACAGCAAATTGCCTCCGTGTTACCACGTAGGCGTCGAGTACTAGCGTATCCAGGGGGTCGATTCGCGCGCTTCTTAGTACCTTTCGGCTTAAATTTTCCAACCAGCAGGCAATGCACGGAACGCTGCTGAATTCCAAAACGGAACAGTTTTACCAGCAGGTATCGCGTAGAATACCAATAAGCCGCGTTCAAGATGCGAAATTGAGTCCAAAGAATTTCCGAAACCATCCATTTTACATATCTAATGTTTACTTGATCTCCTGGTCTCCGCTCCTTACCCCCTGACTTCTACTCCTCCCAAATACAACTAATGGGTTTGGTGGTGGGGTTGTAGAGCAGCGGCGGTCTGCCTCCTCCCCGCCTTCCACTGGGTTTTTGAGGGCGTCCAAATGAAATTCGTCGGGACAATTGCGGGTACTCGGGCAAATTGGGCATTCAGTTCTTGCATGGAATGGCAAGGGGGAGATGTGGCCCACCCCGGGTTACAAATAAGCCGCTTTTTTGGGGGGACACACACAGGAGGGCGAGGTTGATGTGTTCATCCACTTATTTGAGAGCTGAGGATCGCATTACCGATAAGCCACGAGATTTTGGGTGGGCGAAAGTTCCTGGTTTTTTTGCGGTTCATTTGGTTTGTAAATAACATCATGGAGCATCGTTTTACGGGGGCAAAGGAGCGTTGAAGTCAATGTCAATCATCGCTTTCTGGCTAATCAGGTGACGCTAAAAGTCGTTTGTCTATTTCAAAAATTCCACTGAAATTCCTGCCTATGTAATTGCTTCATGCAGCTGTTTTAATAATATAAATTGTTCCAACTGCCGAATTTTAACGCATGTCTTTTTCGAAATCCCGATCTTCAAAAAACTTTTAAGCGTTGAATTTTTGCATATTTTCGATTTTTTAGGTTTTTGTAAGGTATATTTTTACCCGTATAATTATGATATTGCTCACGCGTTTCATTTCTTATGTTTTTGAAAAATCGGTTACGGTAGCTTGAGTGCGTTTTTAATTTTTCCTCCGTCCCTGTGATTTGTTGCAAATCCTTCCCTTCCCTGCTATATCTTAACCCTTACATCTTCCTCCACCCACCTTCCAAAGTTCAACCCCACCCCCGCCAAAAAACAACAGTTAAAAATGTCCCCAAATTTGTCGCACGCGTTTCTTTGAAGCCCGCGCAGCTGGCCCGTTGACAGATGTCTCCAGGGGGAAGCCGGGGAAAAGCTGGCAAAGCTCCGAAAAATCCAAAATCCCCCGCCTACACACTGCTTTTTGTGTTTTGCCTGCCATTTGTTTTGGGGCTCCGAAATCGGGGCTGACCTCATGCTTTTTGGAATTTTCCATAGGTTTCAATTGTCCCTGTCGGGAGGTCTTTAAAGCCTGTTGAGTTGGTGGTGGAGCAAAAAGTAGTGCAGGGCCAGACAATGGACGTTGCTTTGGGGGCAGTTGGGGTGTGGCCGGTTTTTTGGACCTTTGGAGGGAGTAAGGGCACGGAACTCGGGGGTTTTTCACGAAAATAACTAGGTTAGGACGTGCCAAAACTTCGAAAAATTCGCTGCTAACCTGTCAATTCCCCCAAATCAACGATTTTATCACGTTCTTTTTAGCTTCTTCTTTTAAAAAAATCAAAACTTTCTTTGGTTTTCTGGTTTTGAAAACAGTCACAAATTTTGAATTTTTTTCCTTGATTTTGCTCGGTTTTTATTTACGCCAATTTTATTCAAAGTCTCAGCTAACTTTTGGTTTTCGATCTACAAATTATGAATTTACGATTAACCTCGAATTCCTCAAGGCTAAGTTGCCCTACAGCACCTTAAAAAACAGCGTTTTTTGTTTTCCTTCTATTCTCGTCGCTTCGTAAAAACCTCCATTTAAACCTCCATTCACAATTCCTCTCAATTTCCGCTTGACTCCTATTTCCAAGCCCAAATTTTGTTGTCCTACCCTTTTCCGGTGAACGTTCCCACGCCTTTCTAATTTTTGCTGCTCCGCTAGTCATCCGGAGAATGAGGCGCCGACGTCACAAATTACCAGTTTCACCCTTTACTTGGCCATTCTGTTCTTCCTTTCCATCGCCTAATGCCAGACCGGCAGATAAATCAGGTGCCGTGGAATTGGCACTTTATGCTTTCTTTTTCTTTGCCTTTTACGAAGCTCTTGTGCCCCAGGCACGATGAAAATGAAGAAATGGGGCGGTCTTGCCCAAAAATGACACGATAATTGTCGGGCTGCACCATGGACCACCAGAGGGGCTACACGAGGATTCTAGGCTCATTTGGCTTGTGTTGAGACTTACGACGTTGAAAATCTCTTAAAAGGAAATGATTCTTTTTTTATGTATAGCAACAAATTCTAAGTTCAAGTGCTGAAGCGCGCGCGCTCCCTTTACACTTTATGAGACGAAAAAGAATTCCACATTTATTTCCGTTCCTCACTCCCGGCGCCAAATTAAAAATTCCGAATGTTGTCATGCTTATTTTTAGCAGCCATCCTGAAGCCTATTTTGGCAAATAGCCCCCTCTATCTAACGACTCCCTCCTACTACTATGCCGTCAAATCTAACCCGCCGATCTCTCATCGCGGAGGATCCACAACCGAAAACCACACACAACCTAGCTGCGGCTCCTCTCCTCCTCCGCTTTTACAGCCTCGGTATCTGATGCCCTTTCGGCGTGTCGAGACCCAGGGGCCTCTTTTTCGAAGGAGTTTTTGTGTTTTCCAATCAAAACCTTCCTCGGCGTGGTCATGGTTTAGGAAGAGCTTTTTGCTTTGTCTGGCTGGGATTGGTTCCAAATCTTTGTTGAGGTCTGGAGCGCACAGGTTTTAACGCGTCTTTCACTTATTTCATTACTTATTGAAACGAGCATTTTTGTACTATAAAAATCTCATTAGAAGTTTCAGGAATACTACAAAGAATAAGAATTCTTCAGAGATTTTGGCGGCTTTGGATTCACGATTTTTTTTCTCTGTACCCTAGAACGTTTTTCCAGCCTTTGATTGACGTGCTAGTTTAACTATTGTATTTCCTTTTCCTTTTATTGCCTTCGATTTTTCTAGAAACCAGGCTGGTACCAAATTCGGCGTTTTTCTGTTCCCAAACTTCTATAAAAATCCGTTTTGGAGAGAAAGTAACCGAAATAACAATTTTCTCAATGAATTTTCAATCCACCATTTCTGACCCCCAATCCCCGATTCAAGACCCCCAACCACATTAAGATTGCTCATCTCCCCCTTTTTGCTAGAACATCCCGGTAAGTCATGTTTCACCCTCCTCGGAAAGTCGAGACCCCCTTTGAAATAATCCCCAGACATCATTCCACCAACCTCAGTTTTCTCTTCCTCCCCTCCAACCTCTGACTCGCCCCTTGCCGGTTCCATTTATAATTCCTGGGGCCGGGCGATGCTGCGGGATTTGTTCTTTTTGTGGTTGAATGTCGCCTTCAGAAAAGGGTTGTTCTTTTTTAGGGATGAATAATATTTTTTCATAGTGTCGGAAAATTTATTTATGCCTAAAAACCAGTTTTTGAAAATTTGTAATTTTTAAGATCACAATTTCAAATGTTAGATTTTTTGACCATGAATAAATTGCTAAAATAACTTGTTAATCACGATTTAATGGCCTCTAAGATCAGCTCCGCGAGATTAAAACCCTGAAAATTTTTGTATGATTTTTCAAAAGAAAATTTTTTTCGTAGATCATTTTTGACAATTCAACTTTCTGAAAAACACCCCCATTTCCTTAAACTCAATCAATCATTCTTTTCAAAAGCCTCCCTTGTTGTGCCGAAAGCTCCACCGCATCCAACCCGTTTGATGTATACATTTGTTTATTGTCGACTGCCAAAAGAACTTGGATGCCTTGCTTGCCCTCGGTATTTTAAGCCCCACCACCCAAAAGCGGATTGACCTTTAAAGGGGAAAGCTTTTTGTCGACCTAAAAAAGGACATAGGGGGGGCAAAGCGGGAAAAGCCAAATGGACGTCGGCGGCTTCCGGATGGGCTGGTCGTGGCGCCCCAAAAAACAAACCTTCGCAACCCGATTTGTAATGGATCGGGATTGCGGCTGGTGCTTGCCTGAAGGCACGCGACCATCTGGTTAAAGCTGATTTTGCTCGGGTTTGGACTTTGTTCGGCGTTCTTTGCGTGCTGCAGGGTTCACAAAAATCTAATTTTTGCGGCAATTGGTTTTATTACAACTTTGAGGTCTTATCGATTGTCTTGACTTCTATTGTCTATGAATGCGCTAGGTTTCATAATAAAGTTCCAAGGGGCTAGGAAGTGTCAAAATAGACTTTTCTGCTTTACTGGGCGCCGGCAGCCACAAGGTGCTACAAAATACGGGTTAAATGAGGTTTTGAAATTTTGACTTCCAAGTTTCAGGGGGCGATCAAAGGGAGCATGACAGTAAACGGCGCTGTCGGGATCTACTCGGAGCGAGGGGCCGAATCAGCCCATTCCTGGCGCTTTTAATGCCACACAGGATTTTCTTGACCGGTCGTGAAATGGCGTGTTTTAGGGTTTTTTTCTAGGTCAACATACAAATTTTTTATAAAATCTATGTGAAAACGATATAGCAATGACGCCTCCTACCAACTTGGCCAAGCGCCTCCCAATTTTAAGCATGACCGCTCTGTTTTGACTAGCCCACCCTGCCACGATTTTTCAATTTCACCTCGCTCTTGCCACCTTGGGCACCTCTCTCGATTCCCCTTCGTAAACTCTGCATAAATTCATCGGCGGCTTGCCGTTTTTCACCGCCAATGATGCACCTCACCGTTCCTCTCTTTTTCTGAAATTTGGCGACACGAATCCGGCGTGCATACATATTTTACAGAGCAAAGAGAGAAATCCAGATGCCGTCCACCGCCTCGCGTTACCCACCACCGGTGCAGCAGCGCCAGCGAAACTACAACATTGCCATGCCGACCAGTCAGCTATATCAGGTTGGGAAAAGGGGAATGGGATGTGGATTTTGAACCTCACGGGGGTTGATTCCAGAATTTGTTAGGTCTCTAGCACGTAGATGAGCATGAAGCGTTTGGACCTTGAGGGGGGAGATTTGCTGAAAATCCAGTCATACTCGTTTACCAAACCTCGCCACAGTATTTGAAATTAATGGATACTTATCCAACTAAAAACGGTTTTGCATCAGGTTATCTATCCCACAAGAATTGTCTTGTCTATCGTCTTTCTCAATCTATCCCATTTTAATGTCTTGACTTTGTATCTTCAAAGCGCTTTCGATAAGCCTCTAAAAGCCTTCTGAAAGACAATACTCAAGATGTCATATGCAAATTAAAAAAAATCACAAAAGCCAGACCTTTAAATTTATTTATTGTAATTTAATTTCGATACATTTATCCTTATTCATGAAGCTTACCCATCACTTTTCCAGCCGCACGCCTACAACCAGAACTACGTTCCCAACGCCATGTACCTCAACAACAACCAGGCTGCCAAATATGGTGAGTTGATTTTTCTAAGCTCTTCTAAGCTTCCTTCGATGTTCTCTTCCTTTTTCCACCTAGCTGAGGGTTCTTCCTCAATCATTTTTATGCTTTTTCTTGCATGGCCTCAGCAACTTGATCGAACGGGCCAGAAATGCTTTATCCCAATTCGGCCCCGCCATTGTGCCCGGAGGACATTCTGGATTTGCATTTCTGACAACACTGACGCGTTTCCCAGACGCCTTTCCTGGAGGGGGAAAGACATCAGGAAGTTACGTGGGAGAGAGAGAGAGAGAGAGAGAGGAGAGCGAGCGAAAGCGGGAGAGAGATGCACCTCCTCAAAACCACTTCGAAAATCGGAAACAGTCGGAGCTTTTCTCAAATCTTTGAAAATCTCATCCCGGAATCCTCAAAAAAAAAAAACTCCGCTACCGGCCTTTTATATAACGTTCTGAGCCAAATTTTCAACCTGAATTCATCTGATGTTTTGCTGTCACTATCCCTTAGGATTCTAATTTCGGTGAAAAGCACCATATCAAGAAGAAAAACTCTCAAAAGGAATACATGGTTTCGGTCGCTCTCTCCTGACTTCCCGTCCCTACCCCTTAGGCCGTTAGTTTCCCCAAAAGCACTTGATCCTAGTGATCCGGACCAAAATCCATCTAGAGCAAAGGATTGTTTCGCGGCCACTCCCTTCCTCCTCCTCAAAGTCCCTTCGTCAGTCCCCGGAGCCGGAATTCAGAAGGGCAGATTTTGTTGGCCGCGCGTGGCCGTAGAAGGGGTGAAGGGCTGAGGGCCCGTTTCGAAGGGCCCAAAAAAGGACCCTACCAAAGAGAAGAGGAGTGCCAAGTGGCCAGGATAAGTGAAAAGACCTTCTGAAAAGCGCCTTCGCGCCCCCCATCCCTCCACGAGTCCGTATTTCAGCCCTGCCCTCAACCCCATCTCCAAAGTTTTCACTCTAAGCATTTCTTCGCGCACCCACTTGGCCCCCCGCGCACTACGCTTTTGAAGGGCGGCTTTTCGGGGCAAAAGCTTCGACGGGAGGTCCCGTTTATTTTGATTGGGTGGAGCCGCGATGCTGGAGTTTGGGTGAGGTTGGCCACGTGCCAGTTGGGGCCCAGGTTTTTTGGAAGGCGTTTTTTTGGTTTTGTCGGGGTTTTGGAGCTGCCTTCGAATGTTCCAAATTCTGTTCATTTCCTTGCGTGTGTGTTAAAATTGGATCAACTCCCCAATTGTCAAAAATTCCTGCTGGTTCGCCACTGCTGGCTATAGTTTACAATTTGCTAATTTGCTTATTTTTCATACCATTATCCTTTTTGATAAGATTGAGCAAAAAAGAATTAGCATGATTTTCAATACAGAATCTTGCTGTGGAGGCACCGTATACAAAATAGATGGCAGCATGCGAAAATACACCGAATCCTGTTTTTCTAGTCCCATGAAACTTTCTAGTCCATAGTTTTATCAGCCGTACGCTTTCGGACCCCGAGTCTAGAAACTTCTGACTTTCGCAATCTCGCTCTCTCTCGCTCGCCCGTTCCTCTCTCTCTCTCCCGCTGTCTAAAACCCATCGCCGCTGCAAAGTACACATCAACTTTCCCTTAAAAAGCCTTTACTATTTTTGCAATCGACAAAACACAATGAACGCCAGAAATAACTTCCACTAGCACCCTGCAAATCCCGCCCTACTAACCACTTCCGGGTTTAACTACCCAACCTAAAAACGCACTTCTTCCCCCACCCGAAATCTCCGGCTTTTCCGCAACAGCCCTCGCCCATCGGCAAGTGTAGACGGCCGCACCGAGCGCGCACAAAATATTCAAAAAGACAAAAAGCGAGGGCCCCACGGCTTTTTGCTTGGTGAAAAGGGCAAAGAGAAGGGGAGGAGTGTGGGCCATGGCCTGAAGGTCCGAATGAAGCTTTTGAATGGGGGAGAATGGGGAGCAAAAAACGGCTGGTGGGCCCCCTGGCCGCTTAGGGCCCATCCTGGGCATTTGCGCATCCCGGCGTGGGCCTGGGATTTTATGGCTTTTGCGGGGGCTTTGGGAGGTGAAACTTTTTTGGGTGCAATGGATTAGGAGAAAAAGAGTGATGCTAATTTTATCTAGGAATGATTATTTTTCTAAAGGATTAGGTTTTTGATAGCCTCATCTAATTCCTTAATCCAAAAATTGCTTTTTTTACTTTCGTTTCGAAAACTACTACTTTGCTTTCAAAATGTGCAGTTGCCAGTTCAAGGCTTACCTAATTTTTAAGGGTGAAGGTTTTCGTATTCGCTACAGAATAGCCTCTAGGGGCTGTCGTTTCCGCAAGAATATTTGCTAATTTCGCTCCAGGGAATATGTCATTTCCCAAATTTCTTTCCCAGCCTGTTTTCTCGGTTGTCTTAATCTCTCTTTCAATTCCTAAAGCTCATAAAGCCAAAAACTTATTCGGAGCCCGGTCGGACTTGAAAATTTTCATTGGACACGGATTAAGGGAACCTTTTTTTACCTTTTGAAGCTGATTAAAGCGATTTAGGTTCCCCAAAGTGACCTCTGAAATTCCATCCTCTAAACTTACTCCTCCGACATCAAAATATCACTTCCGGTCTAGCCAGCTTTTCCTCTCCTCCCAAAACAGCCGATCCTTCGGAACCCGTCCGATCTCCACCTTCCAAGCCCCGGTGCCAACAATATATCACTCGCTTATTTTTTCGTCCATTTTGCCTGAAAGGCTGGCTGCGCGTGTGTGTGGTTGGTTGGCCCGGGCTTCTGAAGGGTTGGAGGTCATTTTTTGTCTTTTTTCGCATTTTGCCCGGCTGGTTCTCGGCGGCTCCCAGGAGACGCTTCACATTAGTCCCGCCGCCGTTTTGTGCCTCTACCACCACCAGAAGCACAGCAAGTTTTCGAAGCCGGGAGAATCTATGTTTTGCTCGGGTTGCTTGAGTATCTCTAGGCTGTGTTTTTGTAGCATAAAATCAACGTCATTTTTCACAAATTTGTTTGTTTTTATTGGTAAGGAAGCAAATTGTAGTTTGCGGGTTTATGGCTACAGCTTTGGTCTACCAATAAAAATAGCAACTTTTCATTAATTTATTTGAACCTTGAATACAGAATTTTAAGTTTTCGTACCGTTATATCGCAGTTTGCCGTTTGCCGTGCCGTTTTGAAATCTTTATAAAAATTGCATGTTATCCAAACCCCCGCTGAAAAAAATTGCCGATTATTAATCAGGAAAAACAGGTCCAAACTTTTCGAACACACCCCAACTCCAAAAGTTGCATTTTTGAAGTACCAACCCGAGCAACCGATTTGTCATCGAGGATCAGCTTCCGCTGGCACTCGGGGGCACCCCGGGAAAAAAAATAAGTTTGAAGGGTGCGCAAAAAACCTCTCAGACGGCAGGGCTCAACCTCTTCCTCCCTCTCCTCCTCCTCCTCAGCCAGCCTCCCCCCATTCCATTCCGCCTCCAGCTATAAAATGGGCAATATTCGGTGGTTTGTGTATGTCTGCGCGCGCGAGATGACGACGTGGAGCACTACTTTTACTTGGGCTCCCCATTTTCTATTTTTGGGTTTTGAGGGTTGAGAGGCTCACCGCGCGATTCGTCTGGCAGCAAATATTCGGCACGTCATCCGCGCGCGCTCCCGAGGCTCTGGAAAATCCGGCAAAGTAATCGCGGAATTTGGGGGCTTATGAAGGGGATGAAGTGGGTTTTCGATGGGGCGTGGTGTGGGTACTACCTGCAACCGGATCATCATTTATTGTCATTTTCCCAGAAAAAGCTCTATAGAGCATATAGTAATTATTTAATAGTATGCCTTTCACTAAGGATTAAAAAAGTCCTAGCTCATTTTGTGTTATTTCCATATATCTCTAACGCAGTAGACTCAGCAGGCTTGGGCTGACGCTGAGGCTTAGGTTAGGCTTATGCTTGGGCCTAGACGTAGGTTTAGGCCTTTCATTTTGGCATTTTGAACGCACTATTTGAGATTAGTTTGTCGCTCCTAGAACAAAGTGATCTCCCAGAAGCTATTCTCACTTTTCGGTTTTTCTCCCCTGTTCTACGGGCCAGCGGACTTTGCCCCCGATCTCATCACATATCCAAAAAATATCACTGCTCATCGGCAGCCCCCGGCCATTCAGAATGGGGATCCCCTCGTGCCCTAGCTGCCGGAGACTCCTCACTCTCTCTTCCCCCTAGAGGCATAATTGTGTTTTTCTAGCCTAATTAAATTCGTTCCTGTGCCGACCCGAGAAAAAAGGGAGGATGGCTAGGGAGTGGGATGTTGCCCCCTGGGGGCAGATAAGGAGGATGAGGAGCAGGACCTTTTGGCCGGATATTGCTGCCACCATTAATTATTGCGGCGGTCACTCACGCCGAGTTTTTTTTGGGTATTTTTGGAGTTGGGGACTTGGATGCGAATTTTTAGGGTGTCCGGGGGAGCTAACGCTTGAGGCATAAATGCTTAGGCTTAGGCTGGGCTTAGGCTTAGGCTTAGGCGGCTTAGGCTTAGGCTTAGGCTTAGGCTTAGGCTTAGGCTTAGGCTTAGGCTTAAAGAACTTTTGTCTTCCTTCTGTATCTCCCTATAGTGTGCCAGATTCGTGACGAGTGGGTCCAGATCTGGCTACCCTTGGGGCAGATCGGACGAACGGAGACCGGAGCCATCTTAAACCTAAGCCTAGCAGCCTAGGCCTAAGCATAAGCCTAAGATTAAGCCTAATAAGCCTGAGCCTAAAATCAACTGAACGGAAGCGTAAGCCTAAGTCTACAAAGCCCAAACAAGGCCCGATCCTAAGGGAATTAAGGCGGGCAAACCGCGCCCAATCCTTCCTGCCTCAACTTGTCCTGGAGCACAAAGACCATGTTCTGTGACATAACCCGGACGGCTGCTGCAGAACGCCGCGGCCCGTCCCTAATTTTGGGATCAACCAGCGGAAGTTCGGGTGGGTAGCGGACGACGACGTCCTCCGTCCGGAAAAGCCTAGCCCCTTTTTACCACCCTTTTCTGTGTCTTTTGGGCCTGATTCAAAAAAATCTGCCAAAAGCACAGCCCGCCGCCCCGGACGGCCATGACGGAGTTCTGACTGCGGGATTAGTTTCGCATTTCGGCCATTTTCTAGAATCTCCCCGAAGCGGCAGAGGCTTGCTTGACCACCCGGGTTTGGATAGGTTCACCAGGCCACTTTGTTCTAAAACGTAGATCATCATTTTCAGCAAAAAATTTGCTTTATGTTTGTGGTACCTTATTTGTACTTTTTGTGTTGCGCCAACAGTTGTATTTACATCAGAATTGTTCAGTAAGCTCGAAAACTAATTATTTTGCCTTGACCCGGCAAGCCAGCCATTAACCCTTTTGTCGAAAATTACCTGCCACCAGAATCTATTGCTATAAATTATAGCACATTTTCAACCGCTCCATTTGGTTGCAAAACCCAACATTTTCCCCCTCTATTATTGACTCCCACAACAAAGTTCTGCTCATTCTTTTCCTTATATAAAAAAAGCGAAATCACATTTTTTGCACTCGAAACCCCTGTGCGAAAAATTTTGGTTACGTAGATTTTTGGAGGTTCAGGTACGGTTTTTTTCATGGCAATTTAGGTGGCCCCTAGCAACCATTTCTCTAATTACTCCTTGCATACCTTGAATTCCTCGATAATTCAGCCCTGTTTTGCTCCGCAATTTCATCAAATCCAGAAGTTCATAAATTAAACATCGCGTGCCACCAACCCATTTGTTTCCTTCTGTTTATCGGAATCTCAGCCCTGACAAAAGCGAATCAAGCCCTCCGAGAATCATTCCACTTCCCTGCATCATCCCCCGGAGACGGCGTCCTCCTCTTTTTTTTTGAGGGGAGTCTCCCCGCCGATTTCTCCTCTGCATATTTTCCGACTCCGCATCCCCCGGCCGGTGTGGCCATTGTTCGTCCGGGGGCCGGTGCCAGGCCTCTGGCAAAACCAAAGGCCCCAGCCTATTTGACTTGTATTTTCTTGATAAGCTTGCAAGAGCTAAAATGGCTTTGTTTCGCAAGCTATATTGCGTATTAATTCACTTTTTCCAGGCACCGACGTACTCCCACCACCGCAGGACTCGGATACGGACTCTGGCATATGCGCCGACTCGGACCAGAGCAGCCCCCGGCATCATCAGCCCCAAAACGGTAGGTTTCTGAGAGCCATAGCGAGAGAGAGAGAGAGAGAGAGAGAGTGATAGAGAGAAAGAGGGAGATGAGAGAGAGAGAGAGAGAGAGAGAGAGAGAGAGAGAGAGAGAGAGAAAGAGAGAGACAGTGCCACCAATCTTAATCCAAGATTTGATGACCCACTCCCCATAATAAGCAGCCACATACCATGGCATGCCTCTCCTTTCTTGGCAACCCGCCATAAATTTTCTGTGCTATTTGAAAAACCCTTCCCCACCCCCCAGCCTCCGAGCCTTTGTAATTGGCGGCAAACTGCAGCCCAAAATTCAAGCCCCCAGGTTTTCCAAGTCCCAAATCCAATCATGTTCTCCCAAAACATAGCACCAGAGAGCGAGTTTTCTGGATTTTAGCGCGGGGCCAAAATTTGGAAAAATTTCGGCCAGTTACGATACCACTATCGCAACATTCCAATCCCAAGCACCTACAAAATTTTAAACTTTTTCAGGATTCCCGGGCTCGACCCTCCCACGGCACTTTGCGCCGCAAAACTCGCTGTCGCGTGAGCTCGACAATAGGGATTATTTGACGCCAAACAGTGCCAGGTTCGTTGAAATTTGTTGATTTCTAAATGGTACACGATATAAATAGTATCAGTAAGGCGCCATGCTTCATCGAAAACACCCGAATCTTATTCCCTCATCAGAAAATCGCGAAACAATAAAAGTAAAGCAAAAAAAATCAGCTTTGGATTCTAGTAGGGTATCTTATTCCAAAGGTATAAACTGAAAATAGTTTGGTTAAACCTTAGAGACACCCAGTCACATTGAATTTCTCAGATTTGGTAGAGTATTTTATGCTAATTATCCTTATTCCTTAATTTTGTTTCAGGTCACAAAAACGTAAAAAATCACTTATACCCCGAAATTTGAAAATCATGGTTTCTAAACGACTAGTTAGAAAGTAATATCAACCAACAAAAGATAACAACTACAAGCGCCCCTGAAAGCCCGTCATTTGGCACTCCTTGTTCATCTCCTCTTCCTCACCTCTTCCCATTGAATGAATCCCGGAGCGGCTAATTGCTTGTTATGTTGAGAGGAGGGAGAGGTGCTGCTGCGCGTGCCGGAAGAGTGTTGGCATGGCCCTAAAAATTGATATTTGAGCCGGTGGGTTGGGCCTCGTGGTTACTCCTCCGGCCTTTTGGCCAGCAAAAACTATTGGCTCGTCTAGCAGCGCGGCGTGGATTTTCAGAGATCAGCTTACGTTTTGCGTGCACTTATGTTAATTTGAAACGGCGTGTGTTGGTTGGAGTGTTTTGGAATTTAAGCACAACTGCCCTGTAGTCAATTTTGCACTAAATTTTAATGGTTTAGTTGAATGTTATCTCTCCAAGCTTCAACTAACCTAAAACGGAAGTCTACATAGAATGTCATAGCTTCCAGCCTAAAAAACGCTAATTTTACCAATTTCGGTATTCACAAAAAATGTTTTTCTCTTTTAAGATTTGTATTTTGTATCAATTTTTCCGAAAACAGTTCAGCTAGAAGCTAGACGAATTTTAAACTCAAATTTCACTCAAACTCTTGTCCTACCTTATATAATTTGGTCGCGTATCTTTGTGTGTGTGTGTGTGCGGAGGTCAGTTTCGAGGCCTGATTTGAGGGCCTTCCCGTGTCCAAAATGCCCTAATTCTCCGTCACCCGGGGGAATCGGCCCTCCTCTTTCCGATGGCGCTTTCAGAATCCCGATAAAATACAAGTTTACAAAGTTAAAGCCGGTTTTATTGATTTTTGGGGGTCCGGGAAGGCTAATTTGCATAATGTGAGAAAATACAAATTTCCTCATTCTTGCCAGTTGCACTCGCGAGTTTGGTCGTCTCTTTGGATCTGCCTCTCAATGCCTTTCCTTCCCGGGCCCCGGGCAATGCCCAAAAGGGGTTCTTAGCGCGTGCTGCCAAGCATTGCATGGTGTAGTGGTTCGCGCTTTGCCATACTAATCTAACCATCGGAGGTTCGATCCTCGGATATCGTAGTTGTTTTGCTTTTTGCTCGGAAAGTGCGTTGCGGAGTGGACTTCCGTGTAGGGACGTTATTATGAAGTTATTCACCCAAACCTGCGCCGCAGGCTTTAGCACGAAGCTAGCCGCAGAAGCTAGCGCCGCAGGCTTAAAGAGGGAGGTAACCGCTCAAGCTTGCGCCGCAGGCTTTATCTCGAACCAAACCGCTAGCGCCGCAGGCTTTAGAACGAAGCTAGCTGCTCAAGATAGCGCCGCAGGCTTTAGGACGAAGCTAGCGCTCGCTAGCGCCGCAGGCTTTAGAACGAAGCTAACCGCACAAGCAGCGCCGCAGGCTTTAGAACGAAGCTAGCGCTCAAGATAGCGCCGCAGGCTTTCGGACGAAGCTAGCTGCTCGCTAGCGCCGCAGGCTTTAGAACGAAGCTAGCTGCTCGCTAGCGCCGCAGGCTTTGAACGAAGCCAGCGCTCGCTAGCGCCGCAGGCTTTAGAACGAAGCTAGCCGCTCAAGCTAGCGCCGCAGGCTTTAGGACGAAGCTAGCCGCTCAAGCTAGCGCCGCAGGCTTTAGGACGAAGCGCGCTCAAGATAGCGCCGCAGGCTTTAGGACGAAGCTAGCTGCTCAGCTAGCGCCGCAGGCTTTAGAACGAAGCTAACCGCACAAGCTAGCGCCGCAGGCTTTAGAACGAAGCTAGCCGCTCAAGATAGCGCCGCAGGCTTTAGGACGAAGCTAGCCGCTCAAGCTAGCGCCGCAGGCTTTAGAACGAAGCTAGCTGCTCAAGATAGCGCCGCAGGCTTTCGGACGAAGCTACGCTCGCTTAGCGCCGCAGGCTTTAGAACGAAGCTGCCGCTCGCTAGCGCCGCAGGCTTTAGAACGAAGCTAGCGCTCGCTAGCGCCGCAGGCTTTAGAACGAAGCTAACCGCACAAGCTCAGCGCCGCAGGCTTTAGAACGAAGCTAGCGCTCAGATAGCGCCGCAGGCTTTAGACGAAGCTAACCGCACAAGCTTAGCGCCGCAGGCTTTAGAACGAAGCTAGCCGCTCAAGATAGCGCCGCAGGCTTTAGACGAAGCTAGCGCTCAAGCTAGCGCCGCAGGCTTTAGAACGAAGCTAACCGCATCAAGCTAGCGCCGCAGGCTTTAGAACGAAGCTAGCTGCTCTAGCTAGCGCCGCAGGCTTTAGAACGAAGCTAGCGCTCAAGATAGCGCCGCAGGCTTTAGACGAAGCTAGCCGCTCGCTAGCGCCGCATGCTTTAGAACGAAGCTAGCCGCTCAAGCTAGCGCCGCAGGCTTTAGAACGAAGCTAGCCGCTCAAGCTAGCGCCGCAGGCTTTAGAACGAAGCTAGCGCTCGCTAGCGCCGCAGGCTTTAGAACGAAGCTAGCCGCTGAAGCTAGCGCCGCAGGCTTTAGAACGAAGCTAGCGCCAGCTAGCGCCGCAGGCTGAAAAGGAAGGTAACCGCTCAAGCTTGCGCCGCAGGCTTTATTTCGAAGCAAACCGCTCAAGCTGGCGCCGCAGGTCAAAAAGGGAGGCTAATCATTCAAACTTGGGCGCAGGATGAGGTAACGGCCTGCCGATCAAACATGCACCGCAGGCCTAATAACGGCAGGCTTTAGAACGAAGCTAACCGCACAAGCTAGCGCCGCAGGCTTTAGAACGAAGCTAGCTGCTCAAGATAGCGCCGCAGGTTTAGGACGAAGCTAGCCGCTCAGCTTAGCGCCGCAGGCTTTAGAACGAAGCTAACCGCACAAGCTAGCGCCGCAGGCTTTAGAACGAAGCTAGCCGCTCAAGATAGCGCCGCAGGCTCGGACGAAGCTAGCCGCTCGCTAGCGCCGCAGGCTTTAGAACGAAGCAGCTGCTCGCTAGCGCCGCAGGCTTTAGAACGAAGCTAGCCGCTCGTTTAGCGCCGCAGGCTTTAGAAAGAAGCTAGCTCTCAAGATAGCGCCGCAGGCTTTAGAACGAAGCTAGCTGCTCGCAGCGCCGCAGGCTTTAGAACGAAGCTAGCTGCTCGCTAGCGCCGCAGGCTTTAGAACGAAGCTAGCGCTCAAGCTTAGGCGCCGCAGGCTTTAGAACGAAGCTAACCGCACAAGCTAGCGCCGCAGGCTTTAGAACGAAGCTAGCCGCTCAAGATAGCGCCGCAGGCTTTAGGACGAAGCTAGCCGCTCAAGCTAGCGCCGCAGGCTTTAGAACGAAGCTAGCCGTTCAAGATAGCGCCGCAGGCTTCGGACGAAGCTAGCCGCTCAAGCTTAGCGCCGCAGGTTTAGAACGAAGCTAGCGCTCAAGCTAGCGCCGCAGGCTTTAGAACGAGGCTAGCCGCTGAAGCTAGCGCCGCAGGCTTTAGAACGAACCTAGCCGCTCAAGCTAGCGCCGCAGGCTGAAAAGGAAGGTAACCGCTCAAACATGCACCGCAGGCCTAATAACGAGACTAACAGTTCAAGCTTGCGCCGCATGCCAATACAAAGAGTTTTGCATGAGAAATGCGTTTTTCTTTCTTCAGGGTAACTTTATGTGGAAGGGCGCTCGATTCATGGGCCTAGACGGGGTCCAGCGGGGGAGAGTCGCGAAGCGGCTCCTCCCCCGCTGGTAGTTTTGATAAAATTTTGCGTGCATACTTCTCTCTATCTATTCAAAATTCAGATTTAAAATCTAGCTTGAGGTTTGGACTCTTATCCAAGTTTTATATATAACTGTTGAATCTAGCCTAATTAACGAAACTTTAGATACGATGTTACCAAAATTTTTGCGCTTTGTGATCATTAGCGTACAAGACGTGGCCAATTCTGACGTTGCCAAAAAGTTCAACTCCCCGCCTAAGCAACTTCCACACTTGCGTGAGCATTTAGCACGAACCCGTCTGCAAAAAAAGGGTGCTAAAGCCTTCCCCTCTCGCCGAAATTGGGGGTCAATTCAGGCGTTCTCCCGACGCCCGGAAAGCGGAACGCGCAGGGGGGTTCTCGGGCTACTAACAGCCCTTGTTGTTCCCACGTGAATCGGGGGCAAAAGCCTCTTTTCCCCCATCTCTATCCTTCACCCCTGGGCGCTCCTTGGGACGTCTTCAGCCATGAAAAATCGGACCCCATTTTTGAGGCCTTAAGATGTAGCCTGGTGATATGCGCCCGCTAGAGGGGTTGGCTCGCGGCGGGACCGAGAATTTTTTTGGGTTTTTAGGTTTTGCTTTCAGTTTAAGGTTTATTTAAACCAGCTGTAGTTTTTTACAGATCTGCGTCCGTCATGGACTTTTTCCGACCTGGAGTTTCAGTGTATTTTTAAGGCTCCCATGGATTATCTTTGCAATTTAGACATTTCTTGCAAAAAGAAGTTGGGGTTATTTTGGAAAGGCGAGAATTAGTCAAAATCGCCTGGAAAAAATGGAACTTTCATCAAATTTTGAAATTTTTAGTAGAAAGGGTAGTTTGCAGTTTGCTTTTTTATGTAAATTTGGAAAGCTAGAACTTCGACAAACCAGCTAAAAATTCCTATTTGCTATCAATTTGCTATTTCCCCAAATAATTATACAAGGCTGCTTGAAAACCAATTGAAAACTGCAAATTCTTTGCCACCCCTGGGCTAAGGGTCCCCGCTGCCAAATCTGATAATCAGCGCCCGAATCCAATCGCCCGAATTGTTGCCGTTTGGCTTTTTTGATCGCCCTGGCAAAAATGGGGGGCGCGATTTAATTTGAGCGCCATGGATGGCTATCAAGTCAGCCAGACTACGAATTTATACCTATTCTTTCCAGGCGCTTACTCGACGGCGTAAACATTTCCGCATCGCCCAGACGCCTGCCGCAACGCCCCACAGGTGATTTTTGGGGGGAGTGTACAAGAAAATGTGGGAACAATTGAATGATGGGTTCCTGAGGGTTAAAGGTTTTACATTTTATCGATTCTTCGGCTCTTCGAAATTTTTTATTTATTGGAGCTAAGATATTGCGGTTTGTTAACTTACCTAAATCGATCAATAGAAATGTTTTTGAAAATCGCCAATGTAACAGCTGCTTAAAAATAACAAAATTCGGGGCCTTTAAAAGCGTATAGGGACGCGGAAATAACCGATATTGGTAATGTCTGATAGTTTGAAACTCTCGCAAATTATTGATTCAATCAACGACATTTTATATATTAGTCAATAGGCAATTATTAATAACTAAATTTCCAAAATGGCATGTGTTCGATTCATGATTTGGCTTTTCAGAATATTACAGAGCTTAAATAAATGCAGTAACACCGGAAAAACCTATCTATTATTTAAACTCCTTAACAATCTGAATTTTTTAGGCGCTCCGGCAGTCGCGCCACTCCAGAATGGCTCGGCGTCGGCGGCGAGGGTTGCCAAGCAGTTCAGGGTCAGATTCGCCGATCAGGTAAGTTTTTCGTGCAGTTCGTTAAAAGATTAAAAGCGTAGTTACATTTATTTAATCGGAAACCCGCCCCTGGCATACATGGCAGCAAATGGGTATATTGAATTTGCGGCACCATACTGCTGCTGCATCATTTGATAGGCATAGGGCGGTAAATACCCCATATTTGGCATATATGGGTAGTTTCCAAGCTGACCATACCCTCCGGAATTCATCATATATGGCGGGATTTGGGAGATCTGAGGGAATTGTTGATTCATCGGGATGATCGGGCGTATGTTTTGGTAGTTTTGGAGGGCCGGGTTGCTAACAGAGGCCATTTGGGAATGTAACATCGCTTCCGGAGATTGTGTCATTAGGTAGAGAAATTGGGCGTCTGTTTCTGAATAAATACAATTATAAGTTTTTCTTATACTTCGCAAAACTTTAAAAACTAATAAAAACTTTAAAATGAATTATCAAATTACGAAATTCAACAAATTATTAAATTTAGAATTTTCACGCCTATTTTTTATTTTTGTGTTCATTTTAAATCAGAGTAATCAGAAATATTTCAACTTCATCACCAGGCCGTCCAAAACCGGTTAGCTAGCCAACCCCAGTTTTGAACCTAGCCCTTCGAGCCAACCGGTTCCGCGCCGAAATTCGGGTCAGGGGTTGGCCCGGGGTTGAAACTCAGCTATTTTGGATCGTACAGAATTTTTCAAAACAAGATATCGAGATCTACAAAAAGATACCTGATAGTCCCGCTCCCATCTGGCGATTAGGTATACTAGGAATATTTTGCATAGTTTGGATAGCAGCCATATTAGGAATATTTAGCATGCCGGACTGGCCACCACCTCGGGCCATTATTGCAGCTTCGAGTTGTTGACGCATGCGGGCTTCTAACTAAATTTTTTAAGACATTAATACGGTAATCATTAGGATTGGAAGCCTCAACTCAAGGCCTTTTTAGACAAGTAGTGAAAAAATCTTGCTCAAAAATATGTGGCTTGGGAAATGAAAAAAGGATTTTTGGAATTCTCTGATTTTTGGAAATTTATTAAAAAGCTCTATTGGTCAAAAAAATAAAACCTTTTGAAAGCACTACCTCCAAATTCCGCCCTGCCATTGGTGTATTAAAATCAGGATAAGGTTGTGCCGTCGAATCCCTGAACAAAACAAAGCAACTCCCAGCCACTAATAGCTCAGTGAATATCCCAAAATTCGTCATCCAGGCTATCCGTCCGCAACACAATGCGCAATATATTTGGACTGGGGCTAGAGCAGGCGTGTGCGCGCGTTTTTCCGCGACCAAATAAAAGCCGATATATCGGTAGGCTGGGAGGGGGTGGGTGGTTGAGTCGGTTCTCCGAAAATTCAGTACAAAAGTAGGGGGGATTGACCCAAAAAGACTCGATGTAAATCCGAAAATTCGTTCCCTTTCGCCGAAGGGTGGCCATTTTTTGAAATTGTAAAGGTTCGGGTGGGCGGAAGGTCATTCGGAGCCCTAAAAGTCGCTGGGATAACCTAATTTTTTATTCCGCGTTTAGGTAGTCACATCTATTAAAAGCATCGAAGGTGTAGAAAAGCAAACTAAGGTCGAAAAGCTGTGCATAAAGGCCGGAAAAGTAGTTATTAAGTTTTTTCCAGGTTGGTGACGGACTCGCGTGCACTTCCAGCGGATCTTCCGACTCGAACAGCTCCCCGAAGATACAATGTCAGTTTTCTCTATTTTCCTAGGCTTCAAACTATAAAAAAATCCGAAAACATGGCGCAGTCACCCAAAAAATCATCCAAACCACTGACGTTCCCAGGTCGGCTTTGCAATTTTAAGGCCAAGGGCACCAGGAAGTGCTGAGCTTCTTTTAGACCACCGGGCATGAAAATGCACATTTACCAAACCTAAAAACATACCTAAATACCATACTTTAACTCAAAGTATTCTAGCGTTTCTTGTTTTCCTGGTGTCTCACTTCTAGCCTAATTCCCCGGCGTGTTAGTCGCTTTTGCTTGACAGCCCCACAAATTCCTGAGGCCCACGCATCCCCATTGCATTTTGGGTGACCAGGTCCGCGCGACGTCTTTGGACGTTAGAGACATTCATTTGGCACCACCACCGAAATTGGACACCCACCCGTCAATGCATTTCTGAAATCGAGCCGGTCGAAGTTTAGCCTGGAAGATGGCGGCTAACTTTTCGCGATTAGGCTTTTTGGGTGTGGATGCCAGGAATTGATTGGGCAGCCATTTACTGACCGCGTAATTCGGGCTAATACGCTACAATTTACCTTACGTTTTGCCAACGTTTCGCATAGAAGTTTTACGAAAAAAAATCGAGTTCTAACAGATTTTCATTGCGCATTTAGTAAGTTCGAAACTACCGTACAGTACCTTACGCGTAACAAACATCAAGTAACATCATAGTATGCAAAACATATCCATAATATCAAGTTTCAAAAATTGTCTTGCCAGTTCTGAAGGTATTCCTTAAGTTTACGAAATTTAAAAATGTCTCGGCCTCTCAAAGGATTTCAATCTTTTTTGACAAGTTTAACTCGACATTACGCATGATTTTTGTATCTACTTCTGGTTCTACAACGGTTAAATTTTTGGGCATTTCAATGGTTTCCGGTCGCGTGCCCTTGTCTGGTACACCCCGAAACCTCTCAGACAATTTTCACGGCCTCCCATATTACTAACTTTCACCACAGGCAATTCCAGGCAACATTTTTGAAAAGCCTCAACCCGGGGCAACCCCCATTAGACACCGCGTAATTATAAAGGTTTCCGGGCGAGGCGTTTTTCCCGGAATAATGAGGTCCCATTCATCAGCTAGACCACAATCGAATCGTCTATGGGGACCTGGGGCAACAGCTTCTCGATTTTCTTGATTGATTCAGGAATTTTAAAGTTCACTAGTCGGAAAATGGAAGGCAGTGGATTCTTTGCTTTTTCTCAATAGGACTTATGTGCAAAACACTCTCATTTTGATGGCCATAAATTGGATGTTGCGTGAATGCAAATATTCCCCACGGGGTGACAGCTACTTTTTGGGGGGAGCCAATGAATTCAGGATTGGGGGATTTAAATAGGCTGTATGATGTCAGGTTTCGCGCGTTTTTGAATTTTCACCCTGGTCGCATTAATTTTATCGTTTTGTGCTTGGCAAAAATGCGGCGAAATCTGCAATAGTTTCCGCTAGGTGGCCATTTTCTAGATTTAAAAAGTACGAAATTTTTAGCTATTTTTGGCGCAAGCCTCATAAAAGCGTAACTTGAAATGGAAAGGAAACCAAATGGTGCTTTATAGCAGAATGGCCCAGCGTAGCGTATGTGTATATCGTAGCTTCGCTGGAATGTATTGTGGCCTAGGGCTGCGGTGCGTTGCGCCGCGGCGCATAGGATCGCGTATCATCGCGTAACATCACGAGGGGATCGCGTAGAGTCTCTAACACCGCTTGACATACAAAACCTAGCAATTTTTTTCCGCATCAGGATTTGTGATTTTCGCCTTTTTTCCAACGTATCTCCCTCCGCAACATTCCCCTAAAAAGCCATCCATCCCAATTCTCATTCCATTACCCCTCCTCACCCTCTGCCTAGCGCCATGTGAGCTCATTTCGAGCAATGTGTTTTTCGAGAAGGGATGGATGAGGGCCATGGTCCCATCCGAAGGGAAGAGCAGCAGTCGATGTCTATTCGGTTGTCTTTAGGGGCCCGAGCCGGGGACCCGCATGTGTCTCCTTCCACCCCCCTCTAAAAAAGGGATAAAACCACCGATCGCATTATAGGCTTCCGGGGCAGCGCTGCGGGACCCGCACACACACCCCATTTGGGCCGTCGACGGCTCGACTAGGGCCACAACCAATGGCTTTTTGCCCGGGGCGATTCGCGCAATTTTGTAGCCACCATTGCGCAGGGGGTTGGGCTTGGGGCTCTGCTCTAAATTGATGGGATCCAAGGGCGGGCGGTGGTTGGGAATTTTTCGGTTTTTGGGATTTGGGTGGCTTTGAAAATTTAATTCTAGGTGCGCTTTGAAAAATGGTCCATGTTGCATTGATGATTAGAAAGATGTACGCGTTTTTGCCGCTAAGCTAGCGGTTTAACCATATTTTCGTGAACTGTTTTTTTGTAGTTTATAGCCGTGAATAATGATTCCGTAAATCCGTTCGTTATTGGAAGCCGTAGAGTTAAGCCGGAAGCCATGGGGGCCTATTAACTTGTCCTTTTCACATATGGCTTCATCACAAAGATCTCACCATGGATTTTATTGGCTGAACTGCTCGAACTTGGCGAAATGCGCAGAAAACCACCTTTTTGAGGACATCTAGCCTTAATTACCTTGCAAGTAATTGTTAAATACCATTTTGCGCTGCTGTGGCAGATTTTCTGAGCGATGAATCCCTCAGATGCTACCCCCCTTTGATTACCAGGTACCTCTGAATACTTTTTGTTTTCGATTTCGTCTACCTCCGCGCCTTACCATTTTGTGGTGGTGACGAAGTAATCGTTACGCCCTTGCCATTTTTTGATCCAGATAATCTGTTGCTCACACCCACCCCCTCAAACCCAGAAGAAAATATCACACGGATCTCATTTCTCCTTTTTTCCTGACCTACGCAATATTGAGGGTGGTGGTGGGATTGTAGGAAAAGGGGTGGATTTTCACGAGACGCACATTCCATAGATTTGCCGGGGCGGCGCTAATCCGTAAATTGTAAATAGATAGAGTATCGGTGTTCCGGTGCGTCGTTGGGAGGGAAAATAATCCGTTAGCAGCTGGGTGTTGGAATTTTTTGTCTAGGTTTACTGTAGCTCTCAAAACGCTAAAAATCAAAGATTTTTAGATCTTTAGCAACTCAAAACAATTTTATTTAAGATTGCTTAGTCATTTTTCAAGTTGAAATTTATACGTTCATTTTTGTGAATAATTCCAGCCGATTAAATTTATTTAATTAGTTATTTGAGTTGGTTTGAACCAAATTAAGTTGAATTGCATTCAAAGTTGCATGGGAAATACTTTGTGAAAGTTTTAACAACGGTAAAATTAAGATACCCTCAAACTGAAAACTGTACATTTTCAGATTACTTTTTTAATACTGCGCCAGTCACAATTAGTTTTTCCCTTTCATCTAGCTGATCCGAGCTAATCCTCTCAATTACGGCTTTTCCGGACCACGAAAAAAATAATCCACCCCAGGGTGGTTCCTGTTTGCCCACTTCTACAGATACCTCCATATCCCCTCTTGCTCGTCACAGCCCTCGACCCTACTGAATAATTGAAAAAATAGACTAGACAAATGTGGCGGTGAACGCCCGGGCCGGATCTGGCTATTTTTGGTATTCGCAACCACCCACTGCGAGGTATTTTGGGGAGCCTGGGAATTTCTCAGGGAATTTGCCCTCTAGCGTAGGCGCTAATTGGGCGGATCGTAGGCAATTTTTAGAGATTTTGTAGATATCTTAATGCTGAAACGCTCAACTTTTATATTTTTCGAAGCTTTGGAAGTCTAGGACATTCAAAATATGAGTTTAGCTGAACTTTATTATCGTTTTTTTATGGTTTTTACGTTTTTGATCCCTTTCAAACCTTGTATCAATTCTTTGATCTATCCAATTGTCTAATTTAAAATTTTTTCAAAAGTTTTTAAAATTTGCATTTGACTGTATCTTTGATTAGATATTTTTGATGAAAGCATCGCCTTTTAGCAGCTTTTACATCTTTTTTAATCGCATTAATTTGCGGCCAACTTCAACCAAAAATTCCACTCCAATCCGCGTGAAATATCCGACCCATTGGCCCAGGCTGGGTGTTGGTGTGGCTCTCCCGGGGTGTGTGGCGGGAAATTAGGTTCCAATCCTCAAAAGTGCCATTCCGGGGGGTTCGTCCAGTCCAAAACCAGAGGTCCCCCGGGGGCCCGTTTTGGCACCAACAACTTTTCGACTTTTCGGCGACTTGTCATTTTCGGCTCACTCTTTGCTAGTGTCGTATTGATTTCGCCAATATTTTCGATGGCTTAGCAGCCTGAAATTTTCTAAAAATTCTACAGAACTGAAAGAAAAAGGTAAATGATAGCATGGGTTTGCTTGTACAAGTAACTGTGTAAATTTTTGGTGTATTACATTCGTATAATCCGCCTCTTTATACGTAATTCGTCCCATTTCTCCATTCCATTCTAATTTACGCGCTGTATAACCCTTCGATATCCTCTCCCCGATCCCAGGAGATGTTCTTCATGATGCAAAAACGAGGCCCGGCGGCCGGTTCATCGGAAAAGCCGCGGCGGCCCCGGAAATTGCTCACCACTTGTCGCCAGACCGACAAAATTACGCCTT
Organism: Mesorhabditis sp. LJ9110; assembly: GCA_038088335.1. Lineage (NCBI taxonomy): Eukaryota > Metazoa > Nematoda > Chromadorea > Rhabditida > Rhabditidae > Mesorhabditis > Mesorhabditis sp. LJ9110. The sequence goes on along the minus strand of JBBGBA010000259.1, from coordinate 19,364 downwards.
GGCGATGTATGACCCGGTTTTGAAAGCAGGATGGGCAGGGGATGTTGGAGAATCGTAGAGAAATGGTCCCAAGAAATCTAGTTTTTTTTAGTAAATTATGACAGCGGCTAAAGGAATAGTAACCTTCAAGGCTAAACGTAATTAAGGTTTTATAAAAGTTTTTCAGCCTGCGTCACCTACTACCCGCAAAGCACCTCATCGGGGCTGGCCAACGCGACGGCAATCCCGGCCCAGGTGGCCCCGACCCATCAACAACATCAACATCAGCAGAACGGCTACGGATCACCGAATAGGAATTTCGATTCGAACATTAACGACAAGGCGACATCCAACGGGCACACGGCTAGATCTTATGAGAATGGTAAGGATTTATGGGACTACGATAGCACAAAAATTCTGAAAGATCAAAATTTTCGGCTTAAGATAAATTACCACTGAGAGTTCTACCTAATTTTCCTTGCCACTCCATCCCGATATTTCGCGGGGCAAGCTTTATTACGGAACGATACAAAATATGGTATGCAACATCCTGCGGAAACGGCCCAGTGCCCTTATATGTTGTTTAACGTCTATGATACTTTAACTAATATTGCCAAGTGGTTTTTTAAAAATTAGTGCCATTACTAATTATAAAATGGAATAATACAAATTTCGGAATTTACATAATTTTATAGTCTTTCAACTACATTTTTTCGGTAGCACCGAAACCTTACGGAAAAAATTAAAATTTTCATTAATAATCTGTTTTTTGCTGCCAATGGGCAGTTTGAGGGGGTTTACGGTTATAAGCTAATTTCACGGTTTTTAAGTTAGCCAGCTGTATAGTGCGAAAGCTTTTCGATTCCCACCTCCTCATCAGTTTTCCATAACGATACTAACCCCGTTCCACCTTGGGGCTAATATCCAGCGGGGTCATTCCTTATTCCCTTGGCCTCTCCCTTTTCCTTCCATACCCACCCGGAGGCCATTACCGGTCAACCGGGAGCCCCCATTTTTGCCGCCGTACCTCTTTGGCTAGCCGCAGAGGGCCCATACTTCTGGCCCCATTCCTGGCCTGCGCCCAGCAGAGGTGGAGAAGCCTGCCTTCGGGTCCCGAGGCGTATCAGATTCCGCAATCTTGTTCCTGGCCATCTGCGTCTAGGCTCAAAAAACCGCTCCGGAAGATATTTATTCAAACTTATTGGGCTGCTATGAGTATTCTCACAATGAAAAGCTAGCTGATAATCCGTGTAGTTCTGCTATATTTTTTGCTAAAAATGGCACATTACGGGATATATCGAAGTGGTAGGGTTTGAGATTTTTCGCGTAGTTTTCAGGTTTCAGGTAGCCACTATTAAACGCTATTACGGATGTTGCTATACTTTTAAGCTGTTTTTTCAGCCCGCGCTCCGCCGCCAACTATGAGAAAACTTCAGCACGCTTCATATTCTATAGAGGACGTAGAGGGGCTGCCAGAGCCTCCGTCTTATTCAATTGCTATGCAAAGGTGTGAAAATTAAGATAATTACCCTTAACTTTTCCAGATTAAAACAACTTCAAAATCAGTGGGATCGGCGACCGAACTCGGCGAGTCCTCTCACGGTAAGCGCACTAATGGCAGTCATTAGAAGTTGTATGATCTGCTGAATTTTGGCTTGAGTACGGCAATATGCGCCATATTTTGACCATTGCCGCAAAACAAAATTCAGTCAAGCATAGAAAAATTTTGCGAGTAGTCTGGCCAAAACAGCGTAAAATTCAATTTTTTCCAAGACTTGTCTATAGAATTCAATGATTCTCCATATTCCAGGTCGACCATCACTTGCTCAATCGAATTCCGTCGGCCCGTCTCCACCAATCCCAGTCAGCCAAACATCCGGGAGCAGCTACAACAGCCCGGTCCTCGGCACCAAGATCAGCTCCCAGCTCAGCCAGCCGAGGTCGAATTTTGGGGAAATTTCGAGGTACAGGAGGGTGTAAAAGGAACCCTCTGGACCTCCACGGAGCCAGAAAGAGCTAAATTCAATGAACAGCCCCCTTTATTTCAGAGAGTCCCTACGCGACTCGGTGATTCGGCATTCTGTCGAGAATACGTTGAATCGACAGTTCCGAAATCCGGTCGGCTTCCCTTCCACGCGGGACCCATTTGTACGACTACGAGGCAATGAATGAATTTATACCAACGCCAGCGCGTGTGTATGATCTACAGCAGGTAACGATACCTTAATTTTAAACCTTGAATTTCAAGTACCAAAATGCCTTCAAACAAGCAAAGTGAAATAATTCGCCATTTCAGTTCAACCGTCTGACGCCAGCCGAACAAATGGCCGGCAGCCTCGATAATCTGCACATCAACACGCAGTTCGAGATGGAGACCGATCTGGCGGGGAGGCGGAGGTTACCAGCTCCACCTCTGGAGTCGTCAACCAACAGTTCGGGTCGGATTCGGAGATGCTTGATCCGGTGGGAGGCAGCCAGCGTACTCGAGACAGAGGTTAGTTTCGGTTTCGATTTTACTTCCAATTCTTCCTATGAAGCGAGAATGCTCATGAAAAGTTGAGACTCCCGAACGTCCCTTGCGTATCCGGGCTCCTCAAAGCCCAAAAGTCTCGTTCTCTAGCTTTTTCTATGGTTTTCCTTTCCGTTTCTCAGTGATCGGAACACCAGAGCCCAAGAATTGAAGCTAATAAACCACATGGATGCACCACTCTGGCTCTTATCCCAGCTCCTTCTCCTCCTCCTGGCAGATCCTTAGCTAGCGTCATTCCATTCGCCACCGAATGTCGCTTTTCAGAAGGTGCCGCCGTATGGGGATGAACGGTCGTCGATCTGCTAGTGTGGGCCGATATGAGGATTCTCCCGAGCAACTGCCATATACGGACTATGATTTTGGGTGAGCATTACCTCCTGGGCTCTGGTTTCGTTGAATTCTCGGCCTCCAATTAATGCTGTTTTTCAGAGGCGGCGTTGAACAAGCCGTTCGGGCACAACTGATCGCCTTGGATCAGCGCGGCTTCCGAAGTGTCATCGTGCAGAAGCTTCAGCCCGGGCCTTTTGGCTTTTACATCGCCACGGGAATGCTAAATGGCCAACGAGGTACATTAAATGTACAATGAATCGTGATAACCGATGCCTCCGGTTTTCGATACCTTCGAACGCTGTCTATCATCCATTTTCAGGTATCTTCATCTCGCGCGTCTCGATCCCATCCTTGTCACCTGTACTCTCCGTTGGCGACGAAATTCTCTACGTCGACGACGAGCTGGTGAAGGGCCGTACGCTAGAGTACGTGCAGACGTTGATCGCCGGAAAAACTCAAGTCTATATCGTCACGTTGCCCTCCGTCGGCGGGCCGGCTGTATGTTAGCCTTCCCATAGCTCTGATGAAAATTTGTGGAAAACGTGGTTTGTTGCCGAATTCTAAAGTGTCTATTAAATTACGATAGCTGGGGCCGGCGACAAACTACAAATTCCCACTCCAAACCCCTCTACCGGTGTTGCCCACTTCACTTTCACATGTTTTTCGGGATTCCGTAGCGAGCCCCCGGACGGTTATTTTCAAAAAAAATTATTGCTCTCTTGCTCCCTCTGCCCCTTACTGTATGCTCTTCGTTTAACATTTTTTGAATATGAAGCGTGCCGAAGTCTCCACTAATTTAATTGTATTTCATTTCTGTGTTCTATTTTGCTACCCGATCTGTGATTAGGCGATGCGCCTCTGATTTTTGGGGGATTCAGATGATTCTCGTGTGTCTCAACATTGCTGTTCTTGATGTTTTTCGTGGACCAATTTCCCCTCACGGCAGGTGTTTGTGATGTGCGCCTGTTGAATAAAATGGCTATTAAAGGTGCTACCCGATCTGTGATTAAAGGATTTATCATCCATTACATCTTCCCCGAGTTGATCCCATCGTCATGTACTCATCACGAAATTCTCTACGTCGACGACGAGCTGTGAAGCGACCTGGAGTACGTGCAGACGTTATCGCCGGAAACTCAAATCTAAATGTCACGTTGCCTCCGTCGGCGGGCCGCGATGAATTCTACTCGAGAAAATTGTGAAACGGGTGTGCCAAATTTCAAAGTATTAAATTCGATACGAGGGCGCAAACTCAAATTCCCATCAAACCTCTCCGTGTTGCCTACTTTCATGTTAGGGATTCGAGACCCGGACGTTATTTTCAAAATTGATGCTCGCTACTCTCCGACTGATGCTCTTCGTTAACATTTTGATGAAGCGTCAATCTCATGAGTCGTAATTGATGTCTATTTCGATGGTCTATTTGAGATCGTAATTCGATGAGTCTATTTGGGGATCGTGAATTCTCGTGTGTCTAAAATTTGTCTTGATGTTTCGTGGACCAATTCTCGGCAGGTGTTGGATGTCGCCTGGTTGAATAAAATGGCTATTAAAGGCTATTACAGTAATTTGCCAAAATAATGCACTGCAAATTGACAAAATGCAGAAACTGACATTTTCCTACAATTTTCTATTGATTAAATGATATAAACTGACCGATAAAGTAATTGATTACATCGATTTATAAGGTAAAAAGGTCCAAATCAGTTCAATTTAGATTTCCGCGATTACTTAGGGTATACCCGGCCTGTTAAGTTTGGAGCTTCCGAACCAAAGTCCAAAACACTATTCTAAAGGTCTTACGTAACATCAAAACAACCCAGAGCAATCCTACCCCACTAATTGTCGTCTGTTGCACTATGTGGCATTGTGAGTCCTTGGGAAAGGTTGTCTCTTTCCGCGCGGCTACACCCGTAACCCGTCACCCAGCCCCCGCCAAGCCCATTTGTCGGGAAGGCGAGCGGTCAGTCGTCCATCCTCCCCGTTGTGTAAAAGAAGAAGCTCGGCCACATACTGACACCGATATTGATCTTTTTAGCCTCAGATCGAGCGAGATTTCTTCAGTTTTACTGGTTTTCAAAGGAGATCTGTATTTTGCTTCTGCTTTTCGAGACCTGTTTGATTTGGTTTATATAAGCTATGCAAATTATTTGTAGGAAATTCATGGGCCATCAGAATCGTTGGTTCTATTTATTCTAGCTTTTTCCAAGCCTTGTTACCTGCATTTTGACATCAAAAGGGGAATCGATGAGCTGCCCGGGCGATATGTTTGTCGAGAGGGCGGCGGATGACAGCGGAAACGTCAAAGCTGCCATGTCCCCGGGTCTCTTTGTTTCAAGAAAATGCTAAAGTGCTTCTGTTTGTCTCTACGTTTAAGTTTTATAAACGAATTAATCTTCTGAATTTGCCAAATTAACGTTGCAAAAATAAAATTAAAAGATCTGATGTTTTTGCAGTTGGTCACATTTCTGATTTATTAATTTTCGTTGCTTGCGAAAGTGTAAACTTTCGTATTCGGGTTACCTTTTGCAGCCTTAAATTTTGCTTAAAATCTAAGATTCAAGTTTATGCTCATGATGAAATTTTTCGAAATGGAATGATCATTTTTTTATTTTTCAATATTCTCGTCTTTAGAATTTCTCGACTCCGGAAATGACACAGTGCTGGAATACCCTTATCAAAAACCAGCGGTAGCACTCCCCCTCTAACTTCAGATAACGTAGTCAATCGCATCCTTTTTAGGGCACTCCACATTGTTCCCTTTTAAGCCGATTTTGTCGATCTGTCCGTTCCCCCTTTCCACTTTTTTCAGGGTTCGTCGTCCCTCGTGAAATGTAGCCTAATCACATCCCACAGACTTCCACGATCTGGCTCACAATTTCCGAAAGGTCAGTTCTTGATCGGTACGAGTAGGCATTGGTAAAAAAAGAAAACGTTTTTGTGGCTCAAATTCTCACGCCATGAAGGAAATCAAAATCCAGACCACCATCTGGGCAGTTTAGGGCCACACCCCGGTTTTTGGTTGCTGCGGTAGTTTAACGCTTTTTGAAATCCAAACACTGTTTTTGTTCGCTGCCATCTTTCACCTTGGTAAATAGTGTTTGTAAATTCAGATACAATAGATAAGGGGGTTTGTTGACGTCCATCCCCTGCAGATTTGTCTTGAAGAATACGGTAGATGGTACGTAGGCTAAGCCAATATGGGTCTTGTTTCGGACGTCTTTTGATGAATTTGCTTGTTGTCAAAATATCACCTCGGACTCTCGTATCATACTGTAGCTTACGGGACTAAATAACGGACAGAGCTGACCAAAAAAAACCAAAAACGGCCGAACTGGCTAACTTAAGGGGCTGGAACCACCGAAATCAACCCATCATTGTCCACTAGATGTCGACAGTTGCGGAACGGCGCGAAAATATGGATAAAGGACAGTTTGTTAGCTGTGGACCGTACATCTGAGCAAACTTTATGTGTCATTTTGGTCGTGGACTGACTGTAGCTGGGAAGGAGTGCTCCCCACAGTTTTGGAGCCCTTTAAACCCTTTCTATTTCCATTTAAAATTTTATATCAACCAAATTCAGAACCAAACGTGGCACAAAACCGGGAAACAATTCGACGAGTCCCTCACCGCTCTAGAATGGGCCCCAACCGGCACCACTTGCGCCATAGGACAACTCGATGGTCATATTCGAATTTCACATATTTCACGGTAGTTTAATGTGAACAGACCAGAGAATATCAAATTTAGGACAATTGACGAATGCTGTAGCCTAAAACCTTCAACATCTCGTATTACCAGCGTCTCCTTCAATGAAACATCCGATCTCTTCGCCTCCACGGCATTTGATGAGAAGAGCATCAATGTGTTCGGGTTCAACTCGGGGACTGGGCAACTCGGTAAGTCACTTGTAACAATATAAAATCATCGAATAAAACCTTGTGAAACATGCCGTTTCCTTAAGATACAAAAAATGCAATTCGAGTCAATGGAACCGAGGTCCCCAGATTTGCGGCCTTTATGGAAGACGTGGCTCGAGGGCAGAATATCTTAATTTCCGGAACTGGGAATGGGTTGAAGCTGTACGATGTGGACAGTGGGACGTTGTTTCGGGACCTAATGATTAGAGGTATGTTTTTGAGTACTATTCCGTGGAATAAAGATGAATAGTAAAAACTTTCGTCTTCAGGCGGTACCACTTCACTTCGAAGTTGGCAGGGTTGTATGATGGCCGTGGGAGTCGGTGATAAAAGCGTACAGATCTGGGACGTGCGGGTTAAAGAAGCCGTTTGGGTCTATCGACCGGCCGGGACTTCCGGTGAGCTGGAGTTTAGTTGATAAAGAGAGGAGAGAGAGAGAGAGAGAGAGAGAGAGAGAGATTGCTATTACATTCTTTTTCCAGTTCGTCCTTGCTTCGACATCGACCACTGCAATCGTATTCTTACCGTAGCCGATGATAAAGGCGGCGTCATAGCTGCAGATTTAGCTTGCCGCAAGGAGATTGCAAAGAAAAAGGTAAAACCTTGATTTTTAATATAGCATTCGTCTTTTTCTAGATAATGCCAAAACCAATCAAAGTCCTGCGTCTCAGCCCCAATATGCGATTCCTCACATCGGCGGATGAGGAAAGGTATGTCTCAAATCCAGTTTGAAAGTTTCAATTTTTAGCCTGGTTATGTCGAATTTCAACGATCCTACCAATATCTCAACGCATGAATTGGATAAGACGCTTAAAATCACGGGTATACGGTATGTTGATCATATTCTTTTTGACAGCTTGTTTCTCAGTAACCCATCGATTTTCAGGTGGCACCCGGAGGAGTGCAGTTTTCTGTCGCGGTCCACCGATAAGCAGTTGATATTGTGGAATTATTTGGAGGAGAAGAAATAAATATTTTTTTTCATCGACTGACTAAGCCGCATAATCACGTATACCGATAATCGCAAACAACGCAACTCTATCAAAAGCTTGCGTTTCAAGAGAATTAGGGACAGTATCCACGAAACTTTTAGGAAAGCTTGCACCACGAAGTAATTCGCGTAAAAATATAATTTGTATAGGAAAATAGCTGTGTTGACATGCACGGCCTATTTTCGTGATCAGTTTTCGCGATGACGTTTATTTGTCAGGATTTCAGAAGATGCCATTTTTCATTGGTCATCGAAAGAAAACCATTCAGAAGGGCTCAAGTGGATTGCCAAAAATCCCCCTCTAAGCTAGCCCCAACATTGATCCCCGTTGGCACGGTCTCAACTCCTCGACCAGGTAGCTGACATCATGCTCAATTCGAGGAGTCAGGGGGTTCGCCAAGTGTCCGTATATGGCCAGGCCGAGCGGTCAAACAGAGAGTTTTTGGATGAATAGCGCGAGGGTGGCCATATTTGTGTCTCGGTCTCACCCCGCTGGGTGCCGTGCATGTCGCCGGTCCGAAACGGGCTCACTTTCGAGAGGGGTACTTTAGTTCGGTGTAGCGAAATATTAGTCTTGGCGGTTTGGCACTAGATTTTACGTCTATTAAAGCCATAAAAATCGGTTTTTCGGTAGCTAACGAGATTATTTTCCGTTGCTAATCGTCGATTTGCATCAATGTTGCGCTACAAGCTTTTTGTTTTGCCAATTCCCTGTAATAAAATCCCAACTCCAAACCAGTTTTGGCTTGTTAGGCATATTTTCTGATTTTCGCCTTCATCATCCTGATTTTTGGCTCGCCGATACGCGAAAAGAGTATTTTAAGGGTTATCATGGGCCTAGAAGCGGATGTCTGGCGCAGCAAGCACACTGGAAAATCCGAATACTACGAACTTCCCCATGAGTAACTTAACTACTTGCTGCCAAGTCCACACGCCGTTTAGCATCTGGAACCCACCTCCTGGGGCCCGAAAATACGGCCTGCTCTTCTTTTGGAGAATATTAGCGTTCAAGGTATTGTTGAAAATCTAGCACTATCATCCTTTAAGCACTTAATAATCGCTTCCTTAATCATTGGTGTTGGGCTACTTGGCGGTTTGATATTTTACCATATCGAACATTACTCAGAGATTGAGGTAAGCTGGGGCCACCACCAAAAATCTGTATTTAGAATGTTGCTGAGACGACGGCGTCCCTTGAAGCGCAAATGCAACAGATTGCTGAACAGCTGGTAAACCAGAACAATATCACGACCCAGGCAGAAATGGAGGATTTCATTAGGGTAATTTTGATGCTTGTAGGGTTGCTAAAATGCTTTTAGAATGCCTATATCCTGTTGCAACGGAATGAAGGCGTATGGAAGCAATCTACGTTTTACAAGAATGCCACGGAGGATAATTTGACATGGTTATATTGGCCATCGGTGAATTACGCAGTTCAAATGTATATGACAACTGGTTATGGTAGGTATTGGAGAGAGACAGAGATAGAGAGAGACAGAGAGACAGAGAGAGCTAGAGAGAGAGTAACAGAGAGGGAGAGAGATATAGAGAGAAAGAGAAAGAGGAAGAAGTGAAAAGCCGGGCTATCCTACGGTTTTAGGTACAATCACCGTGAACACAACTCGTGGCCGCATCTTTACAATCATCTGGGCCTTCATCATGATCCCGTTTTTAATGGTACTGTGTCGTGATCTTGGTCAATGGTGGCTCGTTTGCATGACTAAAATCTACGCCCGCATTTTGCTGCGCTATAGGTGAGCTTCAACCCCTGGAGTAGCTATCCTACTATATATAAAAAAATAGTGTCTGTGTGTCGGTGTGTGCCACTTTGCATCCACTTCCGTCTGTCTGTTCGGAGGATATCTCACTATGGAATGAATATTAAAGTATGTATGATACGTCTTTAGGTGCGTAATGGTCTATGGATGACTGCACACATATCTGATTTTTAAAAATTAGCCGTTTTCGCTATTAAATTTCGGTTTTTGTAAAAATTTCTTTGTTAGGGATAATTAGCATAGACCGGAAGTGGGCGGTGCCATATAAAAGACAGAAAGGTTGTTTTCATTTTTTGTCCTGAATGGAGGACAATTATGCAAAGGCAGAATAGTATGGGTCGAGAAAGGCCAGGGTTGAAAGTCCTGAAGCGCTTTAACCCTGGTCTTTGATAATATTGAAACTACGTAAAGTCGTTTCTAGAAAAGCCCGAGGAATCCCGATTAATCCTAAGGAAGAGATCACCCTACCATTAATCATTATCGTCATTTATACATGGCGTGAGTTTTTACTAAGTTCAATACACTGTTTAATGTTATGTTTGTCAAACATATATGAAAAAAATTTTTTAGTGAACATCCTATTTTGCGGGCTTCTGACTTGGGCCTTACGATGCAGCCTGGGGAGCCGCTTGGGGAGAACCCGTAAGATCCTTATTTATTTAATTTATCTATCCACGTTTTTGTGTATCGACTAGATCTAGATTTTGCGGTTAAGCTTACCTAGAGATAAAAATGTGCGTGTTATGCTTATTTTTAGGGCAACCATAAGCCGATGGGCTACTGGGACGCTTGCTACTTTGTGTACGTTACGGTGTCGGCCATGGGTATGTCAGATGATGTGCCACGGAATTCTACAGTAAGTTAATACAGATCTTAAAAACAACCCTGTGTTTAGACAGCTGCCGTTCCGATGATTTGGTATGTGCTCTCGTTGCCGCTTTTCCAGGTTAGTTGGTCATTTGCGAAATTCCAAAACTGTTTTAGATGGGTATTCGAGTAATGATGATCTACCAGGAGAACGCGATCCTGGGCTCGATTATGGCCTGGGAATGGCAGTTGGCCAAATGGGATGGGTATTTTAAGGTAGGATTTCGAGGGATACCTTTATGAATGAATGCATGTAAAAAGCATGACTTTACAAGCATGAATGTATGTAACATCCGGCTATTTCGAAGTTTTTTAGACGCCAGCAATCGATGCTCCACAACCAACTGGATATTATCGCGAAGTCCAGGTAGATTATAAACGTTAATGCCGAAAACCATGAATTTAGCAAGACGACGACGATGCCCTCGGTATCATCACCGGCCACGCCGACCCGTACGCCGGCGAATTTGGCCGTGTTCGTCTCCGTCGCAGCGCCGCGCAACATTGATTCGAATAATATTTGTAAATACGGGTTTTTCAAAGCAATAAATGTTTTTTTCAAAGTTGTTTATTACAGGATGCAGGAAATTTTTAATGTTTTTCTTGCGTAAGGCGGTTTCGAAAAAATGGCAATTTTCGATACCACGTGCCGATTTTGCGGGTATTTGTAGCCGGTGTCTTCCTTTTTCCGCAAAAAAACGGCTCTTTTTCGACCCGATTCTACTGACCAGAGACGAAAGGCTAGGTGATAGAAAAGACGGGGGCATCACGAGAGACGCAGGCCCTGGGCCGAGTGGGGGTCACATGCGCTTTCGCTCGCCGGAAACGACTAAAACACAAGCTGTTTTTGTTTACGGATCTTGCAGGTCAAATCCTACTATATATAAAAAAATAGTGTTTGTGTGTGTGTGTGTGCCACTTTGCATGCAACTTCCGTCATTATGTTCCAGTCGTATCTCGATAGGGGAGGAAGTTACGGATATGTTTGATACGCCAAAAGGTGCGTAATGGGCATGACACGACTGCCCACATATCAGATTTTACAAAAAGTGCTATTTTTGACATTAAAATTAAGTTTTTATGAAAATCCGGGGATCCCTCTTTGTTAGGAAGCAATTTGCATGCGCCGGAAGTGGCGAAAGCCTATATAAAGGGACAGAAGGGAATGTTTTTCATTTTTCGGCATGGGGATTCGTGAACAATATGCAAATTGCAGAATATCACCGGATCAGACGGGGCCAGGGTTGAAAAGCCGCGAAGCGGTTTTTCAACCCTGGTAAGGTCTTAATTTACCTTTAACTTTAGTTTTGGACTCAATTTTTGAATTTGCATGAGTACCTGGCCTCTAAGAGATAATTTCGAGAATTAGTAATCCATATTTCGTACGATTGGCAACCAGTCTTTTTATTCATGGATCTTAATCTCCCACATGCCAAAGTTATACTACTACGCTACTTTTTAGCTATGCCGGGTCTACCAACCTGGCTCTGGCGACCAAAAACTCAGGATTTTCCAGACATGGCAAATCGGCCGGCCGATCGGCTTTTTCGGCCGAAAAAATTAGAATGCGGCCGGCCGAAATCGGCCGGCCGCCACTTCCGGTCGGCCGCGGCCGCCAAACGGCCGGCCGAAATGTCGGCCGGCCGCGCGGCCCGGAAACGGCCGAAAACCCGCAACCAAATTAGATTTTTGGATGCTAATGAAGGGATTTTCTCGGCCAAAAATGTTTAGACTGAGGAAATTAGTTAAATAAATGGGGTTGCAACGGTCTAGGTTAGACGTGATTACAACGGATTGGACGTGGCGGTTGCTTTGCTTTATCATCACTAAATGCTTCATCGCCGCAAAACGATTCAATTAAAAAAAAGATTCAGGAAACTACAGGGCCACTCGTCATAAAAGCACCCTGACTAAATTTTTGCGTTACTTGAAACTACAAAATTGAATTCTATTTGAAGCTGGCAGCCTTCCAAAAAAATTCAGGGTTGACATAAAAGCACGCTTTCCCACATAAAATAAAGATTTTTAAATAAAATTTGGTAGGCAGGCATCCTAGGGAATAGTAAAAACCAATGCCCAGACCCATTCCTTATTTATCCAAAATTTAGAGGCGCCAGCGACACGTTTCTGTGAAACTTTTTCTCAAGTGTGAATTGTCGGCCGGCCGACGCGGCCGCGGCCGAGCCGACCAAAACGTCGGCCGGCCGATCGGCCGACCGGAAGTTATTTGCATAGAGTCGGCGGCCCGGAAACGGCCGATTTTTTATGATAATGCGGCCGTCGGCCGGCGGCCGCGGCCGGCCGACCGAAATTGCCATGTCTGGGATTTTCCGCTACCAGTTGTCCCCAAGAATTACTCGCTATGTTTTGGCAAAATCACGTCAAAGGTAAGATTTTTAACCATCCTCAGGTCGCCTTTGAAAATCGGAAACCCATTATATTTCTTTAAGAAGGTATTCACCATTATTCTAACGACATGGTTGATTGGATCATTATCTTATTTTGTCTGGATTGTCTACGACCTTTTCTCGCAGGATAAATGGAGCGTATTTCGATTCTCGGATTATCCGAACGTAAGCCTACTGCAAAAGGCTAAAACCAAATTCCTTTGTTCAAAGCCCCGAAATGCCCAACATCAGCCATTTTTAGATAGCTACACAAATATGGCAGGTTCCACTTGGATTTTTGGGGATAAGAGTCATTCAAACTCAAAAACCTTCCTACATGCAGTTGTTTTTGATCGTCATGGTAACCCTTTCAGTGATACAAAAGACGATTATTTTTTCAGTTGACCGCCCAGATATTCTCTTTCATATATACGATGCTGAATTATGCGAAGCAGATTCGAGAGTAGGGGTTTCGACGTCTTTTAGTTAAATTTGGGATTATTGACACAATGAATTGTACGAACCTAATTTAGAATCAACGAACGGGCAGAAATCAAACACCATTTTTACGGGGAACCCCTGAAGAAGTTTCCCAAAAAAGGTATTTTTATCGCTTGTTTTCGATAATTTTTAGGCCTTTACACGCTTGCCGCGATCCAGATCTTCATTTATTCCTGCATTTTCACAGTCGTCGCATCGTATTACCGTTACGTAAGGTATGTTCTACTCTACTTAAAACTTGTTAAATCAATTCTTTTCCAAAATTTAGATTTATTTTAGGGACCGTCAATTGGCCAAGGAATCATTCGATGCTCCAGTCGTTCTTACTGCTTCACTTGAAGAACAAAATCGACCACTAAACAAATAGCTGAGAAATTTTGAGCGTGGCTACTTGACTATGTACAGATTTATTTTGACCAGATCTCGGATTGTAATTTTTATTTTTCTGCTCCACCATATGTGATTTGTTTTGGAAAATATCGCAATTTGCATAAACACCTCTTCCCGGATACCAAGCACCAAAACATGACGGAAAAGCGACATAAAGGCAATTGCGCAGACATTAGGGGACCAGACATGAGGACCACTTGGATGGGTTTTGGTGTAAACAAGCAGTTCGTAGATCGTTGATGCAGCTTTTAGCGTCAAATTGCGGGTTTGCATTTCGAAAGACTTATTTCTCGACGTTTGGCATTTATGCAGAAAATTACCGCATCTCCGAATTACCTTATCATTCAAGGTAACAAAAGCGTGCCGCAATGGGGGCGCTACCCTGAGCGACAGATGACGCATTATCAGTAGTCGCACTACCCGGAGGTGCTGTTAGATAAAGCGACCCCGCGGTAGTCCCTCATATACGGCCGAATGATAAGCGCGCTACTGTAATTTTTGGCCTAGGGTCCGGGAATTTATGTACTTGGCGATATCTGCCATGTTTCCCGGCGTATATAAGCCAGAAACAAGTAGATTATCGCTTTCTTATTTCAATTTCACTTGAAAACATTATCTATCTTTCTTCTTATGACTTTTTAGAAAGGCTACGTCGGAAATCTGTTCAGCTATCATGCATATGCTGATAAGAATTAAAAACTTGCGGCTGACCTGGCCATGGGTCATTAATGTACGCATAGCCCAAAGTCACCCTGCGCATCTGCGTCGACGCATTTTTGTCATTTCACAGAACCCAGTATAGTTTATGCATCCATCAGAATTCTGTTTTTCCAGACGCTCCCAAAATTTCGGATCATCACTCTGTTAGTCATTCAGCCCCATTTCGCAGATTGTCTGGAGATAAAATAGCCCGGGCCGACGAAAATGTTTTCCTTTCGTTGTAATGGACTCCGCCTCCCTGGCCCGGGGATCATTCCAATTCACTCCAGTATTCGTTCCTTCATCTTCCTCCAATGAGTCTCTTGGGTCCCCTTCTTAAAAATTTAGCCAGTGCGGTGAAATCTTTTCTTCCTTAATGATATCCAACGAGACCGTTGAGTCATAGGGCGCTTTATGGGCCTTTTCTGGGAAACCAATAGGATGTACTTTACGGGGTAGACCGTTTCGGGGAAGCGCAGGCTAAATGACAGGCCATCGATTGGTGGGACAGGGTAAAGGGTATGCCAAATGAGACACAATTCTTGGATCCCATATTCCCCGTCTTGTGTTTTTGAACCTTTATGCTCCTCTCTCTCAGTCTTTTTATCTCTCTCTCTCTCTCTCTCTCTCTCCCCTCTCTCTCTATTGCGCTCTCTTTCTGGCTTTCTCCCTATTTAATAAATAATTTCAGCTTCAACCGCTCTCCTTGTCTCCTACTCCCCAACTGCAATGATGCCGAAGGTAAGTCATCTGCACCATTAGCCCATCCTACCATCACCATCACCTCTGTAGTACCCAAAGCAACTTGTAATTTTTTTAGGCCTCAATTATCGAGTTCATCTTCTTCTGCGTGGCCTCGCTTGCCACGCTTCTTGTTCTTGGATTCGTCGCCTGCAAGTCTCACCAGGGCCCTGAATGGACCACGTTCCGCGCTGTAAGTTAAGCGACTACGGATCCTTGAAAAACCGGGAATCATCATTTTTTTGAAAAATTGGACGAGGACAACATCTTAGTTCCTGGCCACGACTGCCTTCCTGGGTCACGGGATCCTCGCCGGACTGCACTGCGCCTTCTTCGGCAAGCAGTGGCCGAGGAGGTTTGGGCAGTTGATGGTAAGTTTTTAGATATTTATAGGCAGCAAAAATAAATTAATTAAACAACCATTTAAAAAAAAAATTTAGGCAATGGAGCTGATCATGACCGCCTTGGTAGCGGTGATCTTTGGTTGGAATAACGTCCGCTCCCCGTTGATGTAAATTTTTGTTAACTACCTACTTACTTACCTATCAGATATCTAGATACGCCTAGCTACCTTCACATTAGCATGTACCAAAGCTACCGAAATCTACCAAACCTAATTTTAAGCCCAATTTTCAGCACGACCGTCGGCCCCGTTGTTTGCATGCTGATGAGTTTCGGCATCTTCAATGGTACATTCAAAAAATCTGAATATGAATTATCGTATTTTAGCTCTTCTGATGCTCGGCGCTTCCCCGCTCGCCTGGAAGTCGTTGAACAAGTAAGGAACACCTGGAAGCTGGTCTAGTCATTATTTATTTTCTAGGAACGATCAGGTCGTGCTGTCGGAGGCCGGAACCGTCGAGGAGCAGAAGCTGCCGCTGGAGGTTGGCGACGATGACGTCGATCACCGCGACTACCCTAAGTACTGAAATATACCCGTTCGGAGTTGTTAAAAGGCCGTTCGCGAGAGACCCGAACTGGCTTGGACGTTTTTTCGCCGTTTTTGACGCCATCTAAAAGAGCAGGTCGTGTAGGCCGCACTATTTTGAGATTTTTAAAGAGTCATTTTCGAAGTTTAAATGGCCGCTAAATTTTGCGTACCTCAAAATTTATCTCGAAAACCACACGGCCGATCTTGCTGAAAATTTGTGTCAATGCCTAATTTGGGATGGGATCATTTCTCTAATATTGGGAAGCACAAATGGCAGGAACATAGGTATTTGCGTACCATAAACAGTTTTGAGGGTTTTCTACACAAGGCGGGTCCGGCGACTTGAAACTAGATAGAAAAATGCCGGAAAATTTGCGTCGGATGATGTCTTCCAAGATGCCCAACTGCCTCTAGCCGCTGTACCGATGTTTCGACGTCGAAAACCATCAAAATTGACGCTTTTTGGGGGATTTCTGGGCTGGGCTATGCGAGATAGTTCGAGAGGGGGAGAGGGCAGAGACGGCTAGGGTGGTCAAGTTGGGGGCTTTCTGGCAGCACCCGACTCGCTCCCCCAGGGCTGTTGTCTGCCTGTCTCGACTCTCTATGCCTTCCGCACTCTCTCGTTGACCTGCCCCCGGGAATCCTCCCAAAAAGCGTCAATTTTGATGGTTTTCGACGTCGAAACCTCGGTAAGCGTCTAGAGGCGAGTTGGGCGCATTTGAAAGCACATCATCCGGACGCAGAATTCTTCCGGTGCATTTTCATGTAGTTTCAAGATGCGCCGGACCCGCCTTGTAGTAGAAAACCCTCAAAACTGTTTATGGTACGCAATATACCTATGTTCCTGCCATTTTCGTGCTTCCCAATGTATTAGAGAAATGATCCCCATCCCAAATTAGGCATTGACAAAAATTTTCAGCAAGATCGGCCGTGTGGTTTTCGAGATAAATTTTTGAGGTACGCAACTTTAGCGGCCATTTAAACCCCGAAAATGACTCTTTAAAAATCTCAAAATAGTGCGGCCCTACTAATTCGACCATGCTCTTTCAGATGGCGTCAAAAAAACAGGGTCAAAAAAAACTGTACCAAGCCATCATGGGGGCAGTTCGGGTCTCTCGCAAACGGCCTTTTAAACGCTTGTCATTAAAGGTCTAATGAAGCCTGGGTGAATTTGTCATTAAGAGCATCGTAAGAATTCGTGTGGTGAATTACAGCTAAATTAGCTTAGTTTTCGAGCCGTTGATACCTTTCGCCAAGCCTTGAGGTTTCGGCTGCCCCGTCTAGAATTTGAACAAAACCATAAAAATTAGCATTTTTGACCCATTAATTAGCTGAGCAAAGCAACACAACGTGACAGATTTACCCAACGCTTCATTTTGTTTTCAAACATCTTCCTGGGCCCTTCAGTCTTTTTCCATTGTTTCAACATCCCCGCCTTCACCTCCCATCCACATATACGATTTCCCCAGGCAATAACAAGCCAACGCCGCCGATGCTGAATTTGTATTGAATTCCGCCCCTCTCGACTGCTCGGCCGTCTCACAAGAATTAACATTTTCGATTTCATCCGGTCAGCCGGGGCGATGGCATTCGCACTCCCCTCATCCATGTCTCGTTTTCAGTCCCTTTAATAAATAGTTTCCGGAAATATATATTTTGTTTTCGACAGTTCGCGTCTTTTAATATCATACCAAAGCAGAAAATAGGATCAAATTGAAGGCATCATGAAGATCGATATGCCAATTTCGATGAAGGAGGCGATGATTGTCAAGGAAAATGGAGAGGACGCCGAGATTGAGCAACATGCGGATGTGAGCGGTATTATTGGAACAAACAAAGGGAATCAGGGCGAACAAAGTTTCCTTATGACCCGATTTTCCTGTTATAAGCAATTTTTTATTATTCCAAAAATTTGGTCAAAATACAAAAACATAAAGTTTTTCGACGAAACTATCGAATATTTGAATAACTTATAGAGGTTTATGTTGTATTGACTGAGACTACTAAATATATTATATATAATTATATATTTTACTAAGAATATTCTGAATAACACACGGCCCAGCTACTACGCGTATTTAAAATCACGTTTTGCAGCGCTGCCTGTTCCAAGATGGCCTCGTTGGCATCTACACCGGCCTGACGTTGGTCGCCGGCGGGCATTTTGTCCTGCTCGACGAGAACGATAAATACATGGCGTTCGCTTTGGTGAGTATGGTACACTTTACGCTCTCTCCCTCCACCCCTACCTGTTGATTGGCGTAGTACGTTGCTGACGGGAACTAGCGGATGGAAGGGGTCGATGCTCTGATTCCAAGCGTCTTGAAAATGACTGCATTGAAGCAAAGCTAGCCGCCATTAAAGCGTAAAATCATATATTTCAGGCCGTCTCTTGGATCATGTGGCTTGGGCAAGCGATCTTCATGTGTTGGTATTTCAACACCGTCGATCGTACGCTGAAACTTGGCCGAGTTTTTGCGCATTACGCCGTAAGTTCGGAGCATTTGAAAAGAGAGCCCAGTTCCATTAACTCCTTAAATACTCCAGGTAATCGTCGGATTCCTTACGATGCTGTTCGTCATGCTGTCCACTGTGGAATTGAGCACCCAGGACCAGATTATGTAGGTTTTGCGGATTGAGATTCCATGCTGTATAAATTACAGCACAGTGACGATGGACAAATATCGTCTGCTGTACGTCACCAGGTTCTTGGGCTGGATTATGTTTGTCACGGGTTTGTGGGATTTGAGAAAGATCGAGGAAAATTTTAGCAATTGCTTTCTTGGGCATCTACAACCACCTGGGGGTGAAGGCTTTGAACGATGAGCAAAGGTAAAGCATGCGTTTTCACGTGAAAATTTGGATAGAAAGAGCTACATTTGGCGCAAACCTCACTAATATTCATTTATTTAGTGGCTTCGAGCCAATCGCCGTGCTCGTCGAGCCGACTTCGCAAAAGTGCCAGGCCGAATAAACACATCAAAAGCCGGAAGGATTTTCAGCTCCATTCTGAATGCTGTACTGTACTTTGTATAATTGTCTTTTAACTCCTAAACTAAACAGGCCATGCATGCAACTAGGCAGCCCTCGTCGACCAGGCCTTCCAAGCCCGATTCCGCGAGAAATCGACCGCGGGGGTTTTTTGGTGCACCTGAAAGAGCACCAAAAATAGTACCGAAAACCGTTTTTCCGAAGCCCCGGAGGCCCTGGTTTTTAATTGTACGATTTTTTTTAAACTTTTATTTTTGATGGTTTATGACTGGGGGACCCATGGATCTTTTTCGGGAAATTTTCCAAAAAATTTCGAAAATTATCACGCA
>JBBGBA010000228.1:0-112293 GCA_038088335.1 Mesorhabditis sp. LJ9110 | reverse complement strand
TTTCCACCTCCAAAACAGCCAAAAATAGGGCTAAAACAAAATTTTTACAAATTTGATACAACTTACCGATCTTTATAAAACAATCGTCGGATTGTGCAAAAGACGGCCAGTGCGGCAATGGCCAATACAACAATAATCAGGCCAAGGTAAAGCCATTTTACACCCGTATCGGCTGGCTTTTTAGGGGCTGGAAAAATAGGAATGTTTTTGAATGAGGATTTTTCATGGATTAACGTTAATTTTCATTTTTAGAATTTAGTTTTAGGTTATTTAATTTATTCAGTGAATAAATTTTCTAACCGAGAAGGTCTTGCCAATTCCTTTAAAAGGTTTTAGAGGGGTGGTAAACCGGAACCGTACCGATCGTGGGTTCAGTCTCGAAAGCGGGTACTGTACATTTCACATCATTCGGTAGGCTATAATTGTTGGGAGCCGGGCACATGCCCAATTCAAAGATGAGTTCTGTGGAATACTTCCAACTCCCAGGCATTGGGTGCTAAAACGTGGCCCATGCGTGCTTACTCCGATTCGCCGTACCAGTCCAAAATTATCGGAGGTAGTCAGAGAAATCGAGCATATCCTCGGGTCGCTGATGTTGGTTTCCTTCAATAAAATTAAACTCAAGAATATAGAAATATAACGTAATAAAAGTTGGTACGTAATAACGTAAGAAAAATAAAAAATAGAGCGCACCGATATCCAAATCAATTGATACGGTCGCTCCTTCAAGCCAGAAAGCTCTTTAAAAAACGATACAACCCTCGAGAAACGACTTTCTGATGTCAGCTTCTCACATGGAATATTGGTCACTATATAGACAGCATCTCCATCTGAAATTTATATATAAAAATCATCCATTTTCCAGCACCTGTTTGAATTCCCGTCGCACTAAAATTTTGTAGGGCAACGGCTAGTGTTGTGGATGGGTCGAAACTTAAACTTGCTGTTACTTAACTTAAGCATTTCATTTTTAATTAGCAGTAAAGTGTGTGAAAATTACACTAAGATCTCGCATACCTTTGATTTTCTAAAAACAGACTCTTCTGAAACATTTCATATCGTTCCAACCCCGTAGAATTCATATAGCGAGTCTCGACAGAACCATCCGGCGTTAAATACGTCAGATAGCTATAAAAATAATTTTCTAAATGTGTTTAAAGGATTACCTGGCTTTTTCATCATACTTACAAGTACATAAAATATCTTCAACAAGAACGATCAGCTGCTGATAGCATGTGTAGTTTGTCGCTTCATCAAGTAATAACACCAATTGTAAATGCCATGTGTTACAGCCATTGTTTGAATTTACACGAGAGTCGACTGAAAGGTACCAGTATGCATCAACGCCCTCAACTTACCGAACGGACAACTCGAAGCCGCAGAAGTGAATAAGATACAAAAAACAACAAATTGAAGCATATTCGGGGTCTTGCAAAAAGAGTATTGTGTTGGTCAGGATGCGTCGATAGGCGCCAATCGGATTATGGACACCTGCAACTTGCCAAAAGGTAGATTAATGGATGCGGGGTTTGAAATGATGATACCGTAGTGAAGCAGGTTGTATCAACTTTGGTTTTAAGCGTATATATTACAGCTTACAACATAGACGTAGCTTCAGGAGATTGCGCTTCAGTTTAGGCTCAGCTTTCGACGTAAGGTTAGGCCAGAGGTCAGCTTAAGTTGTTCATCAGCCCGAGCTTGGGCTTAAGCCAAGATAAATCTAGGTTACCCATGGTTTTTAAGCTTTTGGTTAGGCGTGGCTCATTAAGACGTGTAATTTTGATACATATTTCAGATTTTCGATAAGCTGTAAGTACTGCTATAGTCGTACTGAAAAGTACTATTTCATCGTCGCACCGGAGGTATTTTTGTTTCTTTTTCTGTCCAATCACCCGGTGACCATTTCAACAACCGACAATCCGCACATTCCTTTAATGAACGTTCTCCCAAACTCGACGATCACCCCGACCATCAGATTAATCGACACATGGCAGTTAATGAGCTTTCGAGGGTGCCGGCCAGCTTCTGATAACGAGCCAAAAAGGGCGCAAAAAAAGCGGCTGTTCTTTGAGACCGGCCGAAGAGGCTGAACCTTTGGGGTTTTTAAAAACAGCTTTACAGTCCCGTCTGTTATTTCGATGCGACAAAAGTTGCTATTTAAATTTTTATTTTGGTTACCGAAAACTGTATTTTGCTTTATTTTTGTTGGCCTTAGAAATGCAACGATAAAATTGCAATCATGGAAGGACCGGAATCAGTGTTGACCTATCTATTGAAAAGCCTCGAAAATATTTTCGCGGCGGCATCAAAAACCAACAAATACCTCCCCCTTTCCATGTTTCAAATAGTGTAAAAAATATCTGACGCTTCTCTTGATGCGTTTTTGTCAATTCAAATGTTTCTTTTATTTTTACACTTTTGAAGCGCTTGATCATAAATCCGTAAATAATATTAAATTATATGAATGTTGCTACTGAATAATATTCTACAAGTTGGAATTTTGCTAGAACATTTAATGATTTTATTGTTTCAAATTTCTAAATTTTTTATGTGGTTTTTACATTCTGGATTTAGCTATGGCGCAGCTCAAGCGGGTCGGGTTTCTCTTGGCACTTCTGGGGTTTGCTATATGCCAAAATGCTGCTAATGACGTCTATATGTGCGATGAAACTAATGCTCAGCATAATTGGTAAATTCTAACTTTTATTGAGAAATTTTTCTTAAAATAACTCCTTGCAGCGGCACAACTTCACCAAACGGCCCTCGGCCATAATGACTCTAAATATTTTGTCGATATGCCGTTGACAAAGTCGCCAGGTTAATTATTTCTTAAACAAAGCTTAATTTAATTTAAGTTTAATTACATAAATACTAAACTGCATTTTTTAGAAGAAACCCGTGACGCCTACGCTAAACAATTTGGGAACGATACGCACGCTATCGACGTAGAAGCGTTGAAGAAATTTATTGCTGAACATTTTGCGTAAGCTTACGATATATTCCAAATTTTCACAATTTTGTAAGGTGGATACAACTTTGAAATATTATAGCGAGCCCGGCAACGAAATGACGGAATGTACACCATCCGATTGGACGGCAAAGCCAGCCAGCTTTGACAAAATCATCGACCCCGACTTGAAGGAGTTCGCATACGATTTGAACGACATTTGGAAAACGCTGTGCCGGCAGGTATGTTTAAGATATTTTTGGGTTAAAGTTTTTTCTTAAGATTAAAGGAGACGTGAACGCAAATCCATCGCAGTACTCCTTGCTCTACGTTCCGCACGAATTTATTATACCAGGAGGGCGATTTCGCGAATTCTACTACTGGGATGCTTATTGGATTATCAAGGTTGGTTCGAATTGCTTTTTTAAAGGGACTGGAAAGTGAAAATCTACCTCGGCTGGCGGCTGCGCGCGACAACAAATGACGCGTTTCATACGATTTTGTAGTCTCTAGTAACTTTTGAAGCTCAGGGAAACAAAATATATACTTTTATAGCTTTCTAGTCCCTTTAAAACGTTCCCTATAGGGTCTACTAGCCAGCGAAATGCATCGAACAGTCCGAAACATGATCGACAACCTGGTCTATATGGTGAAAAATCATGGATTTGTACCAAATGGAGGCAGAGTTTACTATTTACAACGGTAAGAAAAACCTTCTTTTTTCAAAATCCAAATTCCAGATCACAACCGCCTTTCCTGATCCGGATGGCATTTGAATACTATCAGAAAACAAAAGATCTCGCATGGTTGCAAAATAACATCGACACCTTCGTGCAAGAGCTTGAATTTTGGAATAAAAATCGGGCGGTTTGTTATTTAAGAAAATGATATATAGATTGATTTAGTATATAAATTCTAAAACTTTTTAGGTTGATGTGACAATAAATAACAAACCTTACACTTTCTACCAATATCGACCTACGAGTAATACACCCAGACCGGAAGGGTATCTTCATGATATTCAAGCAGCTGCTCAGATTAATGGACCATCGCAGAAGACGTATTTACAAGTAATGCATTAAATTTTATTCTATTCAATTATATAAGACTACTTTAAGAGGACTTAATTTTAACAAATTACAACTTTAGAATCTGGCAGCAACCGCCGAATCTGGTTGGGATTTCTCTACTCGTTGGTATAACGACTCGCGCACCATGGACACCATCAAAACGACAGATGTAAATTGTTTATGATAATTTATAATCATCGCTTTTAGATCCTTCCTGTCGACCTCAACTCCTACATCTACTTAAACTACCGTATCTTGGGCTATTTCTATAAGGAACTGGGCAACACCATTCAAGCCGAACCTTATGAATCCCACGCTCGAGTTGTCCGGGATTGGATCCGAGAAGTTTTCTTTGATGAAAAACTTGGATCGTTTTTCGACTACCACCTAGATACGAAAAGGTAATTTTTACAAACTATCTATAACCGCAAATTTTAGCCTTAACACCCTTTTCTACGCATCCACCGCCGCTCCACTCTTCGCTGAAGCTTATGATTTGTTGGATAGCACCCTGCCTAATCGAGTTCTGCAGTATATGAAGGTTGTAAAAGATCAATATCCGTGAAACATGTAGCTTTAGTCCCAACACGTTTTCGACCAGCCAGCTGGGGTACCGACTTCGTTGATAGTACGGATTTTTTAGACATAGTAAAAGACGCTTTAGAACTCGACGGAGCAGTGGGATTTCCCGAACGGATGGGCGAACCTTGAGCACCAGATTGTAGAAGGGCTGAGGAAGTCGTCGGATCCGGAAGCGCAACGAATGGTACGTGGGACTAAAGGGGTTGGAAAGCGCGAAAATCGGCGCGTTTTGGCGGCTGGGTATAGACAGCTACACGGCGCTCCAAAAGACGTTTAAAATCTCGCGGCACTTGGCACGTTGTGCAACAGGTAGCTTGGTAAGGACAAGGAGGGTAGTTTTTCACGCTTTACAATCCTTAGATTTTTAATTTCACAATTTAAGTGATTTTCTGTCATTCAAACCAAAAAACTGTCTAAAATTTGTACATTTGAGTCTTCAAGTTAATTGCGATAATCTCAATTTAGGCGTTCGACCTGGCGCAAAAATGGGTGGTGGAAAACTTTATGACGTGGAAGTTGACGAAAGCGATGTGGGAGAAGGTATATTTTGCTTTCCCATCCGGAATTTGTCGATCTTCTGATTATTCGATATTTTGAGAGAATCCCATATTTTTACCAGTCCCCAAAATCGTTCCTCAACCCCCCACCCCCCGCCCGGTGTCTCCAGCGAGGTCGTATCACAACGTAGAGGATGGGGTGGCTAATCGGTTGTGTGTCTCTATGTGGGGGTGTCTCGAGTCGTCTCTCCTACCGTATCCGTGTGCGGCGTTGTTAATGGATCGTCAAGGTCTTCTCTCCTCGTCTCGTTGAATAGATGGGGTGAGGAGGGAGAATGGGGGACAACCGATTAGGCGGTTATCCGTTGGGTTGGGCGACGATGTCGAGTCGATTAGCCCTCGTTTTGGCGCGCACACCGGGGAGTTGAGAAGGTGCGGTGAAGGAAATCGGGTATTGTGGATAGCATTTGGAGAACATACGTGCAGAGGAGTGTGTCGTTGTTTGAAAGGAATTATCGACTTCGGGTTAAAGGGACTAGGAAGGGCGAAACTTGACCTCTCACGAAACGAGATCGTCACAGTTTCTAAATTTAAAGTCAAGGTTCTAAAAAATTAAAAAATCTAAATAAAACCCGAAAATCGACTCTACTCCACCTGGGTCTCGACAACTACGCGTCAATCAAAAAATACGTCAGATGCGCTAACACACGTTTCCCGCGCATCACCTTGAAATTGCGCACCTGTGCCGGTATTCAGGTCGCTCTCGTCGGACTGTCTGTCTCTTTCTATCTCGCTCCCTCGCTCCCTATCTGCTATCTCTATCCTTATTTCTCTCCTTATCTCTCTGTCTCTTCTCTCCCCCCCCTCTCTCTCTCTCTCTCTCTCTCTTCTCTCTCTAGCTCTTTTTTGCTGTAGCTGTATGTAACGCGACGGCAACGGCTGTGAAGCCAAAGTGACATAAACCCGTATCTCGACATATGGCGTATTGGTGAAGTGCTAGTCTCACACCGTACAATCCTAGTTCGAATCCCACCCGCAACAAACCTTTTGTTTTTTTGCGCTAGATTAGGGAATAACGCTTTTCTCCCAATACAGTTTGTGCCCATCCCGCTAATCGCCTCCCCCACCATTTCATCGGCAAACATATGTCAACGGAAGGTGACCAGGTGGATGGGCCCTCTCTTTGGACCCCTCTTTGGACCCTCTGGGCCACCACACCTTATTGGCAACAGCTTGTCCGATGATTAGCGGGGGTCACCGCGAAAGCAACATGGGGGCTCAAAAGCACGGCAGGTGTGTGGTTCTCGTCTAACAAAAGGGGGTACCGGGATAGGGAGAGGCCGCACCATAACTAATTACAGGGCAAAACGGAGGTGCCGCATTAGCTTCTTAGCTGGGCCGGGTAGGGGTATTCGGGTGGGGTGTCACATGGCTGGTGGGTTTGGGGGGTAAGATACGGATTAGAGATTTGTAGGGTGGCGGGTGACGGAATTTTGTGGCTAAAGGAACCGGCAAAGCAAGACAATGGACTTTGTGACTTTAGGTTTACCATAGATTTCAATGCGCTCGTAACACGCAACGCGTACGCGTCGTATACATGGCGTAATCGGTTCGGAACGGCGGGTGTTGCGCATCGCGATTGAGTTTAAAAAATCCGTAATCCTGCCTGATCCGTCCCTTTAATCCTAATTCTTCACACGTCCCTTACCTCCTCTTAATGTACGGACCCCAGAAATGGACGCTAAAAATGTTAACTTAAAGTAAATTATAAATTGTAGCGCTTGTGCTGTAGTGCTTTAAAATGTAACAAACCCTTGCAAATAATTTTAGCACTCGATTAATTGATTAATTTAGTTATTAATTTTTAACTCTGCTGCTTATTATAAAGAATTCAATACATCGAGCAGAAAAAACCAGGAAATTTAAATTACAATATTTCAGTAATTTTTGTATTAATCCTAGCCAACCTAAAATGCCCGAAAACCAATACACCGTGAAATTGAGGGGCGCGTTGCGGTTCGCGGCGCAGCGAAACCTATAAAAAATCCATAGCCCTCCCTTCTCGGTCCCTTTAATGCCTAAACAACACTAACCATACCCTTGCCCGCTCCTATACTATACCATCATTTACCCAAACGACCTCCCCCCATCGGTTATTTGAAGAGAGCGCCTCCCTCCTACTCGGTACTTAGGGTCATCGACGTGGATCGGTATGTTCCGCACCGCTCCGATCACTTGACACCATCCATTCTCTCGCACGGTACTCCCCTTCAAATGAATGCGCCTCCTCAGAACGGTTACCGCAATCACTTGGCGGCCTCGTTTTTCGCCTATTATTACCCCGCACCTGGCGTATTGTGCGGGGTACTGTGGGCGGGGAGATGGAAGAAGAAAAGAAATGAAAAAAAGTGCTATGTAATACAGTAATTTTTGGATGGAAAATCAGAATCCATGAAAGAGGCGGATAGCTTGGCTTTGGACTTTGATTTTTGGTGCTGGACTATTAGCGGGGGCGGGGGGCTTTTAGCAGGGCAAATCTGATTTTGGACTTTGCGCCTATACCTAGTTGGTAATTTTACAGTATTTTTTTATTGCTTATAGCAGTTTTTGATTGCTAAAATTTATCAAAAATAGTTTAGAAAATTTTTAAAATTCGACAATTGGCCTTATTTGGTCATTTTTCCTACTTTTTTTATTAAAAATCCAAAAATGTTCGCAAATTTTGACAATTATTTTTCCGTTTTTATAACTAAAAACGGTAGAAAATAACCGTACGGGATTGTCTGAAAAAAATTGGTTTCCATGCTAAAATCCC
Organism: Mesorhabditis sp. LJ9110; assembly: GCA_038088335.1. NCBI lineage: Eukaryota > Metazoa > Nematoda > Chromadorea > Rhabditida > Rhabditidae > Mesorhabditis > Mesorhabditis sp. LJ9110. The sequence goes on along the minus strand of JBBGBA010000228.1, from coordinate 104,382 downwards.
TTCGATAACAGTCCAGTTTCATTGCGTGTCGGGCTTAAAATCTAGAAAAATGTTGCCTATAAAATCCCTACTCATCACTTCTCAACCCCCTTTAAGTTGTCATAATTCCCAGAGCAACCCATCCATTAACCACACCCGCGAATTGGCGCACTTGTTAGCGTGTCGAGTATTATTTGATGAGCATCCGGGGATGGGCGACAAGAATAGGTGGGGCCCTAAGTGGGCCCAAATCAGGGCCACAACACAGGGATGACCCGGGGCCAACTGCCGGGGGGAGGGATGGCATTTGCATTTCAACGGAAGGGAGTTAGAGTGGGGCTGTGATTACTGTAGCGAGGGTCGGAAAATTAACTTATTCTAATTTCAGTATGATGTATCTGGAGGGGTTCCACATCCTGGGCATGGAGGATTGTATGACGTTCAGGTTGGTTTTTTGGATTAAAGGAACGTTGAAGTCATGAAAATCCATAGAAAATCCATAGCTTTTAAAAAGAGGTCGTTTAATATGTAAATTCAAGGAAAATTATAGGTTTAAAGATTAAAATTATGAGTATTAAAATTTCAGCTCGGTTTCGGCTGGTCCAATGGGGTCGTGCTGGACTTGTTGATGACGTACGGCGATCGGCTGGTGATCCCGAGACCAAACCCGACGAACGCCTTGCCGACAACGACGCAGGCCGGCTCGAGCTTACCATTAATGTCGGCACTCCTCATTTTGTGTGCTTTCCTCTGGGTTAAGGAATAAAAATATACATAGAAAAATTAGTAAAATCATTATACCTTACTAATTATTACTTACTATACTAAGTACCTACTAAACAGATTGAAAACTACGGGCATGTATTTCGTTAGTGTTTTAAATCCAAGGAGATTTTTGTATGCAAAAATCCATAACCCCACCGCTAACTCACCAGTACCGGTTTCTCGTAACTTATCCTGTACCAACACTACTTATACCTAACTTATCTAATCCAAACCAAACTCGGAGGATTATCCAGGCAGTGTGCGGGCGATCACTTCCGGTCCCCCTACCGTACACATTGTGCATACAGACAAATAGCCCGTGGGTACATTGACCATTTTTGGGAGTGATGTACTAGCCGGGGGTCTCTAGTTGTTAGCAGCTGGGATTAGGTGAAGTGGATAGCTCGCAGATTGCTACTTGGGCCCTGGAGGGTAGCAGCGGACAGTCTGCGGACGGTAGCGTGGTGCGTTTGGTTGTATTGCTTCGCAGTCGATTTTTGCATTTAGGTTAGTGTAAATTGTCAATTTTGCTAAAATTTGAATATCTAAATTCTTCTTTTTCCAACTTCGAATTGTTAAATTAAAATTAAACTTTATTTCTGACATCTGACTGCCATGTAAAACCTCAAATAGGATTAATTGAACATAATTTCATTAGCTTAAATATCACAATTTATTTTAAATATACCAGACATGGCAATCGGCCGGGCCGCGCGGCTTTTTCGGCCGCAAAAATTAGAATGCGGCCGGGCCGCGCGGCTTGGCCGCACTTCCGGCGCGGCCGCGGCTTTTTCCGTTTTGAGGCCGCACGGCGGCAGCCCGCGGCTTTTGAGGCCGCATCCAAATGAGTTTTGAGTACTTCCGGCACGTAAATCAGAGATACAATGCGTATTTAGCCTGCTAGCGAGGAATATCCATACTCGACAACCTTAATTTTCTCATTTCCATTCCGATTTGGCATGAAATTCGCGGTTTCTCGATATGTAGAAGAGCTACTTCCGGTTTGCGGCTTGGCCGCGGCGGCCCGGCCGAGCCGCGATGAAAATGCGGCTCGGCCGCGAAGCCGCATTTCCGGAAGTAACTAATTACTGCGGCTCGTAGGGGGCCGCGTTTTTTATGGAAATTAGGCCGCCGGCCCGGCCGCGCGGCTCGGCCGATCGGAATTGCCATGTCTGAAATATACCTTTTCAAATCTGGATGTAAATTTATTGCTTATCTGATTTTTTCCAACCCCTCCAATCTTTGAATGACTTAAGAACATGCATATCCATGATGCGGATCTATTCTCGCCCCTTGTATAGTGAACAGCTGTCGAATATCCAGTGTCGTTGCGCAATGGTAGCCCCTCCGTGGCAATACTGTTGACTTTTGAGACTCTGGAGACCATGTCCAAAATGGGGGTCTAATCTGTAATCCCGGACACTTGGGCAAATAGTTTTAGGGTAGTGATTGCAGCGATTATACTTTAAATGCAAAGGAGAGCATCTAAAGGGCCCGGGAAGGCATGCTTATGGATTTTGCCAAGTCCGCTATACCCAACACTTGCGAGCGGTAGCCGTGAATTTACCAATTTTAACATAAATTTTTGCATGCTCGAAATCTTCTAGATTTACAGTAAATCCCTGCCCTACAACTCGCATTACCGGAGCTGGGATGTAGATAATTGCATCTAGCTGGGGGCCATTGACAGACAAAAGCCCAGCCTCACTCAATGATACAGGCGGATCGGTGTTGTTGATGACAATGGGATTGGGGGCTCGGCCTCGAGCCGTTCATGTCTATTCAATTGGTAACTACACTACGCTCCCCTGTACACCTCTAAACGGTGCCAATTTGGGGAGTGGTAAAGGAGGAGGGGAGGGCACTGGTTTTGGGATAGCGGGATAGGTTTAGGCTTAGGCTTGGGCTTGGCTTAGGATTATGATGGGGAATGGCTTGGGCTTAGCCTGGGCTTAGATTATGCGTAGACTTACACTTATGCTTAGGCTTGGCTTTGGCTTGACTTGAGTTTAGGCTGAGGCTTGGCTTGGCTTAGGCTTAGGTTTCCTCGTTTTTGGCTTGGCTTAGTCGTTAGTTGGACATTTAACTTATGATCGGCTTAGGCATGTCCTAGACTTATTAGGCTTCGGGTTCAGCTCAAGGGAATGCCTCAAAACTCCCAACCAGCACTCCAATGGACATTTTTCCCTAATCTCCCACTTCCGGTACATCACCTCCCCATATCTCCTATCAACCCCAAGATCCCCGGATACCCATATCAGGTGCGAACATCTAACCTTCCCCCTTCCAGGGATTGTTCCACACAATTAGCCATGCGAAGACATACCCCCCGGAGAGTTCCCTGATTATGATCTCCACCCCCACAGCGTGGATAGGTGTGTTGTGAAAGGTGTGACGATGCATTGTTTCTCGGGGGCCAGATCCACCTCGACACCAATTGCGCAACCGGCTGCTCTCAATTGGCCCAAATCAATGGACCGTACGTTGGGCAACAAGTTACGGGATGGTGGGAATGACAGCTGCGGGTAGTGTCATGCTTCCTTAAATGGATAAAAATGGTACCTTAAGATTATGTTGGCTAAGAATAGGCTGCGGATTCGAGCAAGCGACAAGCTCGACAAGCGGAAGCGGTCCGACATTTTCAAGGCGTAATGGATTAAGATTTGGATTTTGTATAGATTTCTCTCAATCGAACAAGTACTCCCCTGTACTAACAACCATCTTTAAGCATCGCTATCCACTTATACTACAGCTCCTCAATGACCATCAGTACTTGCATCCCCCTACCCCTGTCCTCGGCTCCCTTCCCTGATCAACATGTTTGACCCGACCGAAGGGGGAAGAGTCCGCAAGTGGCCAATTGACGGTCGGGGGGTCAAATATCAGCTCGCTCTCGTTTACGAGACGATGTTGAAGTCGGTGAAGTGCCCTCGACGCCACGGAGCGCTTCACCTAGTGAGGAAGAGGAGACGGTGATACCTTATCGGGGTGATAGGTGTACTTCGGACTGTAATACTACCAATGCTAGACGATATGAAGGTGCGCTAATGGAGGGAGAAGTCATTGAAGCTGATGCTCATTAACGAGAGGTGTAGATTAAGGTATGAAAAACACTTCCATCTAAATTTTGAATAATTTATGAATTTCTCCATTAAAATATGATTTTTTTTCAGTTAATATACCTCTTAACCCCCAACCTCACCTCCAAAATTTTTTTGACTCCATTGCACTTCCCCCCCCCCCCCAACCACAGCTTCACCCCTCCAAAACTCCTGAATGCCCTCCAGAAACCTCCGGTGTATTGTCAACGTGACGCCCGTGTTGATCTCCACACCGGGTCCGTTTTGGGCCCCGAACAATTACACGCAAGACCCCGAAAGGGCCCCCGTATTGGGGCTGAGACCCCGGCGGACAATGGACTCAAGCGCCCTGGAGCCGGATTTCGAGCACTTTCAGCAGTTTCGCCCAGCTGGAGGCCTGGCATGGCCTATTGAGATGCCGTAGGGTATATACGGGGATGGAGGAGGGGTACTTTACTTTGGATCCTGGGATCGAAATGGATGGAAATGACGGGGTGAGAAGTTTGGCGAGCCAGTTGAGAGGTTGGTAAAATCGAAACGGTCCAATATAAGCTATAAAAGCGGATGTAACATTCAATCAATTGCATATTATGCTTTTTGCTTTATACTATGCTATAGTCTATACTATAATTTATCCTTAGATGGTCCGAAACAACCGTTAAGATATCCAGCCCCTACTAATACAAACAAAGTATTCTTAACTCGTCAGAAACAAACGTTAAGGTATCACAGCTCTAACTAATACGAAAAATTCCAAGATACATCTTATTTTTCATAGATACATAATTTGCATATATTAGGGCTAAAATTGCGATGCTGTAGATCCACCAAGTTAGCAGAAACCCCCCGGGGAAACGTGGCTTTTTTGGCCAGCTAGCCTTGCAAGAAATTTATAACGTTTTTTGCCTTTCTGCCCCTCAAAGATTTCCGTCCGCAGGAGTATCATCTGCTATATGTCACTACGATCAGACCGTATCCAGTTTGGCGATACGGGGATTAACGTAAGGAGGTGTCAAGGTCCTACTCCCGAGGGCCAGGCCAGGCTTCCGTGAGCCGGTTATTCCGTGCCACTGCTCGCGACAAGTTACTGATATTGATTTTTGGCGAATCCTTGTGTTAAAAATATTTTAGAAATTCTGGTGTAATGCTTTGAAAAATATATAAAAATTAATAATAAAAATTGTTATACTTTAGGTCCTATTTTCATTGATATTTTTTAGCAATTTAACCAATCCCTTCCTCCCAACTATTTACCATACCCTACCCAACCATTCCCCAGCAATGTATCGCTTCCGGATTATAAGCACCTGCCAAAGTCGTGAACCCCCAGTTGCCCATTTGCGCAATAGTCTCGACTAGTTGTTAGTTTTAGGGCCCGGAATAGAGATGTTATCTGGGTACAGAGACTCTAATATCCGGGAGTGCCTCTCCCCCATTCCACGCGATCAGTCTTGTAATACAAGTCGTGTCGAGTCAAGTAATCCAACACGAATGGCCTGGGCTTCGCGCGCAACCCAGGGGCACAAGGGGGTATTGGATAGCCACCCCTCTCCACCCTTCTCTACCCGCCGGAGGGGTACGGTACCTAGGCCCGGATTATGGGCTGACGGAGGGAAATTGGAGCTGCGAAATGGGGAAATAATGGTTGGAAAATGGGTAACTACGAACTTGAGATCAGCAAAAAAGTAAGAGAGAACGAAAAATAGAAAGAGAGGGAGAGAGAAGAGAGAGCGAGAGAGAGAGAGAAAGATAGAGCGAAAGAGAGTGAGAGAACCTGAGCTCGAGCTCCAGAGTGCGAGAGAGGGAGTGAGTGAGCGCGAGATAGAGAGATTTTGTAAATAATTCTTAATAGGCGGCGTAATTCTGGGGAATTTGCAGAAATCAAATTTTCTAGGCTGTTTTAAAGGGAATAAGAAGGCATACATTCGAAAGAAAAATATTCAGACGGAGTAAAACTCAAAAAACATAGCATTTTATTATGCTAAATTTTGCAATCTATCTTTCTTGTTGGTGCTCATTCGTTTCTGTTTGAGCACGAGTTTGCATCTTCCGCCACACACAGCGCTTCAATTTTGCGACCTTCCAGACGTCCAAAAAGCACAAATTCTACCTTTCTAGGCCACTTAAAGTCCCAAAAACCAAGAATCCAAGCCAGTTACCCCCGCCTAAACCACCCGGCTTTGATCTCCCCGGTACCTTTCTACCAACCCCCAGCAGCCAAAAGCTCGACATTTCCCTTAGCGGCCGAGACTGAGTGGCGGTCGAGCCGAAAGCCCTGATTCAGCAGCACATACACCCTCATCCTCATCCTCCTCCTTCTCCTCCTCCCCCATTAGTTGATGTTCGTGGAAAGTGGCCCTCATTTTGTGGCTCATCAAGGCCATACCGCCGCCCATAACATCATCCCCATCAACATTGGCTTTCCTTGCATCTGGGTACGGTATTATTAGTGCAGTTTTGAAGTCTAGACGTCATACTCATATCTCTTATGCTTCAATCCCTAACTACACATTTACAGCTTCTCAATGACCGGATGGCCATTGGTTTTAGGGGGGAGAGCATGTCGGGGGTGACGCAATCACTTGACTGTCCCGTTAATTGGTGGCTCGTGTAGTCCGGGTCTATGGATCCGCTAGCCAGAGAGAGAGAGAGAGAGAGAGAGAGAGAGATGGGCCCCATGATGGGCCCCTTACTAAGTGCCCTAACACGCATCCATCCCCCCTCATCATCATCGCAGCTAATCGCCCTATTTAGGTTAGGGTGGGGTCGGATGGCAAAACGTGGTTTATGGTTTTTCGGTTGAATGGTCCTTTAAAACCGCTCACTAGGATCTAGGATTAAAAAAATATCATACAGAGTTCTTTATGAGCGTTGAGATCTTAAGACCAGATTTTCATGCCTTCCCTGGAACACGAAAAATAATTATTGTTAATTATAGGTTTTAAAAATCTCGTATTTTGCCTTCAAGTGCCCTTTAAGCTGTAATACAGTCTAGCATTCAAATTTTCAAACTACAATAAAGTTTCCGAAGGCACAAGAGTCTTTTTCCATGCTAGAAACCCCAGTCCGTTGCTCTGCTCGTGCTCGCTTTCTCCTGCTCAAAACCCCCAATTTTCAAAACCCCCAAAAACTCCCTGACTACCATACCCCCAAACCGGAAGTGAATACTTCTTTCTCCCACAATCCCTAAAAGCCCGGATCGGCTAACGAGACGACTCGGGGGCAGAGCTCGCCATGTCAGGCTCAATTTGTTGGTGGGTGGCATTCCCTAAAAGCCATCAGGAGTCGAGCTCAGAGGAGGGAGGAGGATAGGCTCCCCACCATCCGCCCGAAAAAGGCTAATGGCGACAGCCAAAACCCCCCTATGGGCCACCAATTAGGAGAACGAGCCGCGACAGAAGGCCAGTCCCCCCCTTCTGGACCTATTGGGGGGCCTTAAGCCACTACAAAGCCCTCCTATGCACACATGCAGAAGGGCCCGGGCCACTGTCGCTTCACCCCCCTTCAACGCCAAACACAAACACATTGATAGGGGGGGGAGATGGCTGTGTGACATGTGTGAAGTACATGCCTGCCGGCTAAATGTATACTCGATAGATGAAGCCGGAATGGGCCAGCTGTCCGCGTTATATGAGGCCTGGGTTTTGATTTGGGATACGGTAGGTGGGCTGTTGAGGGGGGTGGAATGTAGTCTTGAGAATTCTTAAAGCTTTCGGGACGTCGGTATCGCGCGTCTTCTACCGTACTGCTACTACGTACTACGTACTACGGTAACTACGTAGTTACCGTAGTTTCGATCGCTTTTTTTTTGGTTTTGCTTTTAAGGTGTCACACAAGCCAAAAAAGCAAGTAATCCCGGTTTTTTGCTGATGCTTATTTTGAAAACACGTTATTATATAAAAACCTGATTTGTATAGGTTTTTATTCAGGCCAAAACTGCATTGATAAAGCTACTGTTATGTGTGCTATCGTAAGCATTCGACTATTTTAATAAAGTATTTTTATGTCTACAGCAGGCGTATCCTCTATTAGATTTTCTTAGATTTTATGGGGACCTGGAAGTTGGTGAAAGGGAAATATTCTCCGATTTTCTGCATTATTTTTCTGCAAATTTTTTCCGAAGCCAAACTCTACGCCCTTATCCCAAAATTTATGTTTCCCTGCCCTCCTGGCTATAACGCATCCACCTCTCCACACCAAATATCGCGACGGGAATCAGATTCGCGGCCCGAGGGCCAACCAGCCGAAATCCCCCGTTTGCATACATTTCGATGTGGTAGACGAGGAGGTGGGAGAAGAGACCCAAAAGAAGAGCCAAGAGTCGCATCCGGCACTAAGCCTCTTCGGAGAGTGCTCGGTACCCCTTGCATAAATTTGCGTCCTGATGCGATGCGGGGCGGATGGGAGGCTATAGAGATCTTGCAGCGCTTCTCCCGGGGTTACGGTAGGTTTGGGGGATGTGGTTTCGATCGGGTTATCATGGGGGAATGGGGGCTTTCGGTGCCTTTCAAAGGGACTGGGAAAGGAGAAACGGGAGGTATGGGAGGTTGTGGAAATATGCCAAGTTACTGGAAATATAGTTGCCGGCTTCGCGACACGTGACGCGCGCTGCGACTCGGGGTTAATTTGCCTGCAGCGCGTTGCGTGTCGCGGAGGCGGTTGTTTCTATAGATTCGCATCCAAGCCCTACCTTCTATGGCCTTTTAAAAGTTGGAAAATGAAGTTGTTCAGGTTAGAAAAATGATGTAAAACTGTCTAAAACAGAGCCTATGTTTTGCTGGCCGGCCTTAAAAAGCTTGAGTTAACCTTAAATTTTGGGTTTTTCGTATTTTTTAACAGAAGCCAATTTGCCGGATTTGACTTCATCGTCCCTTTACAGTGTTTTAAGTCTGAATTTTGGTTTTACTCCCTTTACCCTTTTCACCCTCCCCAAACTCTTTCTCACTTTCCACTCACCACCACCCCGTTTATCACCTCCACCCAATACCCTGAAGCTACAGTACCCTCGGGGCATTTGATGAGCGTTGAGGGCATATTTTGACAGCTCCCTCCATCTCCACACTTAACACCTACCACCACGTCGGCTGCGGGGCGTGAAATCGGGGGTAGATCTCGATCTGGGCCCTCGTCATTGTTGTGATGATTATCGGCGGTTCATGCTGCGTTTTCAGTATTTACTTTTTATAGTTTTAAATTTTTCTTGACTTTACAATTTACACAATTTATTTTTCTACAACACTGTAAATTTTCCAATTTTCTCAGTGAAATTCGATCGGTATATAGCTTCAAATCTAGTAATTTGTACTTTATGACTTATTTATAAATTTTTGATCGCGCGGGGAGACGTAGCGCGAGCCACAGCCCGGGCCGCAATGCGAGCCGCAACGCGTCGACTAAACTTGGACCTCGCAGAAACTATTTTTCAGAGTTATTGCTCAAAACCCTGAGTAGATTTGGACCGCAACGCAATCCGCGACGCTTCAAAGCCAACATTTTTTATGTGATATTTATGTTTTTATGTTTTTGCAAATAGGCCAAGACTGCGGTGACGCGAACCGCGACACCTCTAACTCGCGCGGATCTTTGCGTTAAAGTTACCCTAAATCCTTCTTTTAGACGCTGACCGGAAATCTCGAGTTTTCAAGGCACTGTCACGCTCTCCTTAAAATCAAAGACCAGTTTTTTTGTTTTAACCCCCCTGAATTCAGTTAGCGCCCTTGTACACGATCCATCTCCACTTCTCAACGCCCCAGTATCAGCTCAAAAACTCGTCCCACCACTCTTTTCTCTCTGATGGTTGGTGTTGGCTGACAGGCGGCTGCTGTGCACGTCGTTCCAGTCTTTCTTCAAGGCAAGCAAAAAAGAGGGGTGGTTGAGGAGGAGAAGGGGGGATCGCCGGTGCTATCGATGGGCGTCTTCGTTTCTCTGTTTTCCCGGGGGGGGATGGGGCGCCGTCTCGTGTTACGGTAGCTATCGTTGTGGTGTGTTTGCCCTGGGACCCGTTAGCGAAAGTGCTTGTCGGATGGGAAGGGCCCAGCCCAACCACGACACCCCCACCGCTCGGTGGAATGTCAGCTCATAATGGGGTGGTGGTTTCTGGAGAATAGGATAGTTTTGGAAGGTGGGAGAGAGAGGGAGGGAGAGAGAGGGAGAGAGAGAGAGAAAGACCGTGGAACTTCTAAAGGTATCGTGACAGCTAGGGATATAATACAAAGCGAAAAGCTTATCGTAGTTTCAAAGCGGAACTCGAAGTCGTCGTTCGTAGTGCAGCGTCTACAGGTGCAGATCGTATTTTTTGTCGTTCGTAGCTTTGCTCAGCTGTAGCTTGTAATCTCCATTACTCTATTAATGCGCCGTTTTCTAGTAAAGATCTCATTATGGAAGCGAATCTAAATACAGTACTCTGCCGATCGGGAAATCGTTGTAGCTTGTTGTCTGATCCATTAATTTTGACCTAGATACTCAAACTATTATGATATAGATACCTATATCCTAGTCCCGGCATAAAGTACCATTTTTTACGTCAAGAGCATCGTAGCGGAACTAGTACATATTTTCCAGCGTTTTTTGCCCCTCAAATCCTGGTTTCGCAAAAAAAATATTTTTTCTGGTACGGACGACAACACCTTATTGCACGTCCCCAGAAACATGTTGACCGCCGCATCCCCCCGAAATCTGCTGTAGATTGCCCCCGGCTACAAGGACCTAAAATCCACAAAAATTAATTACTCGATTTTCCCAAGATCACCTCCCTCCTCCTCCTGGAAATGAGGTAGTTGTGTTTGAGTGCAGATGCCGGAGAAGCACTTCCTTATTTCGCATATGCGGCCCACCCGGATTATAACACGTGATATCCGATCTTCCCCGCCTCATACTTCCCTATTTCGCACAAATACCCTGAGTCAGGTCAGATTAACAGCACGGAGGAAGCCTGTCAAAATTATAATCATCGCCTAGCTGGTTTTCCAGGGCGTAGCTTGATGTTGCCCTAATAAATAGTTTGAAAAAATGGATGGAGATGGATTCTTTTAAATTCTCAAAGAATTGTTTTCCGAAACAATCCACTCCTTCGGATCCTCTGGTATAAACCGGATCGGATAAACCACGTCCGACTTTTTGTGCAAAAACCAAAGGATTATCCACATTAACCAGGGGGCCTGAGTGAAATGACGGTCGCAGATGAGGTGGCCACGCGGCGGTTTGACATTTAAATTGTTGGCTTTTCTGGGCTGGAGGATTGGGTGTTGGCTAGAATTTTGGATAGAGATTTTGGCTAGCTAGCAGAGATTATTGGTTTTTGGATTGGAGTTTTGACGATTGTAGTCCAATAGAGTTTTTGTAAAATGAAGATTTTGTCTAATTTTATTAGGCAAGCTGGCAGTGATTCTTAAGGATTTTTTATCGAGCGAACTAGCAGAGATCGTCGTGGGAAAGCTAGTAGCGCTTTTTGTAAAACCAAAATTTTTTTGCAAAAACCGCTGGGGATTTTAAGGATTTTGTAGGTCGAGCTCAGCTTTGATTTTGTGTTAATGTGAGCAATAGGTATTTTTAGCTTTATAAATTATAAAACTAGAGCGTTGAAAACTTCTGCAACCCTCTACCGTCCATAGACGTACGTAGTCTACCCACCGTTCCCCTAGAGCCTAGCCTGCCTGCAAAAAAAAACAAATCCGATTCCCCAACCGATATCAAGTTCTGTTGGCAACATGACGGCCGAGCTTTTCATCGGTTCACTGGTTATAACGTCCCGCTCCCCCACCCCAGCTCTTGCTCGGCTGTTTCCATTACGATAATGCCCTCTATTCCCGGTGGGAGGTTGTGTGCATGGTGTATCCCTTCGTCGGTTGGTTGCGAGAAGGGGGGAGCCCGCCTCGGCCGCCGATTCGCACACGCCTCAACACACATAAGCCTTTAGGAGAGAGAGAGAGAGAGAGAGAGAGAGAGAGAGAGAGAGACTCTACACAACCGCCATCCATCCATCCATCCATCCATCCACCATATCTTAGAACAGGAGACGATGAAGGGGGCATACGGGGGGATAAAAGCCTTCATTGCTCCGTCTAATGGACCGGCCATCACGATCCTATATACATCTTGACAAATGAGCCGACTGAGGGAATTTAACAGGTATTTGGGCGGATTTTTAAGGTTAAGAATTGATGGTGTAATCGGTTAGACCTGAGTTGTGCTGTGGGGGTTCTTTAAGAGCCTGCCTTAAATGCACTGATATGCCCGAGTTGGTACGGGGTTTTCGTGCATGATCCCCTTAATGCTCTGATTTCTTTTCTAGATCAAATTTGAGCACGAGGTTTCTTGTGCGCTAGCTCATAGAAAATCGGAAGATCTGAAATTTAATTGCGTAATCGGTTAAGTCAGGGTTTCAATCGGGGGTATTTTCAATCCTTGCCATATCGGGAGCATTTAAAAATTAGTGCAAGTTTTCAATAAAACCAATTCATTCTTATGACAAATTTGAGCGTTAATTTAAAGCCGTAAGCGATTAGACTCCTTACACCGCTTCCCTTCATGGCCCCTATAACGAATTGCTTCCTCTTCTTTTTTTGAGGTTTCTTTCCATTTCAACCCCTCTTGTATTTCATCCCCTATTTCCAGCGCTTAATCCCATTAACGAGCGGCGGGCTATACGGTGGTGGTAATTCAAGCTGAGGCACCAGCCTTCCCACTGCAGCAATGTAGCGACAAATTAACGGGGGTTGGTGGTTGGGTCTTATCCCCTAGGGCCCAGTGAGGGCAAGGGAGGGCAAGGGTGGGGCCAACGCGAGCAAGCCTGGGACCCAGGGCCCTAAAGAATCCGGTACGTGTCGGAATTGTTGCTACTCTCAAGCGTTTATCACATTTTTTGGGGCGGATTTCGACCCGAGCAGTTGTGATTCCGGGTCCGGGGGGGTAAATGTGCGTCAGCCGGATTATCGGCTTTAGACACAATGGCTTCACGAGGGGAGTGGCTGATGATTATGAATGGCCGGATTATGTTGTTTGTAATAAATACCTAGGGGGGAAGAGGGAGTGACTTAAGTGGGTGTGGAAGCTTGGCGGGGTGCATGCGTGTTTTCCGGGTTTAGAGGTGTTTTTTTGGAAGTTTTCTGTTTCCGGGTGCTGCTTTCTTTTAAAGTCAGAATTTTTTCATGGCTCTAAGATTTTCGAAATAGGCTTTAACGGCTCTAAGATATTTTTTAAAAGCCTTTAGCATTTTTTTAGAGGAATTATGAAGAATAGGAATTTTCTTAAACGTCCAAACTAGCTGGTGCTCAGGCTTCTATAAATATCACATGAGTATATTGAAGATTTCTAAACCCGCCTCAAATTTTTTAAAGGGCCCATGAAGTATAGCGTTTCCTTAAAAATTATCTGCACTTGCCGTGACCCCCGAACTCATTCAAAAACCCGTACAACACCACCATACCGTATCCCTCCAACCTTTCCAAGCGGTTTCGCCCTCCCCTCCCCAAAAACAAGTAACCAACCGTGACACAACCATCCCCCCCTCTGGGTATTCCATCCATAAAGGCAAAAGCCGCGCCGCCGCTTCCCGAATCGTGACGAGTTCCGGCGCTGTCCTTTGCACACACAAGCATTTTCTAGCCTTTTGGGGGTGGGGTGGCTCTCGGCATTTTTCGGGATAAAAAGTGATGCCGCTGGTGTCGAGCGGGGATGAATTAATGGGGTTGGTCTTTTCTTTAGGTCAATATGATACTTTCAAGGGACCGGCAAGTCAGAAATGGCTATAGATTATCATAACGTAATCGACTGTTCTGATGGGCCTTTAAAACTTGTTTTTAATAGAGAGTATCGTCAGGATTTTCATGGTTCCCTGAGACCCAGTTGCTCATGCCAAGAGGCCTATTGATACCTTTAAAGGTGCTGTCAACCCATAAATATCCACAGATTATTATGACGTATTTGATTGTTCCGATGTACCACTTAAAAGCTTTCTAAAGTGATTTGATACCCAATATTTTGCTGTTTCCCACAGCGACCGATCGGACCGGGAAAGCGGTGGGCGACGATCGATCGCGAGCCGACTCCTTGACAAGCACCACCTGACCTCTAACGATACGCTTCTCCACACTCATCGTTTTCAAACGAACTTTCTGGGGAGATGGGTTCAGTTATCTGTCGGTTTTAAAGGGAATGGGACAGGTGGGGAAGGGCTACGGTGGATACTTTTGGATTGTCAGCTCCTTTTAAAGAGTGGAATCGGGAGTCAAATCAAGATTTAGGGAACAACGCAAACAAGAAGTGATCCTTTGGGAATTCCGGAAGCTAGATACGGTCAAAGCAAGCTAGCAGAGATTTTTGAGGAATGTTTGAGTTGGTATCTGAGGGTTTAACGCATATATTTTGTTTTTGAAAGGCGTCATAATCGTGGTTTGGTAGCGCCTGAAAGTCAGCTCGCTTTCAGAAATACCTTTAATTCCCTAATACCCTTGTATAACCCCAGCTCGAACAAAGTTTACCATCGACACCCTAAATCCCCCCTCTACTAACCACACCCGCGGCGGGATGCCCGTGGGGAACAATAGAAAGAGGCCGACACTTGTCCCTAGCATCGAAGTGTGAACGTAGCCCCGGGCGATTGGCACGAGATTCCAATGTAAAGATGAGGAGGATGGGGGGTCTTTAAGCAAAGTGTCCCACTGCTCTCACCACTCGACACGGCCCTCCTGATCGCGAGGGAGAAGGGGGGGCACTACGATCTTCTAAATAGGTGACAATGGGACGGGGTTTTAGGGTGCTATTATATTTTTTTATACTGTTTGCGGAATTTATGGGAATTCGGGTATGATCCATGGGATTTAAAGGAGCGGCGAAATGTCTCTCGTCTAAATGTCAGTGCCTCCGAGCGAGTCTATTAATGCGTATTTCGACCTCGAAAGATGGCCAAAGCTGGGATTGCGCATCTATTAAAGCATGTCATACTTTAGCAGCATCCCCAAAGGCTCGAGTCTCTCTCTCTCTCTCTCTCTCTCTCTCTCTCTCTCTTTCTCTCTCTCTCTCCCTATATACCTCACTCTGTCTCTCTCGCTCCCTGTCTCTCGCTCTCGCTCTGTCGTCTATTTATACGTATTTTTCTTCTAAATCACCTTTGAAGTCCATTAATGCATCTATCGCTCCGTAGTACCTTTCGATACAATTCCCACCCCACCCCAACCCGTAGCATCACGTACCAATCCCTCAAAAGGGGCGGTACCATATCCATATCGTGGAGAGGTGAAGAGTAGTGTATGAGGTGGATAGATAGAGAGAAGGGAGGGGTGTCTAGGGTAGTGTAGGGGATTGGCTGAACCCGCCCCATTGCATCCCCCATCCATAGACTCCCGCCCATCCCCCCTCCCTACCACCGTGTGTGTCAGTGACACCGACATGAACCCCCAATCCTGAAGCCCTCCTCTCACTGAGTCTCATCCTGGGATTACGGTAGCCGGCAGGGTTCGCTCGGATATATATAGATATATATTTCACTATGCTATCGATACTGGATTTGAAATTGATCCTGTTTTTTTGAAAGTCAGATCTTTGTAGGTTGTAAATTGTCTACTCTTCGATGTAATTATTGTAATTATTTACATTGCTATTATGATAATATGGATATATCAGTAATATACCCTTTTTAAAGTATTATTTTGATACTTTTTGAAGCGCATCCGGATTACGGTTGCTAGCTTCGAGTCTATTTTTTTGCAGAATTCTGTTGATTGACAAATCCAAATTTCGTATCCCGATCTAACTACCTCTGATTTATACTGGTTAATACATTCTTAATATACCCTTGCTTCAATTTCTATTTTGTGCCTTTTTGGGAAGCCTATTTGAGTTACGGTAGCTAGCCATAAGTTTAAATTCTTCTCTAAAATTGTATCAATTTACAAATCCGATTTTTGCTTCTAAAGTTATCCAAGTAGCCATTCCTTTTTGCTTGGTCGGAACAAACAGTACAACCGCGCCATATAGTATCGCTATCCCCCAGTTAATCCGCTCCGTCAGTCCGACACGATACTATTTCCGGCACCATCCCTAGTAGCAAAGCTATAGTAAATATTAGCATTGACATTAACAGGCAGTTTGCTCCAGAGATATTATATTTTAAATTTCTCTAAACTAAAATCCAGGTTTTAGCTGTATTTACATTCCCAAAAATTATACTGTACCTTGGATCATATTTTTGATGCTCTTTGAAATCCCAAAAATATTCCCTCGCTCAAAATATGCCACTTTTAATGACATACCTTCCTTAACCCTCGATTTCCCCGCCCTATAATTCGAGCTTTTCCCAAAAACCCACAGTAGAGCACGTTCTATGCCCAGACTTTGTACAGCCCCCCGAATGCAAAATGACGCCCTGATAATTTGCATCCCCGCTAAACCGCCAATTTTGTGCACTGGCCTTTCCCCGAAAAGGTGCTGTACCACGGAAATTTGGGGTTTTCTCGATTTTCGGGAATAATTCCTGGGCTTTTTTGGTCGCAAAGATGATCGAAGTTTGGCAGGGCGGTGTTTTTCCGATTTATAAAAACAAAACAGGCTGGATGAAGCCCTTTAAGGCGGGGAGAAGCCCGCCCCCGGAAATGGGTTGATTTTTGTGACGCTGCGCCGATGGTTCCGAGTCACGGTTTATCGCCGGGAAGCCGCAATTCTTGATGAGGTACCAAGGGGAGCGGATTTGCATTAGTGGTTATGGTGATCTAGCTGTAAAAAATTGTCTGGGAAAAATTGAGTAATGTTTTAAAGGAGTTGTGAAGGCCGGTATTTATATATCTTGTATAAGCCTAAAATAGTCATTATTTCCTTGTACACATCTCAGCAACTTTAGCACTTTGTTCCAGGCTGATCCGCCCCACGTCCCGTTCCCGCATTAATGTCATAATCCTGGATTTCAAAAATGCCAAATATTTACTTCTTCGCTGCGCGTCTTTGGATTATGACGTTCATTCCACTTTCTTGCTCTCTTCTATATTCAATTTTTATATTTATTTCCACTTTTTTACAGAATTCTGGAGGCCTAGAAAATTTGGATATTCCGTAAAGACGGAGGCCACCGAGGCTGCCATGTTCCCCACCGGGGCCATGACCCCCGAAGTATTGCAGAAGCTGTGGTTGCAGGTATGACGCATCCCCTTTAAAATGCAAAATGCAAATTTACTAGAAAATCATTAACATTTTTAGATGGCTCTAAACCTTCAAAATGGTACCGCACCGACCTTGCCCGGGATGCCGACCACGCCCACCTCAACCACAGGTTTGTCAAAAAATTATTAGATTTTTATACTGTATTTTCATTAGTTATCGTTACTGTCGCGTTCCATTTAAAACCCAAAAACCCACGTCAAATCTCGATAAGTCTTCTAAAAATGTCCAAAATCACTCCATATTTTCCCTATTTGCAAATATCAGCTCGGGTGGCTTATAGCGCTGAGCTCTAGCTTATTAGCATCCGATCCCCCTGGCGGAAATCTGGGGGCAGATGGGGAAATCATGGGGGGAGAGGAGGGTAAGCTGTTGTGTAATGGACAAATCTTCTGGGCAATAGCTTTCTTTCTCTCTCTCTCGCTCTCTCGGGTTGTTTTGGGTTGGAGGTGAACGGTGGGATGTGTCATCGATGGTTAGGGGGGTTTTGGATTCGGCTCGTGCTCGCGGCTCGGGCTACAAAAGCTGGGGTTAAGGGGTGGAAATGTATATTTTATGCATATTTAAACTTCAAATTTTTCAGGGCTGTTTCCGAGTGCGGCTAGCCTGTCGGTGCCCGTGAATCCTGGGAGTCCGACGACGAGCAATTTGAATAGCGATCAGGTAGGGTTTCAAGGGATTTGGAAGTAGGGGAAAATGGGTTTTAAAAGGCCATTTAAGGCAAAGAATAAACGTTTAAATGCAATTTTTTAAGCGAGCCCAGATCTTTCCAAATTACTCTTTTTTCTCGAAAATGTTACAGTTGAGAAGAAAAATATGTTTTAAGAAATGAAATTTAATCCTTAGATTTCTCAGACAATTTTACCTCCAAACTAAGCCCAAATTCAAATCCCCACCACCGCGGCAACCTTCAAAGGACCCAGCAAAAACCCTGTTTTTACCATCATTTCCCCGAGTTCCCACCGCGCTTATGAGTGCCCCAGCGCGATCATCCCGAAACGCGCCAAAAAACGGGTCGGGAAACGAGTCCCCGGGCCTGGGTGGTCGGGGGGAGTGGGGTGCATTTTTTGCTACCGTATCCGGACCTTTTCCGGGGGGTCCTGGGGGGCCTTCTCATCGCTTTTCGGACGAGAAACGCGGAAAAAACGCAGAGGGCTGGGGGGCTTTGTCTAGTCGGGATGTGGTTTGAAGAGGATGGGACGAGGGAGGGGAATTTGGGGGATTTTGATGATGACACTTTATTAAGTGTGCTTTTATCAAGTTCAAAATTAATACAAAGGTACCTAACAGCTTTAAAGAGAACTTGAAGACAATATTCCATCCCAATTGACCTATCGCCAACCCGCCAAAACGACCCGATTTTACAGGCGCTGGGGGTATAAGAGGCAATCGGGGACAAGTGGGTGTTGTTTGAAGGGAGCGTGTCAAACGGTGTGCCCTGGTTGGCCGCTAAAAGGTGACCTTGGCGAGATAGGTGGACCGGTGGCGGGATGGGTGTTCTCGATTGCCGGACGAGGGGGAGAACCCACTCAACGGCGTTTCTCATCGTCCAATGAGGGATGGGGTTGGGCATTGATACCGGGTGGGTACGGTAGCATGGGTAAAGGATGCGCTGACTTGAATTCCTTAAATTCTAAAATCTTAAAGTCTTAAATCTGTAATATAGGAAAAATCACATTTTTAAAAAACGCGATAATCTTTCCGAAGTCATATTAGAGGGAAAACTGGCTTGACAAGTCCTTTAAGTTCCAAAATCTGACTTCACTGATCCTTTAAACTCCAAAATCTGCCTTGAATCGTCCTTTAAACTCCAAACTTCGACTTCAGGGTCCTTTCAACACAAAAATCTGACTTCACTGGCCCTTTAAACTTGCAAACTCTGACTATATAGCGCTTTAAACCTAAAAACCTCTTGATTTCTTTGTACATCCAATCCCCCATCCTCTTTCTGATTAATGCGTCAACTCGCACTCCGCCCATATCAAAATCTCAGTAGCTGCTGCTCCATTCCCTCCTCATCCTCCTCTCCGATCGCATTTCAAATCAAATTGTCGCCTCGACACCCCTCCCCTCCTGCCTCCTTCCCCATAAAACAAATTTCAACTTGTTCTAAAGCCGTTCCAAAGGTTTCCTACTCCCAAAGTTATTCTAGTCTTTTCCTATTCTCCACATACCCTACCATAACCCCGCTCCCTTTCCGGTATCAAGCCCAAAAACCATCCGCCGGGGCCCTAATTTGGGCCCCTAGACCTTCTCCCTCCCGAAAATGACATACCATGTACAACTGAGGGGCCTGTTTTGGGTTCAAAAATCTGGCAACAGTAATTTATGTATTTTACAGGTGGCCAGGATGTGCGAGCAGCTTGAAGCCGCTGAGGACGTTGATCGGTTGGCGAGATTTTTATTCACGCTACCGCCAGTGTTGGTGCAAGAGGTAATTGCTAGCTACTTATTTTATTATTTTGTGTCTTTTAACGGGCCATTGAAAGCAAAAATCTATAGATTACAAAATGCTGTTATTAAATATAATTTAGTGTAGTAAAAAACCCTTTCAGCTTCACAACAACGAGGCGTACCTCCGAGCCCGCTGCCTGATCTGCTTCCATATGGGTGAGTGGCACCCCGGTTACCGTAATCCTAGATATATTCAGGTGATTTCCGGAATATGTACGCGATCATGGAAAGCCACAAATTCCCGCCGGCTAGCCACGCCAAGCTGCAAGCAATGTGGCAAGAGGCGCATTATCAGGAGGCCGAGAAGCTGCGCGGACGGTGAGTGTAAATAGGTGTATTTCGTACTTAAGTGAAAATCGAGTATAAAAGCGATTTTAAGGGGAAATCAAGCTTTTTGTAGTGACGAGCGTAAGTAGATGCTTAAGGAATTTTGCAGCTTCCGCTTTATAGCATTAATCTATTAATGCACTGTTAAACGTCAGGAGGTGTACTTCGTAGTTTCTTAAAGTATCTAGAAGAGATTCCTGCTACAGTATATTTTCTACTAGTGTGTGAATATGGTAAAGTATATAAAGTAAAAAGCCAGCTTTTTCCTTCCGCTTTTCAACAGCAAGCAACCACATTCAAACTCCTGACCCATGCACCTCTCCACCCAATTCAAATCTCAACTAACATAACCATATCGAGCCATATGGCCACATTGCTCTACACCCCCACCACCCCGACATCTCCATGGTCAAAGGGCAAATGTGCGCTAATTGTGACCCAGCCGAGGGCCAAAATTAGGGAGCGGCACTAGGCCCACCAAGGACCCAAGCCACCCCAAGATAAGCCGCTAATATGGGCTGGCTAAGGAGCGTGTTTTTTTGGGGGCTTTGGGATTAGAGGGATTAGGGTTCGGGTTGGTTGTAGTTATGAAAATAGTCATGGTTTATCAAGGTTGCAGCTGTCAGAAGGGGGTTAACAGAGCTTTTCTACGAATTTATGGCGTTTTTTCAGACTATCGTAATTTTAAGATAGTTATTCTAGAAAGATGCTTAGTTCTGATGTGTTGAAAAATCCTTTAAATCATTTTAAAAGTCGTTTACAAAGGCTTTGCGTTGAGAAATGTTTTTGTACTTATCCTCTTGCCGTCCATCTATTAAAACGCAGCTAGCGTGATTGATAAATTTGATATTAAATTATAGCAATACAACAATCTATAGATTTCTCAACAATTAAATCCCAACTAGATTCTAATCTTTTTCGGATTTTTGTTAAATTTATCAAGGTGTTTCGGTAAATCTAGCTATTTTAACCAGTCAAGCAAGATACATAGTATATAAATGTAAGGAAAACTACTACAAAATAAATAAATTTAGGCTATTTAAATATTCGTTCTTTCCCCGCTTCTAACCCCCAAAAGTTTACTGTAAAATCGCTTTGCTAAGTCTAAATTTCCGTCAGCACTCCCATTTCCGCACTTTTCCACCTTACACCCGCCAATTTTGCCAACTTTCCGATATGTTGAAATGATAATTACTGCCCCAAATATTTTGAGCTCCTATCTGTACAGCCCAATTTTTGCGCCACAAGGCCCCCAGTGGTAATTGGGTGAAGAATTGAGGGAGGTGCGAACCGGATAATAGGTACTTGTTCGTTTCTTCGGTACTGAATGGTTCATGGAAACGCGAAAGGCGGCGCCGATGTATTGGAAAAAGACACAGATTGCCTGGGGGCACGTTGTGCGTACCTCATAGATCGAAATATGTGCCTCGGGCAATGTTTTTAGTTGGATTATTGTAGCGGAGCAAAAGCTTATGAGATTCTTTCGATTTTCACTTAAATTTTAAGATTTAAAATACCGTATTTCCTCTGAAGTAAACGTTAATCGCTTTAATTTGGACTAATTCTCGCGATTTTTGCTACTGGGCTGTTAGCGGGGGGGAGGGAGATTTTTAGCAGGGGAAATTCTTTTTTCCGTCTATTAGTTCTCCTACCTGTCATTAATAAATAAGCTATTTTTATCATATTGTTTGCAGTTTTTGATTTCTAGAAAATTACAAAAAATTACATAAACATTTTTGAAATTTAAAAATTTTGACCTTTTTGGGTTTTTCTGTCATCTTTGGCCAAAAAACCAAAAAGTTCGACAATTTCTTTGTTTTCTTACTAGGTTTTTATATCTGAAAATGGTGTAAAATCCGATAAAAATTGTTTTATATTTACTTTTATATATCTAATTTTTCAGCCCTCTCGGACCCGTGGATAAATACCGTGTCCGCAAGAAGTACCCGATGCCGCGCACCATCTGGGATGGCGAGCAAAAGACCCACTGCTTCAAGGTAGTTTGTCAGCTTCAAGGTTATATGTAATAATTTTTGCTTTTTAAGGAAAGGACCCGATCCCTCCTCCGCGAATCGTACTTGAAAGACGCCTATCCCTCCCCCGCTAAGAAGAAAGATCTGGCTGTGGCGACTGGGCTGACACCGATGCAAGTCGGGAATTGGTTTAAGAATCGACGGCAAAGGGATCGAGCGGCGGTGGCGAAGAATAAGTGAGTTTTTGGAGAAGTACTTTAACGCCTGATATGTAAATTACTATATGATCTCTATCTTTTCAGATCCAACGTCATTGGGATGGAGTTGAAGAAGGTCGGAGGGCTAGGATTAGAATCGGATTCGGACGGTGACGACGAGTTTATGGACGGTAGCAATACCGATAGTCCATCTCCGCATGATGAGCCAAAGGTTGGTAGCTGTTCAGTCCTAAAAAAATAGGCAGGCTAGCATATGTCATTGAGGAAAATAGGTTTTTCTGGTTGTATCTCTTTATATGTTTTTTTCAGGACATGACCTCAACCCAACCCGTCCTCCCTCACCCCAGCTGGCCTCCACCCGCTGCTAATGTTCAACCCCGGCCTCCTGACGCAGCTCGGACTGACCGGCTTCGGCTCGTTGCCCGGCCTGCCCGGCCTCGGCCCCTTCGCCCAGTTCCAGGCTTTCAACCCGTTGTTCGCCCACCTTGCTGCCGCCCAGACCCCGCCATCCCCCTCCTCCGAGGTATATTTTTGGGGTGTAGAACGGAAAAAAATTTGGTTGAATATTTAAAGGGATCACGACAGTAAATGACGGCAAAAAAAAGCATCCAGTGAATTTATTTATTTTTATTTTTCAGCCCTCCCCCGTCGCACCCAAACGCAAAGGCCTCGTGATGAGTATCGACGCAATTCTGGGCAATTTAACAAATTCGGTAAGTTTTATAATTAAATTTCCATTTTAACACGCAAAAAACGCGAAAACCAGTATTATCCTTAATTTTCAGACGGAAAAGACGGAGGTCCAATCCCCCTCATCATCCCCTTCCAAAGACGAAGCGGACTGCTCGAAGGGGTCGGACTCGGCGACCGACACTACGTCGCCCGTCTCCACCAAGCACCTCAAGCACGATGTTACAACTGATGACGAGGACGACCGGAAGCCGGAAGATGAACATCCATTCCTAAAGGATCACTTGGCGTGATCTACCGTTTTCCATGGCAATACATGGGTGCAGGCTCGAAAATTCACATAAAATCATTCAGAATCTATCCTAAAAAGACTTTAAAGTCAATTTTCGACCCTTCACCTTTAATGCCACCCAAATATACCTCGGTGGCCCAAGATTAAAAACGGTTTTTGGAGGGATTTGCATATTTTAGCGTGGTTAGCATGAAGCTGATCCACCCAAAAACCCTGACTCCAAACTACAAAACGATACGTTCCATCTTTGCACCTCTCCCTCCCCTCATTCAATATTTAGCGATCTAGTGTGATTGGTGTTGTGCCCATGCCCACGGAATATATAGTCCAAACCTCCCATTAATGCACCCATGCATTTTTTGGTGGGTCCCTCCCCCCCAATCAGGTCGCCCCCTTAGGTACGCGATATAGAAATGTGCCACTACGAAATTGTACTGTAACCATTTAATAATTAGGGCAGCGGATTTTGAATACAAAAATTTGCATATTTGTCGTTAACTTTATACTATCCAAATATCTGCCCTAAATACTGTAATTCTGTGTATTATACCCGCCAAACAATTCTCCCTTCTGTGTGCTGACGTCTTCATTTGAATAGTTACCATTTTTTGGGGATCTCCACGCTTTTAAAGGACCGTTGAAGGCAAATTTTTTAAGAGTTAGACATCCCTCAACCTTCAACGCCCCTTTAAAAACCGCTAGCTCTCGTCCCCGCTTCCCCGGAATCTCGGCTTCTACTTTTTTGTTTATACAACCCGTACAACACCTCCCTAATTCCGCGCATTTTTCCCCGCCTGTCAAAATCTCCCTCTCCGCAGCATGCAAATTATTTTTCCTTTTTCTTCTTGTGTATTTTTGCCGTTGTGCATCCAGTTTTTCTGTGGTGAGCACAAAATAAATTATTCCCCATTTGATTTTGTTGATTATCCACACCACCCACACAAATCCCAAGAAAATGGCAAAGACAACAATATATTACGAAATACGAAAGAAGCAGAAAAAAATTACGCACATATCGCGTTTTTTGATGACGCCAGTTGCATGTAGTTTGGAAAGTGAATGGTGACGGAAAAGGGGGTTCGTCGAAAGGGATTGGCTCGTTAAGTTCGCTTTCTCCGTCGGGTAAATGGATGACAAGGTAGTGCAGATTTAAGGAGGGCGGAGATGACTCGTTTATAACCCTTTTTACAAGGTAGCCTTTCAAATAGCAATGTCAACTTTTTCAAATGCATCATTGAATTTAAACAATCTCTTTTGCAATTTTGTTACTTTTTGAAAAAGTAAATGTTAGGCGAATTTCTTTCTTTAGGACTAAATCCTGGCAGTTGAAATCGCGTACGTTATTAAAGTAGCGTATAATAATAAGCTTCAGTATATTTAGGCTATATCTAGAAGCTAACTTTTTTGAAAACGCATCAGATTTTCATCTTTTTGTAAAAAACCCAGATTCGTTTAGAGTTTTAAGCTATGCTGCGAAAATTCAGAATTTCGCGGTGCGTTAAATCATTAAACGAGCAGATAAAATTTGCCTATTTCTCCGTTAACTTTGAGGGATAAAATAATCAATAAAACGTGATCTTTAAATTTAAATTTACCGTCAATACTCGAACCGTGTTCAACATTTTTATTTTTAAGCTTATTTTTATCTACAGTACGCCAACTTTTCCCAAATCAATATATATTTTGTTTATCCATCCCGCGCACGAATCATTGGCGGGGGTATCTGTAGTGGTGGGTTAATGTCGAGAGATAGGATAGAGTGGGGGGGGGGGGGGGAATGGACGGACATCTAATGGGACGAGTTCTCGGCCACATCGTCCTCTCTTTTCGTAGATGGGATTACGGTGGAGTTAGAGGATGGGTGGGTGTAATGCGAGAGTGTGTCTCGAGGGGGGTCGTCACTGGCAATTGAATTGTTAGGGGTCGGAAATTTATTAGGTTTTTAGAGGGCTTTGGAATTTTGTTAGGAATCTCGGGATTCGATTAAAGGTTTTTTTTGGTCTCGTGATTCTCCGATTTTTCCGATACACACACCGGAGACAGCAATACGATGTCGTAATCGATTACGACACCTTACAAACGACTGCGTGCTGCCGCGTCACGAGAAATCTTTCTCTTTTTCCAATCGTAGAAATTTAAAGGGATAGGGGCGGCATAAGTCAATCGATTACGCGTGGGAAAGAAAATGTCTCTGCGCCTCTCCCCTGGGCGCCCTCTCTCGCCCTGCATCTCTTTAAGGAAATCAATAACCATACCTTGGCGTTCCTTTATGGTCCGTTTAACGTAATACCGATTTTTCACGTGTATTTTTACTACTTAACAAACACTTGTCGTTTTAAAGGGGCTTGGACAGCTACAGCCATTCTGGAAAATTCTGTTTAACAGAAGTTCATCCTACGGAAGGAGCTGTGGGTTTCTTGTAATTTTGGCGACCAGGTGCAGGAGCAATTAGAGGGATGTTGAGCTGTTTGCCCTGGGCTGGGTCTCGATCTGGCTCTTTTTGTGTCAACAACACAGTTCTTATGCCTTCCCCCCCCCCATCCCAATCGAGACTCATCTTCACGGACCGGGGTCAATTGGGTGAGAAGCACTTCCCGCTGTGATATGCCTAGTTGATGGAGCCTGAGGGGATATCGGGCGATTTGGAGGGATGGGGATGTTAATTAGGCATTTGGAAAAGCAGAGAATAAATAAATAAAAAATGCTAATTCGCTGGTTAAGGATTTGACCGTAAAATCACCCGTAACTTCTTCATCTTACAGAACTTCCGGCTCCTTTTGCACAGTTCCCTGTTTTTCACGGAATCGCCTTTCCATACTTCACGCAATTTCCGGAAAGCTACAACTCACTTCGATTTTATAAGTATCAATCTGTCCCATCATCCCGCTTTTCTTTTCGACAAGGTAGTCGGTAGTTCCTCGTTTGGATCGCGCCAGGCCGGGTGACATTTTTTTGATGTCTGTCTGGATGCGGGGTTCCTGTCTATCGTCATCTGATTCCGTATCCATCCCGGAACGACGAATAGGTCAGCCATCAGATGAAGCTGACGGAATTTCGGGTCGGGCTCATTGCCCTTTTCATCCTAGAGCCTTTAGCACTACCACCCCCGCCATAAGCTATTTCTGAAATTCCTGATTAAAAAAGGATAGTTTTTAATAATCCGAACGTCCAAAATTGACATAATTTAATCAACAGTTGAATCATTAAATAAATATTTTTTAAACCTGCTAAAAAGAAAAGCGTGATTTGGAAAGTATAAATCTCAAATTGATGTTTCTCAAATTGAATGAAGTCTCAAAATTTTTGATGTCATTTCCTAAAATGCCCTCCACTGTTAGACTACAGCAGTTAACACCGTAAATTCATTGGTTTTAAATTTTAAAGTTTACTGTTTTAAGAACGCTAGGAATGGATTTTCTCTAGATAAAGATTCAAAATTACAATTCCAAAATGGATTTTCCAATCCTTCTAAAATTCAAATATTGGAAAATATAGCAAAATTGCGTACCTGTGGTTTTGAAAACGTGATTGTAAAAAACTGATTTATGAAAATGTTGACGTTAAACCGTTAAACTCTGGTGTCACGTCTACTTCAAAGGGATGTAGAAGATATCGCTATGGACTTTGTCAGCTAAGGATATACGCAAAGTGATACGCAGCGCAGAATCACGGCCATAATCAGATCGTAACCGATGACGACGTATTGTACTCGGTCGAGTCGCCATACGTTTGTCGCGGGTCCAGCCAAAGCCAGCGGGAATCCATACCTTAACTTACAGGTCCCTCTAAAATTTTCCGCCAGTTACCTCGCAACATACTACACCTATTTTAAGGACGTAATCCATCCGCGGGTTGTCAGAGCGCTCGCGCGGACATGCCAACATAAAAAATGTCTCTTCCCCATCCGTGGGGGGACCTCCCGAAACGATGACGCCAATTTCCGTTGTGTCTGCTTAAATTTCGAATGATTGTGAGGCCGGCTGGCTGGGACTCGGGGGAGCCAATGGGTTCATATTACTCTCCCGGCCAACAGCCCGCCGAATCGGGCGTCTAGGGTATCCACCACTAGCCATTTTTCAATTTTTTTTGTGCCCTCTTGATTTTGACCTTTTCTGGGAGCCGGGTCCTAGAGGTAATGTTTCGAATTGAAAAAGACCCATATGGTATTTCACCGCCTTACACCGGAGCGATCCCAAAATTGGGCCAGAGATGTCTCAGAACCTAAAAAGCAACAATCCTTAGAGTCCCATACCACAGTATTTCTCGGGCTATAGCAAAAATAAACTTGATTTCCATTTTCCATCAGGCTTCCGGAGAATCGATCCAACAAATACTAATACAAGTTAAACTGATTCGGCAGGAAGATAGCCGAAAAAATATGCAAAATTCCGGAAAACAGTTTTTTTCTTTATAACTCGAGAACCATTTTAGCTTTGGCGCTATAAGTCAGGATTATTGTCGTTTAAGGTCTGATACACCTCTCTGCCAATTTAAAGACCGATCGGATATAACGCAGCGAAATGCCGGATGAACCTTTTTTGGGCGTCAGGTAAGCGGAAACTGTCAGCGGACCTTCGATGACATTTTTCCATTAACTGATGAGTTAATGCTGGAGATGTTACGTATCTCAATCACAGATTTTTAATTTTGGTAGTTGGTTTTTGAAAAGACTGGCCTTTTATGTAAATTTCCGGCGCTTGATACCTAAAATTTAATGAACGCTATTTTTGTCCCCGCCACCCTCAAATCCGCGTCACTAGACACCAGATGACGTGTCCCAAAAAATCGTTTGACTGATGCTCCAGTCCCAGATCATAAATGACCCGGACGAAAGACCCGGAAAGATGCGGAGAAATCCAATTACCATTGTTCTTGTGGAGTCTTATTTTTTTGGTTGGCGGCGGCCGACTGATGGCGGCCCTCTATCAAGCTGTGGCCATTCTGGGCCACACGACCTTTGTCAACGTCTTCTCGATTGTCCCTGAGGTGAAAATTAGGTTCCCCTTGACGGGGCTTCATCCTTGGAGGGTTAAGCCTTGGTGGCGCCATCGAAAATGCATTAACCGGTGTGGTAGGGAAGAAGGGGGAGGGCAAGATAGGATAGCCTTCTCATCATCTTCATCATCATATATACCTCTGTTCTCATGATTGGATGGCTGGCTCTTATTGGAATTTTGGGTTTTTGGATTTCGTGAATTTTTGAGAACGTTGTTCTCTTTTAGACTTTCGTTTGATGAAAAATTGAGAGAGCTATATCTTAAATTATCGGAATTTCAGCTTTCATTTTTTGTCATTTCTTAACCTAAACGTATATTATTTTAGAACATAAAAACTATTGAAAAAATATTATAGAGCCAGAATTTTACCAAAAACCAGTATATCTGGATTTTGTATATTTTGATGTAATTCTGTATACTATCCTTCGTTTAATATGCAAATTTGTTTTTCTCATGAAAAATTCGCATTCAAACTCAACAGTTCTTGTATATCTTAATTACGTAATTACTGTCTATTTCGCGCCAGACCCGTCAAGGCACCATTCTTAATTAAATTTTAAAACCAAATTAAATCACGTTTTAAATTCCGATTAAATTGCCAACCATTTTTTAAAACATTTATTTGACAGCCCAATTCAATTCCGCTATTATTACCACCCCCGCTAAGCCAAAAAATAGAATATGTTTCCGCTTTCTGATCGCCGACCATTTTTTCGTGGGGATCGTAGCCCCAGCCAAGTAGCACCATAAAACTCCGCGGGAGGGCCTGAACGAGGAGGGCCAACAATTGGAAACAACGCCGTATCACGTCATTTCGAGTTGGTCGCAACTTTTCGAAAGTTTTTTATAGATGGAATTTGTCAGTGTTGCGTGTCGTAGTTTTTTTTTGTTAGAAAGGTTGAAAGGAGAGGTCGTTTTGCCTTGGGATACGTTTTAAAGTCTGATAGGAACGGTTTGCGAGGTGTTAAAGGGATTGGCAATGTATGGTTATGGATTCTTTATGTAACTAGCGGAAACGACAGGTATTTTATCATTTATAAATCTATATAATCACAAAACCCTATAAATAATTCATTGTCTACAAAGGATTTATGAAGGCCTTGCTCGTTCCTTTAAAAGTTTAGAAAAAAGCATTTGGTAAATTTAAGTATTTTGGTTTTAAAGACGATATGGCGTTAATAAGTACAGCAGGTTACTTTATTATACTTAAACCCCTCCAAAATGAAATTATTAAAATTATAAACCACTTTTTTAAGTTTTAGATTTTTTTTTCTATGTTTGCAATACTTTTGAATGCTCTTTCCTCGCCTCACAAACACCTTTTAAAGTCATGCCCGCCCGACCCCAATTTCCCTCCAACAATTACATATCGCCGGGCCGATTTTGTGGATACTAGCGGATCGCATGAGCGACACCGATCCCCCATACAAATCGCTCCCACCACCAATTAGCCAGCGGTGTACATATGCCAGAGAATAGACATGCCCAACCACTCTTTGGATCTATCCGGGGTACACGGATTAGAGGAGACACCACAAAAATGGACCCGGGGGACTGGAAAATATTGGGATATTTTTAGAAAATGCGTTTGGGTAGACGGGTGGTCGTGAGAGTAAGAAAGGTGTCGGTAGATTTTTTTTGTGTACATAAGTTTCTCGTTCTGATTGAGCGTTTTAAAGGAATCTGCAAGCTACCGTTATGGAATTACGCGGCTTTTGAATCCTACGATCCCGCCAAAACGTTTAAGGCCTTATTAATTCGAGATTATTGCTAACCCTTAAAAAAGTCAGGGAGGCTTCGTTATCTTTAAATAGCCATTTAAAGCAACAAAGGATTTAATACTCTTATATAACGCAATTTTATAACGTAAAAAACGATCTGAGGTCAATTTCCTTTTAAAATTGTCACTTTTAAATTTTATTTCGGACCATGTGGCGCTCAAAATAACTAAAAGTGATCTCCTCACCGGTCCCCCTTTAAAATTTGAGTTGTCTTTGGCGACAATGCATGGCTCTTTTTATTTAATCTTCCAGCTTTTGGTTTTAAAGAGACGCTGAAGGCAAGACAAGACCGCCATTTTGAATAAACTAAATCTCAGGTTTTATTTGGTTTTCTATCTATTTCAAAACCGCCATTCTTTTCAAGAAGCCTTGAAGGCACTAAGAATCGCCACGCCCCTATCGAACCCCTAAAAATAACCATGCCTTGTTTTCCCGCCCTCGGGCGAAAAAGCGTGGAATTTTGATGGGTGTGGGTGGTGGCCGAGTCCAATCGGCCAGGTCGTGGGGCACAAATTGGATCGTTCGGACCCATCTTGGGGCCCAAGTTTTTGCGCCGAATGACCGGGGCGCGGGTTTCCATTT
Source organism: Mesorhabditis sp. LJ9110 (assembly GCA_038088335.1). NCBI lineage: Eukaryota > Metazoa > Nematoda > Chromadorea > Rhabditida > Rhabditidae > Mesorhabditis > Mesorhabditis sp. LJ9110. The sequence goes on along the minus strand of JBBGBA010000228.1, from coordinate 74,098 downwards.
GAGGCGTTTTCTTTGAATTTCGAGAGTTTGGGGTGGTGTTCGCAACTTTTAGAAAATTGAAAAAATGGTTTCAATTTATTGATATTAGTTTTTTTACTAAAATCTCAGCTGAGAAACCAGTTCAATATTTATGTGCGTAGGCTTCGTTGGACTTAGGCTTGGGCTTAAACTGGCTTACACGTAGGCTTAGGTTGAGGCTTGGGCCTATGCGTCGACTTTGCTTAGGCGTAGGATTTCGCTTAAGCCCAGGTTTAGGCTTAGTCTTAGACGTTGGTAGTAGTTTCTCGTATCATTGTATTATACCGTACCTCAGCTGTTACCGTACGCGTATATTAAATTGTTATATGCCTTACGATCCCGAATTTCTTTTATTTTTCTCTCGGTGACTGGTACCACAACCCAACAGGTCATATGACCTAGCCTACAAATATTTCGCCTCGACTGCCAAAAAAACCGCGTCACTCTGTTACGGTAGGGCACTAAAAGACGCGTTTTTCCCGCGAGCCCACCGGCCACGTTTTGTAGCCCACGACGTGGCGTGTCTGGGCCCAATTGTGAGAAATTCTTCGTTTTGGTTTGGTGGACTATATAGAAATTTCTCTTTTATGATTGTCAAATTCTATTGAAACTGCTTTCATCCAATTTGAATTTAAACTTATTTTAAGGACTCCAGAAATGAAGGTGGATCTGCCGTTGTTGTCCCTGCTCGTGCCTACCGTCCTCTCACACGCCGTCACCAGCTCCGACGGGTTCATCGACCAGTTGTTAGCCCAGGACCGGAATCCATTCCAGGCAAGCTAGCGGGGGTTTTTGGGGAATGAAATTTTTTTACTACGAATTACACTAAGTAACTGATCTCCTACAACGATTATCTCAGGAGCGTCGGGATCACAGATAGCAAAGTCTCTTTAGGATCCCAAAAATTCGGAGCCGGGCAGATTAGCAAAGACCTTTGAGGAGATATATAGGTTTCACTACGAGTGACACCAAATAACACGTCAAGATTATCATTTTAGGAATACCTCGCAAACAACTTGCTCGACTGTGCCCTGTCCTACATCCGGACGATGCGCGAGATCAACGTCTACTTGAAACGAGAAAGCGCCGAGCGGGTCCCGCCACGATCCTCCGTGTATATGGTGCCCGACGAGTTGTCGTCGGTGGGTTACTCAATTTTAAAGGGGCTGGCAAGTCAAGGAAGGGTTCTCGAATTGGAAAACACGACGCCGGAAATCATTCAATCGATTTTCCAGAAAATCCACAGCATAATCCAAGAATGTGATAAGCAAATGGCCGCCGCTCCACCCAAGAAAACGTTACGGAATGTAAGTTACATAAAAAAATTATATGCAATTTTGAAAATGGTAATTTGGGAAATAATTTCTATATATTTTTCAGCTTCTTCTCAACTTCCAGCAACCCCGAAAAACCCTCGACTACGAGACGCTCCAACGTAGATAAAGCCCCCAAGATCGATCACTTATTAATATACCCCCAAAATCTGATCTCTAACCGAATCTCTGTCTCTCTCACGCCCTCTCTCGCCCTGTCCCATTTTCTGTTTTACGTGTACACTGTATGGACCCGGAACGGAAGCCCCTCTTACCCAGAAAAATCCCCGATGATGCAACATTTTCAACTTCTCGCTTTACTCGTCACGAACACATGGAGTAAAAAATGTTTTTAAACACCAATTAAAAACACTGTAAATACAACAAATGCACGGATTGGGCGGGGAGTGCGAATGAAGTTTAAATGACCGGGGATAGCACCAGGTATGGACGTGTTGATTTGGAAGGTTTGCCGGATTTTTTAGTGATGCATTAATAGGCCCCATAAAAACCCCGAAAATGGAGATGTGTAGAAATCACAAAAAAGGGAATTGATATGTAAATAAAAATTGTTTAAAGGGTATAAAAATGGCTACCGATTTTACTATTGAATGCCGACTTTTTGCATGGTTTGTTGAATGACGACGTCAATAACGGAATCGATGACGACCTGTAAAAATGGGAATTAAAATATAAACTTTATAAAAATTATATATACTAATGTATTGATGTATATTTTAAATAATTTACTTATTTAGTTATTTATTTTTATTTTTACAAATTAAAATTATATATAGCCGTGTTTGTGTATATATTTTCTATTTTGATTTTAATAGCGTATGAAAAACAATTTAAATTAATTTAAATGCCTCCAATTTGGCTTGTATCCGTCGCACAGGTCTCATGATGATATACCGTACGTTTCTGATTCTTGTTCTGCTGCTTGAACTTCTTGGTGATGTAGTCCAACACCGGGCGATATTCCATTTCTCCTGATCATCATTTCTCCATTAACCACAACGTCAGTACCCTTACCTTTATACCGCGGTAACGCTACCGTAATCGGAAACACCTTGATCTTCTCCTCAAACAAATCAATTTTGTTTAGGAAGAGAATCATGGCCGTATCGGCGAACCACTGGTTGTTGCAGATCTGGCTGAACAGCTCGATCGAGTCGCGCATTCGATTCTTAATCAAAATAAAATTGGCAGGAGTAAGCTTACAATCTTTGCATCCTCTGCCAAATTCTGATTATATTCAGATAAGGAAGTGATGAAAAGGACTGCGTGGACGTCGTCGAAAATGTGAATCCATTTCCGGCGTTGAGCTTTTTGGCCTCCTACGTCAAAGACTCTAAAAAATTAGGGTAGCGCTAATTTTGAATAGAGATCCACCTGAATACAAAATTCTTGATGATAAATGAGAATTGGATGACGCCAGTGGTGGGGACACGGCTTTTCAGGATATCATCTGTCGTTGGCAGGTAATCCGGTTCTCGGACGCGATCCAGATTTTGCATAAAGCTAAAAAAATATATTTATATATTTTAATTCCCTTTTGAGAGTTAAAAGTAAGAAAACCAAGATATACTCTCAAACTTACTATACACCAGCATCATCGATGCTAATTTCTGGGGTACGGTAGAGTGCTTTTTGAACGGCGGGGTCCATCAGGAACCTAAAAAATGTCATTTTAACCGTAATAAGATCGCTGTTAGGACCTGGCAATCTGGTCAGCAATCGTTTCCGTCAATAGGACACGCTCGTTGTTCTTGTTCTCTTCCAAGTAGCGCATGATGTTTTGGGAAAGGTCCTAAAAAGGGAGGTGTCATTGTGTTGGATTTAGGGTTATTCCGCCGCGCGCCACTACGCTACTACATACGCCGTGTACGTACGACACTCTACTTTGCGTGTCGCGTCCAAGTCTTAATCCATAGCAATTTTCTGCCCCCTTAAAAGCACTTCCAGCTGCTAGCGGGACTTCTTAGCCCCTCTAGTACTCACATAAGTCTCGGGCATCTCATAGCTTATCCTGTGCTCATCCATCGCTTTCGCCAAGTCTACGCAACCGGTTAGAAGATTCTAAAGGAGCGTTGAAGTCGGATTTTTGGTCTGGAAATTGTTCTACCTCGGTAGCCAATAAAACGGTCACTTAAAATCCCCAAAATACGTAGGCAATTAGTAGACCGTCAGCCCCAGGCTTGGGCAATTTTTAGAATCTACCCAAACCAGAATCGTTTCAAATTAAAGGTTTAGCTTTTTGAATGGGACCTATGCACTTGGGATACTTCTGTTGTCAATGACCTCTAAACCCGGAATTACGACGTGAAATTCGGTGGTTTTAGAAAGTAACTTGCTCTAAATTAACAGTTATGAAAATACCTGATAAATAATATATTTCCTATGCTCCTTCTCGTCGTCGGAAAAGCCCTGGTCGTGGATGATCCTGGAAATATAAAATTTATAAAAATAATGACGGAACTACCGTATCTGCTTGAGCGTTGTACTTTTTCCAGACTCGCCGGGACCTAAAAAAAAGATATTGATATAATTTAATCTAATTTGCATCGTAATACAAAAACTACAAACTACAAACAAATACCTAGCAACAGCAGCTTCAACACCTTCTTCTTGCGCTCGGTCATCAGCTCCTTCTCGATCGCCCGGTTCTGCTCGATTTGGGCCGGGTCCGCCTGAAACTGTAGGCGCGATGTAATTGTATACGTAAGTTTTGATTGAACATCTATTTTAATTAAATTCAATAAAAATTGATAGTTTGTAGTTGCACAGACCTTATGCCCAGCTTGATTTGAGCAGGCCGAGCCCATCGCCCTATCTGACGTGCATCAATGCGCAGCTGCCAGAACTGAAAAAAAATGATGATGATGTTGGGCGGCCGGTTTATATCGCGTCGCGTGTCGCCGCACGGTAAAATTCATGGAAAATCTATTGATCAATCTATAGAATTGACTTTCCCCCGTCCCTGTAAAATACGCAGTACGTGATACGCAGCGCGCTACGCAACGCATTGCGCAACGCTACACGCGACGCGATACGCAACGCCACCGGCGACGTGACCGGCGACGCATACGCGTTGCGTGTCACGGATACGGGAAAATCCATAGCTAATTTATAGCACTGCCTTTTTGTACCTTTAAAGCCAGTGTATTCGATAAAATAATCGGTTTTTTATAAGTTTATAGAGCCCCGGCAGCGATAATCGTAAAATTCCTATGGCAATCCAAAAATAACAAAATATAAGTTAACATCAATAACATCTAAAATCCAATAACTCCCCGCCCCCAATAATCAAAACCGCTAATGGGTCCAAAAGGCCGACTTATTCCTTTTTTGGTGGTCCCGTTAGCTAGAACAAAAACAGCGGGGTGGCCAGGTGTTATTTACGTGCCCAGACATCGGCTGCTCCCCCTCCTCTACCCCCGCCATGTCAACCGGTGAGGTTCTTGTGGCAATTTGGGGGGTAATAACTTGCTCATTCAAGGCCTCCAGAACACACATGGACAATGAGAGGAACATCCGGTAACAAAGTTCGGACTTTCGGCCCTCGGCGGTCTTTTTGCGCCTTAAAAATAGGCAAAATGTAATTAAGAAAGTGATTCGGACGGTAAATTGCGACTAAATTAATGATATCGATTAATAAAAGCCGATAAACAGGAAAACCATTTGCTCCTCGGCTACCCCCGAATCGCGCTCCACCTGGCTCACTGTCCTGGCGGGGGGTATAAAAAGGTGCGGTCGGTGAAATCGATGATTTGCGCGATGACGATAACCAAAAGGCGATCAAGCTCTGTGGGCCAGGAAACGATCCCTAATATTGAAAGAACTTTTATTTGAGCGCAAAATTTTGATTTTATTATTGTTTTTATATTGAAAATGAAAACAAACGGTTCTTAGTCGTTTACTAAAATTTGCCATATGTTTCGCCTGAAAATGTAAGTTCTAAGCCCGAAACAAAAGCTTACAATCTTATAACCTAATCCTTCTCAAGTTTTTATTACTCTCCTATAAAAGAAACAAACGATTGAAGTCGTTTCCTAAAGCCTGCCATATTGTTTTAACGCGAAATACTAAGACATTTACGAAGTTAGGATAGCTGACGTCCTGCGGGCGAGATTTCTTCGATTTTCTATACAAAAATCAACGTTTCTTAATTCGAAAAACCTTTCAATTTTTTTTTTCAGCGCCAAAATGTCAGTAGGAAACCGGGAGCAAAACAAAAATCACGCCATAACACGGCGAAAATGTTTACCTGCGCGAAAAATCGGGGGTGGGCCCGAAGGTGCGGAGGGCAGAATCTAATTAGTTAGGTCCCCACGGACCCGAGATAATGAAATGGTGCGCACCGGCTTTGTCCCAACCCTTTGAATTCACAATAGATTACGGCGTTTATTTCTAACAGGATTCTAAATGGCGCTTTTACAGGGCTTTTCGAAGGGCTATGAAAATAGGCATCAAATAAACGCCCAAAAGCGGCTGGCCCTCATTTTTTGGGCATTCAAAAGAGGGCCAAAGCACCTTGGCAACAGCTAATTACGCCCAATCTCTTCTTCACCCGGCCCACCCGGCCAGCGGCTCTTCGCACTTTTCTCCAGAGGGTGGGAAGATTAAGGAGGCGGCTTAAGAAGTATGGGTTTTTTTTATTACTTATGCTAGAATCGGTTATTGTTTTGCAAAGGGATCAGAGCAAGCTAGCAGAATTTTTTGAGGAACCTACTTTATTCAAATAAATAATTTAGCTAAAAATGTGAATTCATAATTCTTGCTAAAATTGTTTAACGTTGAAAACGGAGGGAAGGCAAATTAGCAGAACCTATTAGGGAAAGAAATATCTAGAAAGAACAAGCTACGAAATCGACAAACGGCATTTTCGTATGCAAATCTCCGTTAGTTAAACAATAGGGGTCGGGCAAATTAGCTGAGGTCATTAGGGCAAAAGCCGATTTGATAAGTATAATTTTAATAAGCAGAATTCTGATTTTCACAATTTTTGTCCTACTGTTTTTTTAAAATGCTTTTTTTGCAGGGCCTGTGACTCAAAATCCTGTAAAACCCGCTATGCACCAGAAATCATTTGAAGGTTAGGGTTATGCTAGAAATTTTATATGTTCATAATGGAAATTAGCTTAGTCACAATTACACGTTTCCTTAAAATTACGAAATTTCGAAAAAATCAGTAACTACCGATTTGCCAATGCCAAAATTGACGCTTCTCAGGATCGACCACTTTCAACAACCGGCAACTCAAAATTCTGTGTAAGACGCCCTAATTCCGGAAATCAAGCGCGATCTCGTAATTGGCGTGCGAAGGAACGGCGTCAGGGTGAAGTTGTTATTCTCCTCGGCTACAACTGGGCGTCGGCTTCATTTCGGGGTGGAATTGCTTATCGGGTTGTTGGGGGGTTAGTATTATGTTATGTGGGTGGAAGCATGGCCATGTAAGACAAAACTAATCGTCAGTTTCGCGGGCGGTCCCTGGAATTATTTGGGTGAGGTGGAGGTGGGGGCGGGAGGAGGAGGACCGGGGGAGTGTGAGGTGAGGTATCGGGGTATTTACGGGCGTTTGACTGATTTTTGATGGTTGGCAATGAGGTAGTAATTGGGAAAGTTGTCTTCTTGGGAATTTTGGGATTTAAAAATAAGTTTGTGAAGGGGAATGATGGGATGGGCAAGTTTTCAGGAATTTTTGAAGGTTATCAAAAATCAAACAAGTTATGACTATTTCGACATTAAAAAAATTCTAAATTTCTAATTTTTCATAAAATTTCTAATTTTGTTATTCTGTACAAAATCCTGTTTTAGATAGAAGTTAAAAAATGGCGATATTTTCTCTTTGTCTCTCCCTCTATTTCGGACACACCCTCACTCTCACTCTCTCTCTCTCTCGCTCTCTCTCTCTCTCTCTCTCTCTCTCCTAAAGCTGCTCTTTATCATCGTCTCAAGACAAACCCAAAGTTAATTAAATTAAAGTTTAGGCCAAATCCCTAGCTAACAGGATTCATACAAGACAACCTACCAAAGACCATTGAGGAATAGTACATGCCTTGTACCATGTACCTCCCACTCAAAACCCTATCCCCTGTAAAAATCAGTCACCATAGCCCGAACCCACCCCAACTTCACTCATTTTTTCATACCCCCAAGGACCCCCCGATTATTTGGAACAGACTACACCCGAAAAACGCGTCGCCGGATCTATTAAAATAGTAGCGAACGGTGCTGAGGCCCTGTTGTCTTGTCTGGTGTCGTCAGCCAGCCTATTCGAAAGGGCAAATATGCGGTAAAGGTGGTGGTGCATGAAATCACGTTAATTAAGGACAGGACGAGGGGGGAATCCGGTAAATTGGGCCCTGAATTCTGAGTCAAATGAACGGGTGTGCTGTTTTGAGGTTGGGACACGTAAAGAGTACAATGCGGAATGTTAGTGAAAATTAAGGTTCGGGCTTGCCGGAACTTAAAATTATTAGTACATTGAATCAGTTGGAAATTCTAAGAAGTATTATTATTTTTGTGGAGATAGAATAGGTGAGAGTGAGTGAGAGACAGAAAGAAAGAGAGATAGAAGGCGATCGAGAGAGCGAGAGGGAGAGAGAGAGAAAGAGAGAGAGAGAGAGAGAGAGAGAGAGAGAGAGAAGACTCACTGCGATTACTGCATTTCCCAAACCAAATTTCAGCTTAAAATCAGCATAATTAATGTTGTAAATATACAAAATATATTGCAGCTCAAAAAATCAGAAAATTATAAAGATGCGTACCAAATCGATACCCTTAAAGTTTTGGTGGTGGTGACGGGAGGCCGGGGGAAAATAATGAAAGTTGGGGGCCCGGGGACGCGCCCGTGAAAATTATCACCTGCGGACATCAGCCGGCGGCACAGGCACAAATCCACAGCTGCCCACATACATACACAGAAATAAACAAGAAATTATTCTGAAAGCTTGGAGCGATGATGGAAACGGGTAGACTTCACGTTCTTTCTCTCGCTTGCTCGCTTTCTTTCGCTCTCGCCGTGTCTCTCGCTCCCTCTCACTCTCTCGCTCGCTCTCCCCACTCTCTCTCTCTCTATCTTTCTCTCTATATCACTCGCTCTGGCTCTGGCTCTCTTTCTCTCTCTCTCTCTCTCTCTCTCTTCTCTCTCTCTCTCTCTTTCTCTCTCTCTCTCTCTCGCTCTCTCTCGCTCTCTCTTTCCCTCTCAAATCCCCGGCCACATCTGTCGGTGTTCTGACGCAAAGTAAAAAGCACAGATTAATACATCCCTATGCAAGGATAATTACAGAGTCAAAACTGTGTATGCACTACACAACATACCATTACTACGAAGCACTCCGAATTCCGGACTTTCCGCGCCCGAGGTTTGTGTGAAAAGATGCAAAACGGTGGTCTTAGGAAGAATTAATTTACGACTATGCATCAATCAAGTTGTTAGATTTCCATCTAAAGAAATATAATTTTTAGGTGATTTTAAAGTCATTTTTATGGTCCAAGCCTCTTTAATATCACGCTAAAATAATCCGTTTTCAGTTCCTTTAAAAACATATCCTTATACCAATGCGTACAAACCATGTTTTCTACAAATTGCCACAGTCATCCCACATTGCTCGACGGTGATACCCGGTTTGGATTTGGCTCTTTTTACAGGAGGGATAGATACAGCAGCCCCTCTTCATCTGCGGGACAATGGCTTCTTGGCAAAACGAGATTATGGCGAGTGGGGGGGGTGGATTTGGTGATGGTGGGTGTCAGGATTGCAATCCTCAGCTTCATCCTCATCCTCGTGCTCATAATCGCCTCCTCGATTCGGCAAATGCCGCTGATTTGTGTCGCTACGCAGCCCGTTTCTTGTCGCAGCTCCGTATTAAAGGCTTTGGGAAGGCTGGTCTACTGTAGATTTAGTTCTTACGAAAGCGTTTCTTGCTTTTTTTCCAAATGCAAAAATTCCACAATATTAGAACTTTATCTTCAGTATTTATAAAGTTCTGCCCAGTTTTTTAGAATTAACTCAAGTGGTACAGGATTTTTCTATTTTCACTTTTTTCGATGTAACAGATCAGACATTCGATATCTTTCCGCTTTAATAATTTTAACAAAATATACAGTCTAAGGTCTCGATCCAAATTTTTTGTCCCTTCTCGAGAGGTTGTGCTTGCTAAAACTCACGAGCCACCCCGCAGGTCGAGCACAAAAAATGACGGGTTCGCATAGTGATAAGAGACCTATTCGTCTTTGACGGGTATTATCACGTGGTGTCCTATGATAAATACATATCAATCCTCCTTCCCGTTCTCGTTGGTTCCTATCCACGAAATCCCAGGCGCACGCGCGGGGGGCCGAAGTGTGTTTTATGGCGCCATCATTGATTTTCGATCCCGGGCTGGCATCGGTTATTATTTAGTTTTCTTTAATTTCCGTGATTCTTAGAATCAAATAAGTTTTAAATTATTCGACGTATTTTATTCATTAGTTCAATTTATTAGGCAGCTCTATGAAAAGTGAAAAATTTACCTTTCCTAATAAAAAAATTCTATTTTAAGGTTTTTTTTGTGGTGCAGCGTACCGTAATAAGGGCAAATTCTAATTACTATTTTTTGCATATTAATGCTAAAAATATAATAATATTTCCCTAGAGAAATCACAAGCTACAAATTTCCCGGGTGGGTATATAGGTAAAAATCGTACAGAAATATAGTATTTTTGGTATTAAAATAAGTCAGCCATTTTCTTCATTAATTTGCATTTTTATATCCATTATTATATATAATGGCTTCAAAAATTGGCAAAAATCTTCTAAATTTTTAAATTTTTAGGCGATTTTGAAGTATGCAGGATTCCAATAACGCATTTTTTTTGCTTTCAATGCTGCATGCTTCACTATGTAGTCTTCTACCCCCTCGCTACACTCTACCCATTAAAGCGGAAACCCTCAAAAATGCCATTTTGCAGATAAGAAGTTCACGGGCATTGTTCCATCACGCCCGGCGGATCAGTTCACCAGAATCTTGTTCTCCCCCTTCCGTCCGCTCCGAGCCCTAGTATGACCCACGTTGTCCCGGAAATTGGCGACCAACTTGAGAAGCTTCATCTTTCCGACAAGGCTAGAGGTATGTAAAATTACGATAATAAAATATGGAATTAATCTAAGAATTCACATTATATATTATAATTTATAATGTAACTCTTCGAATATTATAATTATTTTTAAGTTACCAAATTTTTTTTATATAAAACCGTTTATTTATATTAGTATCTAATAAAAATCTTAAAACATTATCTAACGCTATTATGCCATTTTTGTAGTTTCTATGAGCTCGGGGATCAGCAGCAGCTCAATGGTTTCCGATCCGGCTGGCGAAAAGGTGAGTTATGGGCAATATAGCCAGTTTCTTTAGGTTATCATACCCCGAATTTTTGCATATTTATTTGTTGGCTACTTCACCTAGCAAAGATTCTTGAGGAAATTCTAAATTTTTAGCACGCCGAAGAGACCCCAACCCCGCTGGCCCAAATGACGGCTTGCTATCGCCAAATCATCAGCCATGTTGGCGAAGATGTCAATCGTCAAGGTATAGTTAATATTTTAAAGCATTTTTCTTATTACTAAATATAAAAAATCATCACAAAATATTAATAAAATTTTCTCAGGCCTACTGAAGACCCCCGAGCGAGCCGCCAAAGCCATGCTTGACTTCACGCGCGGCTACGAGCAGAATCTTGATGGTATCAGTTTTCTTTTTTTCACAATTTTTATTTCTAGAATTGCTTAATGAAGCTATATTCGACGAAGATCACGATGAGGTTGTGATCGTGAAGGATATCGATATGTTTTCGCTGTGCGAGCATCACCTCGTTCCGTTTATGGGGCGAGTGCATATCGGTGAGTTTTAAACAAGAAATCGGTTTAAAATTAATTAATTTAAATTACTTTCTTATACTTAATTTAAAAGATCTAAGTTATCGTTTAGCTTACCTCCCCAACAAACGGGTACTCGGACTGTCGAAGCTGGCTCGAGTTGTCGATATGTTTAGCAAGAGGCTACAAGGTACGACAAATTACGCTATATTAGATTTTCAGTATTTTAGTGCAAGAGCGTATGACGAAGCAAATCGCTACTGCTATTACAGAAGCTGTACAACCACATGGAGTTGCGGTTGTCATTGAAGCCAGGTAGAGAGAGCGAGAGTGAGAGAGAGAGGGGGGAGAGAGAGCGAGCGAGTGTGTGAGAGCGAGAAAGAGCGGGACAAAGATATAGAGAGAGGGGAGTGACAAAAGAGAAAGTGAGAGAAGAGAGAGACAGAGAGAGCGAGAGAGCGAGAGAGCGAGTGTGAGAGCGAGAAAGTGTGAGAGAGAGAGAGAGACAGAGAGAGCGAGAGAGCGAGAGAGCGAGTGTGAGAGCGAGAAAGTGCGAGAAAGAGCGTGACAAAGATGTAGAAGAAGCGAGGGAGAAAGAGAGAGAGAGAGAGAGAGAGAGAGAGAGAGAGAGAGAGGGAGAGATGAGAGAGAGCGACAAGGTTTTTCATAAAAAATAACGTATTTTCAGCCATATGTGCATGGTAATGCGCGGCGTCCAAAAAGCCAACGCAATGACGACCACCTCCTGTATGCTCGGCGAATTCCGCGACAATCCGAAAACTCGTGACGAATTTTTGGCGCTGATCCGGAAGTGATTTCAACATCCCTGAAATCCACCTTCGCCCACTGCCTGTATCCCTAAATGGTGCTCCCCCGCAATTCCCTATACAAATTGAATTTTGAATAGTGTGAAATATCTATTGTGTGTTTGCCATAATAAACCTGGGTAGTTGAGAGTAAAAACTAGATTTACATTTATAGCAAAAGAAGAAATGCACTTTACTGCCAAGCCATGTCCAGCTGGGCAAAATATTCGTCTTGAGACTGGGAGTAGGTGATCGTTTTGCCGATGGCGTTTTTGAACTCGGTGTCCTGGCGTTGGATACGGTGGAGGTTGGAGCGGATTCGTCTTTGGGGGGCGAGACGCTTGAGAAATGTTAGGATCGGGCGATACATTGTTGGGTTGAGGACGACGATGGAGAGCGGCATGGCAACACAGAGGAGATGACGAATCTATAGGAATTAAGGTATTAAAGGGCCTGGGAAGATTGGCTATGGGCATAGATTCAGCAGCACGCACTACACGCGCTGCGCCGGTGCTCAAAATATTTAAATTTGTGTTGAAATGTGTCAAAAATGGAATATAAAAGTTCAGAATGGATTTTCCCGAAAGTTTTTGTGATCTTAAATTTTGCTATAAGGAAATTTCCATTTTTCTTTTTTTTTTGCTCCGTTTTTCCGTTTTTCCGTCCCATTTCCGTTCAGTTTTCTTTTTCTAACCATTTACGCAACGTAAATCAGCGCCAGCTACATAAATTTTATAACTTACCGTTGCTATTACAACAAATACTATAGTATATATCGTCGATGCAGCCACACACTTCGAAGAATCATAAAATGACGAAACCCCGAAAAATTTCTCTGTCAACAAATCAATAATTGTAGCGACATTGTCAAAGAATAAGAAAGGCAGTATAATACGAACAGCTGAAAATTCGAATAAATTAAGCAAGTATAAACTACAATTCTAACAAGTTAAAGTAAAAACTCACCTTTAACATTTTCCGATAGCTGATAGCGAGCGGTCAAGGAAGAATGCCCCGCGCCACTTGTTTGTAGGATAAGATAGACGTTGAGCACAACGATAATAAAGGAGATCTAGAAATTAAAAAATAGATTTTTAATAGTTTAGCACATACCATTAAGGAGAGGCCGGACGTGATTGAGAGAGCCTTTTGGACGGAATCAGAAAAATAGACCGAGTTGGTACCATCTAAAAATATGGATCACTATATATAAAATTAACTAAACTCCTTACCTCCAATATTTACGACAACGCAGAGTGAGAATGTCACCTGAATTTTGTAAAATTAGATTTCAGTTGTTTGGATAATATTACCGATAACATAATGGCGATTAAGGGAAATAGCCACGGGCGCATGTCTTCGTACCGTCTGTAGTAGTGCGTGGCGAAAAGCCGTTCCACCGCACAGCAGACGTTTAGAGGAACGGTCAAGTAGTAGAAGAAGTTCAGCGTGTAGAGGAGTCCCAGGGAAAAGTCTTCGGAATAAGGCTGTAAAGCGAATTTTATAGAGGCTAGCTAGCAGAGACCTTTGCAATCTTGACCTTCAGCCTACAAAATGTTAACTTACCTCCAAAATTGATGTAAAAATCTTCAACAACGTCAACGTACCAACAATCAGATGTGAAAATATAATGCCACCAAGGTAGATACTAAAATTTATTACGTCTTTAAGGTTTCTGTTAACTTCCCAACCTAAAAAACGGGTGAAAAACATGCTGCTTATGGTAGACGAGCACGAGTACGAGCATGAACAGCATTGTCTCGAGAACGGTGAACGCCTTGAGTTCGATTATATCGGCGCTGTTCGCCGCGCTGCAGGCTTTCTAATCGATATTTGGGCTTCATAATAGTAAATATGGTTTTTTTACCTGTATCGCAAGCTGTTCGGGGTTGATAAATGCCATCCTGACCATGCCGACCATCTGTAAATCATTGTAGAGAAAGGCGGCTAGCAAAAGTTTTTTGAAAATTAGGTTCCAAGGGCGGCTAGCAGGGATCTTTGAGGAATCAGGTGAAAGGAAAGCAGGCTAGCAGAGATCTTTGAGGAATTAGGCAAAACGCAGGCTAGCAGAGATCTTTCAGGAATTTGCCCAAATGGCAAACTAGCATAGATAATTTTGGAATTTAGTAAAGCGGCGGAATACTAAGTCTGAATTTTTAATCGTAACCAGCATAACTTGGGGAACCCGTGCCTTGCTCAAAATGATTGAGTTCAAAATGTTACCGCCCCAAAACAATTAACATTTTTCCCGTTTTCAGCCTCCAAAATCATGGCGCACACTACACGAGAAGTCAGGTGAATTCCCCTCCGGGAATTCCCCTCTTTAATTTGTTGCGTAATCACAACGAAAACTGATCGGTGAGCAAAGTATGCAGAAGTGTCTTTTTGGTTCCGTATTATCAATAGAAAAGAACAGATAAATGATACCTCCAATAAACTGAAAATCTAGTCCAAAAATCCAATCACTTTTCAAAAAGTGACATCGGGAAATTAGGGGGCGTAAAAGCCACAATTATGATTTCTGACCCTCCCCCTCCCCGCTGGACAAAAGTGCCCATTTACAAAGAAAACGGTAGAAAATTAACGCCCATTTTTTGAGCTGATGACGTCATCTGGAGAACCTTTGGACGGTGCGGCTCTGAAAGTTTTTGTGACTTTTTGAAAAGTGGCGAGCTGTGGACCGAAAAAGTGGTGAGCTGATCGTTGGGACAGCAGTATCCTCATAGTCCCAGGCGATTTGAAAAACCTTAAATTAACGGGATGTTGGGGAAATTATTGCCGGTTGGACTATGCTTTCATTGCTGTAATGGATTCGATTAGTCGGTCTTTGATTTAGAAATTGTAAAACGTTGGAGAAGGAGGGATTAGGAGGCAGCTTCCCGATAAACAGGTGAGGGTAAGCTAACAGGGATTATTTAGGATCGTAACAACCATAGGCCTCAAGGGTCTATAAACGCGAATTCCTGGAGCAATAAGGCAAATGGGGACGCTAGAAAAGAACACTTGACTAAAGAGTAAGCAACAGGAGGCTTTGCAGAATTTAGAGGCTAACTAGCAGCGTTCATTGGAGAATTTATTGTATGGTTCAGGGAGCAGGTAGCTTTATGAGTTTGTTCTCCTACAGCGAACGAGAGAGCGAGAGCCAAAGAGAGAGAAAGAGAGAGAGCGAGAGAGAGGGAGAGAGAGCGAGGGGAGAGAGCGAGAGAGATCGAGAGAGAGGGTGAGTGTGAGAGCGCGCGAGAGAGAGGGAGAGAGAGAGAGAGGGGGAGAGAGAGAGAGAGCGCGAGAGGCTAACTGGAAAATGAATTATAAAGGAGTGGCTAGCACGGATTATTGCGAAATTTGCTAAACGTGTAAGCTGGCAAGGGCTATTAGCTATTTGCATGGAGAGTGTGCTAGAAGAGATGCTGGGAATTGCAGAATTGCAGCAAAGATTCGTTATGTTTTTTGAAAATTAAGTTCAAGATCTGAGGAGCAGGATTAACACTTTAGAGAGCAGGCTTGTAGTGGCTTTTATCGAAAGGTTTTACTAAATCGAAGCTAGCCTGCTGTATGCTGGAAAAACCCGGAAAACCCGGATGTGGGCTGTTTTTCTAGGATCCACAGTCTATCCCTTGCCTTGATTGTCCCTTTAGATGGCAAGGAAGAAGCCTGGCCCAACGTCCGAGCTTAAAAAAATCGGGTTTGCGCTAAAAACATTTCGTCGTTAATATTTTTTGCAGAGAAATCAATTTTCGCCTACCTCTCGGCAGTACCCCTTATATTTTTGAGATCTAGATCTGATCCCTCGATGCTGATTTTGACTTCCCAGCCCCTTTAAACCTCCCATCAACCTCCCCCTCCTCCCCAGCTGTTTCATCCCAATTTTCCATTTTTCAGCCGGGGGTGACGCTGACCGTCCGGGGGGTTGGGTTGAATGTGATGGGGTCGTCTTGTGTGGTTGAAAAGAGAGGAAGGGCGTTGCCCCCCCCCCCCAACCATCTTTTCCAACGGATCGCCCATCCTCCTTGATTTCCTAAGTATCCAAACAGGTCTTTTCTTTTCTTTTTTCCAAATGGATGTCTTGGCGGGCCGTTCCCCTCCTCTCCTCCTCGTCCTTTTTCACGCTGGCCGCCCATCATAGCTCGTGCTCCTCACAAACAGCTCGAAGAACTGGGGGTCGGGTGTGACTCTTTGAGTTTTGGCGCTCTCATTTTCTGAGTGGGTGTATTGCGCATAGGTTTGCGATCGATACTGTTTTCGGGGCTGAATCACATGTAAAATTTCTTGGATTTTTTTATAAAGTTTTTCTTTGCAAAGATTTCTTCAAAATCAGGTAGCGGTGGTTTGGAGTATCGGATCGGAATGATTTTTCTAGCATTAGAAAGCTTTCAAGAAGCGTTACAGGTTACCAAATTTTTAGATTTTTCCAAACAATTTCTATGTTTGTAAGCGCTTTATAAGTTTACAAAGCTCTTATTTTTACAAAATGATCAATTAAAATTTCGATTCGAGAATTAAAATTTTACATCCTTAGAAATTTAAATATCTAGCTTGATCGCTTTTCAAGAACTTTTAAATCGCACAAAAATTATTCCGTTTCGATGCTACTTTCGGTCCTAAAATTTTTATAGCATATTCTTTCCTTTCCTGGCCCTTTAATTTATCCTCTCCTTAATTCGCCTATACCCAAAAATCGATACCATTTAACTGATCAGACAGTCGAACGTAAAAAGTCGATTTGGGGCGCCCCTTCAGGTTGGCAGTGAGGGGAATTGCAGGCTTAGCGGTGGGGGGCCCTCTCGACTTTTCTGTTGGCCGATTGGCGGGGGCCTAGGAGGGACCCTGAGGAGCAGAAGGAGAAGAAGCCGAGGAGGTGTGTCCGGTCAAATACTCCTTTCAACCTATCCACCCTCCTTCTCCTACTCCTACTCATCCCCTCCTTCCTTTCAGACCCATCAATCGATTGTGCTTCACTCAAGCTTTTCATTAATGTGTTAAACTCGCTAAATTATAATTTATAAATGCTAATTTATTATATACAAATTTACAGCTTTTTCTAGTTTTCGATAGCTGTTGTAACTCCTTCGATTCTTGTTTTTGTGGATAGAAACTTTAGTCAATCATCTCTAGCTATTTCGACTCCTGCTATTGCTTTATTTTGTAGATAGAGATTTATTAAGTAACCAGCGCCCAAAACCCGCTTCGCGGGCCTTGGGCGCTGGAATGCGGCCTTTGCATGAAAAGCTTGACTTGCTGATAGTTCGGGTCCTGCGGACCCTCCCAACTCCCCGACCACACACGCGAGTGCAACGGGCAAGAATGAGGAAATTTGTATTTTTTGCATTATGCAAATTAGCTCTCAGGTACCCCCAAAAATGAATAAAACCGGCTTTAACTTTGTAAATTTGTATTTTATCGAAATTCGGAAAACGCCATCGGAAACAGAAGGGTCGATTCCCCGAAGTGACGAAGAATCAAAGCATTTTATGCACGGAAGGCCCCCAAATTGCAAATTCGAATTCCCCATCCAGTCCATCGTTTTTCAGCATGCTTCGATATTTCTTGGGTGCCGCCCTATTGCTGGCCGTTGCCGCCGAGGTGGGTAAAATTAAGCACAGCTAGAAAAATGAAGGTTTTCGAATTGGTTTTCGGGTTGACGGATGTTGCGCACCACAAATTTAGGCTGGAATTTGGTTCCTACGCTTTAAGATACCGGCTTGTATTTTTCAAATTGAAGCTTAGCTCAAAACGCGAATCAAGCATTTAAAAAGATGATTTATGCAAAAATCTGTTCAAAACTAAGTAAAACAATCTACACAAATTTAGGAAGTCTGTCCATCAGGTCCCAACGGGAGGGCACTGACCTGTGCGGCTCGGTGTTGCGAAAGTTTGGAGGGCCCTGGGAGTGTGCAGGTAATCCTATATTTTCCTTTTTGAGGGAAATTTAACAATAACATTAATTTCATTTTGGACAAAATTACGTTTTTAGGGATACTACTGCTGCGATATCCCAATCCACGAGCGAAGAGCCGAGTCGCCAAATCACGGCCGACCCGAGCGGTTCTTCATGGGAACCACTGGCACTAATTTCCAGTAATATTACATTCACATAAATTTATATTTGTATTTTAGAGTTGATTACACGATGCTGTTGATTGGGTTGATTGTATCGATTGTGCTATCAGGTATGTTTTACCTAGTTAGGCTTTTTTAATGGATTTTCTTCTCGATTGTATTGCGTAACCGGTTCTCCCTCCTTTCGCAGCTACCAAAAATCGGACGCGTTGTGTGTCGGGTGTGTGCCAAAATTCAGTAACCCATAGCCATGACTAGTGTGTGCCTTTAATGAAACCCTCGAAGTGGGGCTATGAATTCTGCATAATCCTCTCCAAGCCCGCGACACGCAACGGGTACGCTGCTTGCCATGGATTTTCGTCATCGATTACGCGATGTTATAACACGCGGGGCAAAATACCTAAATCCATAGCCATCCATGCCTTGTTCGCCCCCTTAAAGGGCCATTAAAGTCATTGTTCCAAGTTTAGTCCTCCTCTCCTTCTTCTGCTGCCTTCTCTGCAACGGCTGCTGGTTGCACCGACGCAGAAATCCGCACATGTACGAGACCGTCAACGATTCTGGATTCTACCCCATTTGCTGTAAGTTGAATCGTCCTAAATTCAATTAGGTCTTTGACTTTCCAGCCTTTTAACACCCTAATTTAGGCGGTTTCGGGATTCCGATGGGTACTGTAGTCTTCTCCACGCACCCGCCAACATACCGCGATGACAGCGATATGTACCACGGGAGCAGCACGAGCAGCCTGCCCTCCAGCAAGCAAAGGGTTGGTTTTAGAGGGGCAGCTAGCTGTGTTTTTTGGGAATGGCAGGATCAGCTAAAAAAAATCATAGAAATATTTTTTAGATAATTTACAACAAAAATTACACAATTTTTTAAGTGCCCTCAATTACGATTTAAAAGTAAAAGAAAGTTCATATATTTTTCTAAACCCATTTCCTGATTTTAAAGGGAGAGCGACAGGTAACTAACGAAAAAGATTGAGAATTACGGGGTCGGCTAGAAAATTCTATTTAAGCTTTAGAAACAAAAATACAGCCCTCGTAGCCAGCCTTAATTAGGGCTATTCAAAATTCAAATATTTTCTCTATTTTTTCTCTCCAATCTCACTCGATTTCCAGGTGCGCTTCAACCCGGACGGAACGCCGCGCGGCGTGTTGAAGAACGGCAACAGCCCCAGGAACGATTATTAATTTCCAGACCTTAACATCCCTTAAATTCCGGCTCCCCAAAAAATTCTCAGAAAACTTTTGATTCCCATCATTGTGATTTTGCACCGAAAGCTTGACCTTTTACGCGATTCCGGCGTTGAAATGCAAAATTAACGTTTTTGATTGGCTTGATTTTTAAATAATCTTTTTTTCAAAAACCATAATCAACTTTTCTATTGTCACTTTCCCCAATTTTTCACTTGTACAGTATGCTCGACACCCTGCAGCCATTTTTTCTGCGGGAGGCCGCTAACGACCAATTTCCGTGTGTGTATTCTTTTCTAGTCTTCTTTCGCTTCCTCTCGCCTTTTGTAAAACGTATCGCGGAGAATGAATAAATTTGGATTTGAACGCAAGTTGATCGATTTTTCGGAGGGTGGCTTCGGCCGTTCTTGGTGCCCTATAAACTTTCGATAAGCCTGTGAGGGGGGGGGGGGGCTATGTGGGGGGTGGCTGTGCAAACAGTATAGAGGCGTAGCCGAGGGATGAAAATTTGTCGATATCTTCTCGCAGGCCTGGGTGGCCGGTAGGCAGTTTCAAAGGTATCGGCCAGGGAGAAGCCTGTTTTTCAATTTAAGCGGACGATTCAATTTTACTGTGACGTTTTAAGCTTTTTTGCTGTCAGTGTTCCTTTAAAAAAACCTAACCTTGTCAAACGTCCTTTTAGACGGCCCTAAACCACCACAACCACTATATAAAGGCCCAATTTTGCTTTAAACTTGCGGAACCTCGAAAAATAGCTCTTCCGCCGATTCTATTTTAGTAAACTACACTGTCACCGCCTCTTTAAATCTTCTGTAAGCTGTAAAATTTTTCTAAGCTCATTTAAATGCGAAAATACTGCGTCAACACAAAAAAATGATCGAGAGGCCGGTGAACCCTTAAAAATCGATGTTACTCAGTTCTTTGAACCCAAAAACCCGAACCTCGGACAATTTGTGCCCAAATCGGGGTAGTGCTGTGCGTTACTCGTATCCCCGCGCGTGTGTGTGGAGCCCTATGAGTGTTTGTTGGTGAACCACCCCATGGGGGAGTAGAGAGCCTGCATGTGTCTGTCCTTCCATCCGTCCGTCCGTCCGTCTGTCTGTCCGTTCGTCTGTGTACACTGTATCGATTCGTAGTGTGCCCTTTTCTTACCCTCCATTCCCAGTGCCCTTACCCGCCCATTAGGCCGACCGCAAAAAGGTCGTTTTGGGCTTGATTTCACGCCGGGGCCCCGGATTTTGCCTTCATTAATGTATAATATCTTAATCTGTTTAATATAAGTATATGACTTCGACGATGCTCAAGGCGGATTTAAATGCTTAAAACTTTTCCCAGATGCCGGTACTGGACTGTTAACAAGGGGTGCTAATTATGTTCTCAGTAATCTTATACGGTCTAACAAAATAATAAAAAATATAGACTATTCTTATAGCATTTTACAAAGCTTTCATATATGAAAAGCTCATAAAAAACTTGGGAAAAATTTATTTGAATTTGAAATTTGATTTTTGGTCACAGATCTATAAAAAATGTCCAAAAAAGCTCCGAGTTTTCGAATCCTAAAAGCTTTAAAATATTTTTTCAACTATTTAGCAATCAAAAATTGAAAAACATATTAGTTATTAATAGTAGGTGGAATATATGCATAGACCGAAAAACAAGCAAAAATTAGTTATCACCCCGGCTAGCATACTAGCATTTTGCAGCAGTTTGCCACTTTTTAAACCTTTATAACGCCCCCACCTGGCTCCTCCGCGTACCAGGCTATGCAAAAAACCACTCGATCACCACGAAACCCATAAAAATCTCCCCAAACGCGTGGCACACAAGCTGGGAATTTCCCCACAGATTCCACTGCCCTCCCTGCCCCACATCCAAATTTACGATTCCATGAATTTCCCCCTCCTTTGCCATTTCCGAGTTTTCATCCTTACAAAATTACGCCACCCGGATTTCGATATCGCGAATAACAATTAGCCGGGCCCGCACTTGCCTCGCTTTTTGCGGCTTCACCACCACACTTCTGGCTCCCCCCCCCCTCGAAAATTGGCGTTGATCCGCCTGAGCGGGCCTCCTCCTCCGCCGGCCCACGTTTTGAAGCGCAAAAAAGATGTGGCCATGGTCGCTCGTCGGGGCCCCCGCCGCTCGGAGCTGAACCAGGAATCCTCATCAATCTCTGCCCCAGGCTGGGGCCCCCACCAAAAAATGGCCCACCCTCCCCCCTGGAGGGCTATTCCCACACCAAAATCCGTTACTTGTCTTGCCCCGGCTAACGGATTGTTGCCCAGTCTTGGCTCTATAGCAATCTCTGAAAAACTTTACATTTTCTTGGAAAAATCAAACTAGAATTTCAGAGTTTCTTAGATTTCGTCAAACCCATTTAATACCGTATTCCAAAACTCTTCAAATCCCGAATTCCAGAACAGAATTCTTTTTTTTTTTTCGAAAAAACCCGATTTTCACGTCAAAATTTTATTTGGGGATTTGGGGATTCGGTTTTATGGAATAGGACGGTACTAGTCTATTAGCGGGGGCTGGGGTAGCGAGGGAGCTATTCAGTGTAGCTTAGGCCAAAATTTTTGGGTGTGTTTTCGTAAAAATGTCAAAAAATTTCGACAATTTTTCACATTCAAGAAGTAATCAAAACATTTCAAACAACTTAACGGTTTTTTATCAGCATTTTATACCAAAAAAAAGCGTAAAATTCTAGATAAATAACTCCCATTTCCGCATCGTAGCATTAGGTAGTTGTTTATCATCACAAACGCGTAGACGCGAACTTAATGCCCAGCTACCTACCCCCCCCCCCGCTAACAGTTCAGTACCTGGCCGGCTAAAATTTCAAAATAAAGCGGACCCTCATCTGTGCCCTCCGGGCAATATGTGGCTAGCTGCTCAAGCCGTGTGGTGGGGTAGTCGACAAATGCAGTGGAGGGCCGACCGGGAGTGAGGGCGAGAGTCCGCGGGACTCCACGGGACACCAGACCGGTGTCCCTCTTCGCGGCCCAGTTCGAACAAGAGACCCCCATTGGGCACTACTCCCCGTAGCCTTCCTTCCCCAAACCCCCCTTTTCTGCCCCTAGGCTTATGGCTCACCTCGTTTTCAACGGTCTCAACTCTCTGGTCTTCTATTTCGTGACCATAAGAGAGTAACGCTCATTTTTCACTTGTCATTTGTAGCGTATCGTACTCGTTCAAAGTTGAGATCGGTTCATAGTGCACAAGTTTTTTGTCTGTTTCAACGAAAGGAAGGCTAGTTATTCCGTAATTTTGGTATTTTGTCACCGTTCATTTGTTGTCACGCGGAATTTGAAAGCAAAACGATTGTAAAATTTAGCTAAAACGATTATTATAATATTTCGAGCGCTGTTCTTATCGAAGCTTTCGTAAGCTCCTTTATGGCTTTTTTGAGCAATGGAACAATATCTCGGTCTTATTTCATAATACCGTAATCATCTGGCAATTACTACATTTAATTAACCCGGGCTTCCGTGTTTAATTTTATAGGCTGTGAGTGCTTAATTCGTTATATATTTGCTATTCTTCTTTATAGCGTGGTAATAGTTTAAATTAACACCTGCAAATTCCTTAATTATACCCGATTTACCGTCTTGATTTCACATAATTTTGTTGTTTACATCCCACTACCCCGATTTGCCTTGGAAGCCAAAAATTCTTTGAGACTCCCCGGGAAGCCGCATCTACTCCTCCTGGCCAGCGTCGCCAAATCCAAAATCGAATAAACACAGCGCAACTCGGGCCGGCACGCGCCGAAAAGTAGCCTTTTCGAGGCGTTCTAAATGACGGGTTACTCGTTGCCCATGCCAGCCAGGGAGGCATTTCAAGACTCTTACTTTTTGGTGGCTACGTTGCTTTTCTAGACCATGATTTCCTTTTTACTTTAATTTTTTAACTTTTTGACGTTGTAGACGATAGGCTGGAATTAATTCTAAATTCCAACTAGCTTTTCTTTTCTTTTTTTTTTGATTCGCCTAAAAAGGATTCGTTACTTCTTGCCTTTCTCTCTTATTTTTTGATGCCTACAAAACCAAAACCCAGCCCCTCTCTCGAATTTCATCACCCGCTTACAAATCACGGAAGCTCACGGCTAATCCCTAAGCCTCCGGGATCAATTTGTAACAATAAACCAGTGTCGTAAAACATCCGCGCCAAAGCGAAGCCATTTCCGGGCGCGGCGCAAAATCCAATATGTCGGCTGGGGGGAGCCCATATGGCAAAGTCCATTCTTTTCTTCGTTCTCTTGTGAGGGACATTGAAAGCGGGGCTTCTGTCGGTAGAGTTCAGGATGCACCGGACGTTGCTAGGTCACGATGTTGGCAACATAGTCCGTTGGAATATTCGGGATTGAATTTCTGAGGTTGTTCAGTGTCTGGGAAGGCTTCAAAAAAGCAGCTGGAGACAATGATCGGACGATTTTGGTCGTTAAACCCTTGATTTTGCAATTCTGACGCTACTTTCGGCCACTGGTTTTTTTAACTATACCTATTTTTTTAAATCTACTCAATTCTATAATATTTAATCTGGTTTTATTTAGGCTAAAACAATATTCAGGGTTGGTAGCAATGTGCTGAATTTTACTCGTATCTATTCCCTCGGGTCTAAATTTACTAGTTTTTTATTAAAAATTTATTCAGGTCCTTGAATATCTATTTATTTCTTTAAATCCATGATTCTACTGATACTATTATTTATCTCCTACTTATATACTTATTATTTTTTTGTCGCCCTCTCGCTCGCCCAACTCGGAAACCCCCTTGATTTTACAGACAAGCCCACTTTTTCCAAATCCAAATTTAAATGTAGTCTTCTGCTCTTCTTTTTTGGCTTTTTCTTGTCTCGCCTCACCCACTCCCCCACCTGGCAGGTATCGAAAACTGATCGATCCATGCCCTTTCTAATCGCACTTCAGAAATGGGCTCCTCGATGCCCCCTGGCTATCTATCACGTTGCAAAACGCATAACTACGCTTCGAATTGCTTTGTTGCGTTCTACTCTTCTTTTTCGGCCGATCGTGCTCCACAACCTCATCCTCCCTTTAAATCCGCTTTTACAGCTGATGCGATGGTGTGGTTGTTGCGGCAGATACGCCGCCGCGGCGGAATCTCCGCCATATGCAAACTTTTCGGGATCTGTCTAGTCATCGGCACGCTTCTACAATTGACAAGTTCGGCGCCGAATCGAGGTTTTGAAAGCATTTTGGTTTCTAAATCAAGAAAATTCTAGAAATTCCGAATAATCAACCACTACGCCCTTCGCCGTTACATCCAGATGGCTTCCATGCGATCGATGATGGGCAGGTTCAGATTGAGGAAGAGCCTGAGGAGAAAAATGTGAGTACCAGTTTAAGTGATAATAAACCGGCGCTTCCGCTTGCTTCGACGAGTATTTTCCCTTCCCGGATTGTCTATCTTCGATTTAATATATCAAAATATAGGTTATTGCCCCCAAAAACCCTGATTTTTCAGAAACCCTCCGTTCAGAAAATCCACTCTGCTGACTGGTATGTAAAAACAGCCGGAACTTTCAAGAAAACCCCAACAGTTGAAGCCATCAAAACAGAAATCAACAAAAGAAAAGTAAGAAATCACCAGTTTCCCCTTACCAAATCCACCGCCAGGGAGAATTCTACGAGCAAATTTTTGTACACTTTGATCTCAAAGGCGCCCCGCCGAAGGTGTCCTATTTCTTGCAGCTACTCGAGCTGGTGCGAAAATCCGGCGCAACGGGTAAGTGTGAAAGCAGCCCGAGACGCTGTAAAAACGATCAAATCCTTCTAAAATGCTGTTCTAGGTGTTATGATTGAATGGGAAGATATGTTCCCGTATACTGGTCGCCTAGCATCAGCCATAAATACCGATCATTATTCGATGGAGGATGTGAATGCGATCCTTTCTAAAGCACAGTGGGTGGAATTCTAACTATCAAAAAATTGAGAAACTGCAGCTAGAATACACAAAAATTTTCAGTTCACTAGGCCTAACTATCGTGCCTCTCGTCCAAACATTCGCACATCTCGAATGGATTCTAAAACTAGAAGAATTCCGAAAATATCGTACAGTGGATGAATATCCACAAGTACTTTGTTTGGCGAACAAGGAAGGTGTGGATTTGATAAAAGAAAGTGTCACCCAGGTAAGCCAACAAAACAAAATAAAAACCTCATCCAACTAGGTGATAGAAGCGCACAAGCCATACGGAATCCCAATTTTTCACATTGGATGTGATGAAGCCTTCTTGGTAAGTCAGAACATCGGGACCGTAACTAGTAATTTAGTATGGCGCATGCCGGGAAGATCTCGAATGGATCAAAAGCAAAGGTCCTGACGGCTCAAAAGAGTTCCTCGCGCTAAGCCACATGCGAGAATTCGCGAGCTTTGTCAAGAAGCAATTGGGACAAGATACGACGTAAGTTGCACCACATCCGCTTCTCAGCCTGGGCAGCTTCGCTTTTTACTTGGAGCTTCAGGATATTGGTCTGGCACGACATGCTGAAGAGCTTCCCGCCACAAATCATCGAAAAAGCGGGCGTGAGAGACCTCATTGAGCCGGTGGTTTGGGATTATTCGGAAGGGATCGTCACGATGAACGAATGGAGCTTCCAAACAATCGCAGACAGCTTTCCGGTGGTTTGGGCTTCATCAGCTTACAAGGTTCGCTGCTTTTGCCGATCTGCAATTCTGATTCTGCGAATTTCATTTATCTAAAAAGCGCCAAACTATACATTTGAAATTAAAAGTTTAAACTATTAATTAAGAAGCGTTTTAGGGCGCAAACTTCCCTTCAGCCAAGTACATCGACGTGCGGCACTACGAGACCAACAACCGAGCATGGGTGGAAATAGTCCGGAACAACAAGCAGCGCTTCAAGGGTGGCTTCAAGGGAATCATCATCACCGGGTGGCAACGATATGACCATATGGCCGGCTTGTGCGAGATATTGCCTGTCGGCACACCCTCGATGATCCTGCAAGTCGAAACGGCACTTTCGGCGGCTAACAAAGAAGACCAGGTAAATTTTCGCAGAATTAGAAACTATAAAATCCCTTAAAAAATTTGCTATTTCACCAGCTATGCCAAAATTTATAGGTCGGTATCCGCAAACGCGCTGCAAGAAAGCTTGGCTGTGCCGGGGATTCACTGGCTGTCTCGGGATTAGAATTAATTAACGCTCAATGCAACTTCACCGGCTTCGGAGTCTATCAAGCGTTTCAAGTAGGTTGAGACTGAGTGACTGCCAACCACTCTAAAAGCAATATACCTGCCCGTTTACAGGGTAATGCCCGGCGAACAATTTCGTACGTTTTGGATGAGATGGAAAAGCATCACCCGACGATTGGTTGGCTCAACGAATACGCAAGAACGCACGAATATACGCAAAACTGGTGAGTAACTTGCGGGCCCATTCCTAATTCCAAGTTATTCAGGTATCTGCGTGAAATCAGCCAATTTCTACAAATGCAGTTGGGTCAGTTGAAAGGAGCTGAGCGGCAAATCAGGTAGCGAGTGAGGGCGAAACCTATTTACCAAATTTAGAACACAAATGGCTCCGCTGTTCTTCGAGAATACTGTAGAAGAATTTATTTTCGAGACGATCGGCCAGCACATCGACAAAATAGAAAGAATGCTGGATGATGCCGAGAAATTGGGCAAGCTGCGCGTTTGGCCAAAGGTAAGTAGTATCTACGCGCAGCTATCGAAAAAAATCTAAATAAAAATCGGGCTTTCAGCGGCATTTCCCTATCAAGAAAACAGAACTGTGATTCGTCCGTCCATAAAATTTGAGCCTTCCGAATATCTATGGGTCCCTGTTGGTCAGCATCAAGAAATTCCTCTACATAGCCTAACCTTGAACATAACCTAGTGCCTCTTCTAAATCCTCAATTTGCCCCAAATACCAAACGCTCAACTATCTTTGTGATTGCGCCGCTATTGTTTCCACATTTCCGGGTCCGCCACTGACAGCAATCAAACATGCATTCCTTATACGCCGCAGCCCCCCTTCAAATGTGATTTCAACAAAGGTTTACTACAAATCGGGTACTCTAATTTTCTCCCAGATCGAATAAATCAGACTTCTCCTCAAAGCACATTCGATTGCCAAAACACGGTTATCTGCTCTCCAGCGAGACTCATGTCAAATCTTTTATTAGCATTCGTTAGAAGCAAGAGATTGAGCGTTAGTGAAGCCAAAGGTAAACGTATCTCAATGGTTAATGGAAAACGGTGTATGCACAAACACATAGTTGGGAACGTGGGGGCAGAGTAGAAGGAAGAAATGATAGGATAAGGGTACATCACCCCTTAAAACAAATGAAATCAGACGGAAAATGGAACGTGAACCCACTCCTTCAAATAAATGACAGGAAAAGGGAGAGCCAACGCCTTCACAAAAAAACGAGAAATGGAACGGAAAATCAGGCATTTGATCAATAGCATCACACCGGCTTTCGAAGCACAACCTGTTGGCGCGTTCTTGGAATAGAGGAAGTTTAAGAGAAACGTATGCCGACCAAGGATAGCAACATAATGACTGGCAAAGATGAGAAGTCACAAGTATTGCGCAATGAATTGGGAGAGAAGACAGTGAGCGAGGTGGGATGGCAGTAGAGCGGTTAGTCGGTTTTGTAGCCAATCCGATGGCGCACTTCACGGAAGACCATGGAGAAGAAAGTGACGAGTAAAGCAAAGATCGGGAGCACAGAGACGAGTAGCAACTGAGTTCGATCCTGAAAATCATACATACAATTCAATAAAACGTCATTTTGACCAACTTTCAAGAAAAAAAAGGCGAAAAAGGCGCTTACCAAATTATCGGCAGCGGGCCGGGAAACAAGGTTCGTGCTAGCCGTTACTTGCTCGATTTCAGGTACCGCTTCAGCAGGTCCATCGGAGGCTAGCTGGCTACCAGCTGGCGCATCATTCCAAGAAGTAGCTGGCGGGAAATTCCATTTCGGCGCTTCTGGATTTCGATCGTCCACATATGCGAAGTCCAAGTTAGGGCAATTCTCATGTTCCCTGCCCTCGGCGCGATCTCCATAACTGCCGATAACTTCTTGCCCATTGGTGGCTATCCCTAAACATCAATAATCAGAAATGCACTCGAAACGTCACCTTCTTGGGCGGTCTGTGCATCTTTGATAGCATTCAATTGGGCAGTGGCCTCCTGCAACCGCTCGATGGCCACCAAATAAGCAGTCTTCAGATCGGAATCTGCTGCTGAAATTGGCTCCTCGACGGGCGCATCGCCAGCGGCGACAGCTGCGGAAGCTGGATCCGCTGGTTCCGGCTTCTCTAAATAGAAAATACAAGTGTAAGCCTGGCAAAGAATATTTAGGCAACCTAAATGTTCAAACGGTCAAAAAGTTTACCTGGTAGAAATTGCTCGATGAACTCGCTGAGCGCCTTTTGGGATATACCATTCTCGCTACGATACTTTGACAACATCTGCCCAAACATCTAAATAAAGCTAATCAATTAGATCAGAAAACCAGATCTGACCTGACTAGCAGCTTCTGGAGCGCCAGCCGTGGCGGGATTCCCATGAACTTGATCAAGCAGAAAATTGCATAGTTGAGGAGTAATAACTGTAAGAAAGTAAGAATAAAAAATGCGATTGGTACCTTGCTCCAGGTTTGGAATTTTTGAAGGCGCACGAAGCTTGGTTGCTTCCTTTTCTACCATCTTTCGGACACTCAACTGGAAGATGTCGTAGGCAATCAGAAGAGTTTGCAAGCGCCGATCGCTATCCTCATGCTAAATTAGTGTTTATGAAAGGCTATTAGGGCTACGATGTGTCGGCGAAGTTCGCAGTCCTCTTCGGCGTTGCACAGGCTCCTTTCGGTATCCTGAAGACGTTGTTCAGCCTCAATTTTCGCTTCTTCGAATTGCCTAAAAAGGAAATGTTCGATAACAAAATTGAGACAACTTACGCATATGTTTCATGCATCTTGGTTACAGCCTTATCCTTCGCTTCAAGCTTATTGAGAATGTTGGTGTGCCACTCCGGAACAGCTTTGTTGCTTGTGAAGGTTTCGAGCTGATCTTCCAAGGTTAGAATCCTAAAAAAAGACATTTGAAAGAAAAGAGCGTGCGGAAAAACCCAGGGTATCAAGAATAAAGAATGGGGACCTGGCAATAAATCAAGTTGCAAGAGGAAGAGCAGGTGAAATCAAAAATTCTTACTTCCGCAAAAGGACATCTTCAAGGAGACAACTGCGCCATGTCCCAGTAGATAACACCTCCAGTTCTTTCAGGTGCTCAACAACTGCCGCTAGCTTTTCATTCCGATGTCTTTCCCTAAAAACCGAAATTCCTGGAACTCTTGAAACGCTATACCTATAGACGGCTTCGTTCAAATGAGTATTCAGTGCATAACACATTTGCTCTTGGAAAACAAAGTTAGCGCGAGCACCCGGTGTATTGGCCGTCTCCCCTTCACCTCCAGTCGGGGGAGCAACTTCGTGGCCGGACTCGTTATAGCAGCGAATATAGGAGAAGATGCATCCGTGTGAAACTAAAAAGGTTTAGTTTCCGAACACTAACGAATTTTACCTTTATTCGCATTCTCCACAATTTCCACACCAAATTGAATGATGTCGCCATTGTAAATTTGCTTAGGGTCAGAGTCTTCACCCGTTTGAGCCAATCTTTCATTGTTGACGAACGTGCCTAAGTTTGTAATGAATGATGATAAAAAAGAAAAAGCTACCATTGCTGCTCTTCGTGTCTTTAATCCAGAACGATCCATTGGAATACCATATGCTTGCGTGCGATCGGGAGAGGACCTTGCAGTCAAAGACAGCATTATCCCGCGTCGGCTTCAGTCGTGCAACCGAGCGCCCAACCTTCAGAGGATCGTTGTGATCGCCAACGATACAATGTCGCTCTTCGAATGGATGTGATTGTGAACATGGCACGAAGTGGATGGATGGCTGTCTCATCTGAAAAAGAACCATAGATAAAAAGCATTTGCAGTAGAGAGCATGTGAACGGAAAGCATAGGAAATCAATATAATGCAGTCCGCAAAATCCGAGCCATCATCAGTTTTGTAAAGCTTGTCGAAGAAGTCTAATCCTATTTTGAAACGAGCCGATTTTTCTTTAAACTCTAAGTCGTAAGGAATCGATTCCACAAACAAATTCAGGTTTTACAACAAATCAAAGGCAAAGGCGGCCGAAAAGCGCAAAGATGTTGTATTTCAAGGAATGATCGGACACATAGGACTAGATCTGTATTAGAAATGCTAAAATTCGTTTCAAAGCTCAAAAGCCGGGGACTTTTGGATTTTATTCGGGCAGAAAACGGGCAGACACCCCTTGGGGGGTCTCAAACAAGGCCCGGGCCGCTAAACCGCACTCGTCGACAAACTACGAAGCTGTGCTGGCTAATGCGATTGTGTTCCTTCCACGTAAAAATAAAGTTTAAGCAAGAAAATCGTATAAAGTTTGTAAGCGAGATGTTTCTAAAACTGGATCTTTTCAGTTTGCGAACGGCTCTAATCCCCGGTGCTTTTTTCAAAAATTTTAAGAGGTGTGAAGCGTTGAGGCATATTGAGAAGCATTGCGAATCGCTTTGTTTAGAGTGAGGAGGATTGGGGAAATCCGGGAGAGATGGCCCAGCATTATTTTCTGGGTACGGTATCTTTCCGCCCGGTCCATGTTATAGGACGTTATAGGATTGGAATCCCGCCACACAACCACTCTCTTGAACCCACTCTCTTTCTCTTAATTTAGAAATTTTTGCTTGTAAACATTGAGACGAAAGCTTTATTTGTATAGAAACAGGCATATTTCTATCGCTGCAGCGGATAACAATGACAATCAGGGATATTTATTCGGGTAATTTCTTTTTATGGGGCTGCGCGGTGCAATATGGACCTCCAGAAGCATAACCACATACGGTGCAATTGCTGAAACGCTCGTGAATTAGCGTGGATGCTAAGGATTCTTTGCTGCTAGGTTAGGTGAAGTCATGATGAAAAAAATCCGGTTTATAGAACACGTTCAGGCGTTATTCTTTTTACCTCAGCCTTTCTGCGTCAATATGTGTATACGCGCTAATGCCTCAAAATGTTTTCATCAGCGTTAATTTTCTTAGCGGAACCGAATCGTTGACGCTCGCTGCCAACCGAAACCTGTCAGGTGATCCTCTGTAAATTTTAGTTTTCTAGCAGATGGATGGCTTTGGAAGGCTGTCATTTTATTGTCAGTCAGAAACTTCATGCATATGGGGTGTTGTTTTATCGCTTCGTACTTTCTAGGTGTTGTTATTTATCGCTGTAGGGGGTGCTACTGGGTGCCGCGCGTCTTCTACACCACCCACTTGCTGGGCAAGCCATCGAATATTCGCACCCCGGTTGCCAGGCCGGGGCCTTCGATTTTTCAATAGTATGGGTGGGCACCCTGGGGGCCCATGGAGGGGGATGCCCGACGAGGGTGTAGAGCGTGGGCGGAGGGGGTTGGACATGGAAGAGAGGCTCAGGCTGGCACCCCAGCCACATGTGACCCACCAGCAGCAGCACACGGGGCTCCTCCGCATGCTGCACAACTAGTTTTTATGCTGATGAATTCGCTGGTGGTGGGTGCTTTGTTCGGCGGCACCGGAAATTTTGGGTTGTGCACGGTCGGTGCAGCTGCACTTGCCTTGCCTTTACTTCCGGATCTTGTTTCAGGACTTTTGTAGCTGGTTGTTTTATACCTTTGCGCTACGGATTATCCGAATTTTCTTTCGCACTAGGCCATAGTCTCTGTTTTTTTGAATCCTTGATTATAGTGGGCTTAAATTATTTTTTTTTGCTGACTCAAAGTACCGAAAATAGAGCTAAAATTGAGCGATTCTGACCAGTTCTATAGATTTTTAGCAGTTTAGAATACCTGAAACTCCTAATAATACCAGGACAACACGTAAATCAAACGCATAATCGCATTTTTAAATTTTTAGATCCAATTTTAGTAAATTTATTCGGCGCGGAGCGCGGACTTAGACTAAAAGAAATACGATACCTCTTTAACCTGTAAAGTTAGGGTTTAACCAACGTTTTTTTTCTACGACTTCACCTTACTGACCTATTGCCAAGCGCAAGCGCGTCAACATGCCGCAGACCGTAACAGCAAACAAAGTGGCCACCCTGAAACCCTGAACCTGGCTAGGGGAAGGAAACGGGTCGGAAAACAGAAAAATAGCCTTCCCAGTTCGCGCAGCTGGTAGTTTTTATTTTGCAGCAAATTTTCGCTCATGCTAGATCGTAGTGGCCTTACAATTCCATTGACGGCGAGCAGGTGTAGGACGCAATTACTCGCTAATCCTGTGGGTGCACCAGGGATCGATTAGAGCACGAGCGGCCCATGATTTTCAGGTGGTGCTCTGCGTCGTTAGCCGGTAGTGGTGGTGTTATTCGAATCTGAAAGCTAAACAACTGAAACTGAAACTACATACACTGAATCTGTAAATCCGATTTTGCTGCAACTAGAATTACTTTATTTGAATTACCCAATTAGGTGCTGGGCTGTTGGCGGGGGGGGGGGGGGGCGGGGGTAGCAGGGAAGATAATTAATTTTTCCCATTAATACTGTACGGACCTATGACAAAATATAAACCATTTTCATAGCATTGTGCGCAATTTTTACTGAAAAAAACTAAGTAAAGCCAAAAATTGCGAATTTTCAAAAATGTGATACTCTTTTGTAACTTTCTAGCGATCAAAAGCTGCTAAAAGCATTATCAAAATACACTATTTACTATTGCCATATAGGTATAGACTCAAAAGCAAAATTTGCTGCCCTTGCTAAAAATCCCACCCCCCGCTAAGAGTACAGTTCCTAAAATTACTATTTCCGGTCTAAAATGCCGCATCCGGGTCGATTTTGCGTGTTTTGAGGGATGGTGGTGGTGCCTGTCGGTTGTTCTGCGTCCTCTGCTCTCCCCCTCTGCCTGCCTTGGAGATCAGCTGACCATGGAAGGTCGGGCCGGGTGCCGACCCCCATCATGGATTTCCCCCTCCCCCATATAGCTGACAGCTTCAAGCTGGCCTTGAGTTCAACCTTAAAAAGTTTGTAGTTTCCCTCAATTTGCATAGCTTTTTTGAAAATCCGAAAAAGGTTTTCTATGACATTCTAAATTTTGCCCAGTTTTTAAAATTGCCTATATAGTTGTAGCCTTAAATATAGCTAAATTTGACTAAAAATACTATTAAAATAATGGTTATAACTTTTGTATACATATCTGGACTTACAGGAAAAAAATTGGGCTCTCCGGAAATCCCAAAAACCCAGATTACATACGCTTCACACCTCTTTACACCCAGACGCGCCTGAAGTCTAAGACATTTCACATGTAATCACTTGATAACACCACCAGCAATCGTATATTTTTGGGCATTCCCAATTCTATCCATTGCAGCATCGGCCTTTTCTGATTCAGCGTGCCCCGCGCTCTGCCCGTGTTTGTTGTTTCTTTCCGGGGGTCTTCCTTCCCAGCTGCTCCGTGCGCCCCAGCTATAAGACCTCCCAATTTTTGTTGCTTGGGAGATTTTATAACATAGCTCCTTGCATTTTCGGTCTCAATCAGATCAGCTGGATGGCTGGCTGCCTGTCAATCGGGGGAGGCGTTTTTTGCCCCCGGGGGCAGCGCATTTGATAAGTGACCCGTGGGGTGGCCATTTGGCTTTACTGCTTTCGGGGCGTATTGCATCAGGAGTATGTTGGAAAGTCTTGTACGGGGGGAGGGGTTACGGTAGTTTTTGAAACGGTGCAATTTGTCTTTCAGCTCACATATTTTCTTTGCCGATTTTTCACGTCTGCCAATGTTTGTTTAGGGACGCTAATTTCGAATTTGGTCTAATATAGGTTTTTTCATCTAAAAAACTTTTAAAACTATCTTAATTTATACCGTAGATCTATAAAATAAAATGTAATGTTAAAAAAAGTGGAAAAGTAAAAGTGAATGCTTGAGCATAGGCTTGGGCTTAGGCGTAGCTTGGCTTAGGCTTAGGCTGACTCTTGGGCTTGGCTTAGACTTAAGCGTAGGCTTGGCTTAGGCTTAGGCTTAGGCTTAGGCGTGGGCGTAGGCGTCGGCTTAGACTTCGGACTAGGCTTAGGCTTAATTCTTAGGCTTAGGCTTTGAAATTTTACAACATCACCTCTTCCTCGTAAATTTTGCAAAGAAAAGGTTTCTCCAAGGGAAGAATCCTCCTCGAAAAATCTCCTCGACTTTTGTGGGAGGGTTGAATTGCCAGTTTGAGAGAGGCAGAGGTGCACAGGAGGCTCGCTCCAGCCAACTGGTTACCGGCCCTACCCCTTTCTCCCCCCATTTTCACCGGCTGCACGCTTAGCTATGCGTCCTTGAAAAGCGTAAATACAATTTTTTGTGTGTATTTTGAAGGATTTTTGGTGTATTTACGCTGCCCTCCCGCACGTGTTGATAAATTTACTCTCGAAAAGTACACAAACCGTGTGTTGTTTTGAAGTTTTCCGGGCGTATCGGATATTTTTGTACTTTGGGAAAATGGGAAAAATTCGGTTGGGATCTAGCGAATTTTGAACGTCGCCCTTATCAACTCTGCTGGTGGTCGCCAGTGGGTCTGCATTGGGGGCAAAGGCGGAAATGCGGTTGGGAGGAACTAGTCGTAGTTGGGGAGGAGCGGGGGGGGTGCAAAAGAGCGCGGCGTAAACAAGTTCATTTCAAAACGGCGTCCTCAAGTCGTTCGTATCGCGGGAATCGCAGGGGGCCAAGTTTACATTATTTGCTCCTGGTGATTTAGCGGGTGGGTGTAATGTGGGACTTAACTTCCTTTATTCCGCTTAAACTCTATGTTAATAAAAACTAAATTATTCTCTAGGGTTTTTGATCGTTCCCGAGTACTAAAAAGTGCCAAAAACCTCAAAAATTGGAATTTGGTTTTTCACATGCACTTTTGTTAAAAAATGAAAATATTAAAATGTTCTAACTATTAAAATGGCTTTAAGCCCTAGCAGATCTTTAATGGATAAATATAAAAATCTATTTTTAGCCGTCTCAGACTCCTCCCCCGCTAACGCACCAGTACCCATTATTTTTTTTGAAACGGCGTTCGCTTTAATTTGCTTTCACGTATTTTGTAAATTAACCTTTTTAAAATCCCGCAATATCCATGCATTTTTTGTGTTCGACGGGCCGGCCGGGGGGTCATGGCGGAGAATGCCGAGGTGTAACAGGCGGGGCGTTTCGAGGCCGAAGGGTCAACAAAACAAGCCGTAGAGTCCCGGATGGGGGGCTAACTATGCCTCAACCTAGAGGAAGAGTTCCAGTGAAAAGGGCCACCCGTCAAAATCGATCACGATTCCAGTTGGCGCCGCGGAAATGAGCTGGTGAAACTGGTGGCTACTTTGTCTTCTCACCGTTCAGCCTTGTTGGGGTCATTTTTTAAAGGGACGTGCAAACCATGATTATGGATTTTTCTGAAATCTCTGAATCCTTAAAATATTGAAAATATGTATTTCGAATTTTGATCATCTGGATGCTAAATTTGGGCTCTTTCGCATTATCGGGGGGTATCGGAACGGACCAACTTTTTTCTTAGGATTTCTTACAAATTTTTGATTTTTCAACTTTTCGGGAAGTTTTTAGATCGCTTTCTAGCGGAAATATAGTTATATTTTACCAAAAAAACTATCAAAATGCTTCCTATGAAATTATCACTTTTCTAGACTTATGAAAAACTCTCCCCCACCCCCGATAATGCCCAAGGTCCTAAATTTCCATTAACTTCCCGATTTGCATGAAGCTGCGCGCGATATCTTATGGGATGTACACATACATACACGTACCACTGCCCTCCCCCTCGCATTGGGTCTCGGATTTCATGCGCCCGGACACACTGAAGCCGTCATAGAGGGACAGGGGAGCCATGCATTGAAGACACACATCGCCGACCCCCAGCCTCACCCACTAGCAAGCTGCTTTTGGTCTTTATTTCTGCACAAAATTAAGTTTATGTGTTCTTTAGATGATTTAGGAAGGAAGAACCCGTTTTCGAAGCAGATTCCATTGATTCGGTTGCCTTTAAAATACCTTTGATGGATTTTCTTGAATTTTTATACCTGACTACATTTTATTCCTTCGATTCACCCGGCAAAATCTTGCAAACTTTTTTATTTCAGGTGAGTTTCGGTGTGCCCGCCCGCCCGCGTAATGCCCATCCGTGCCCAAGTTGAGCAGGTCCCAGATTTCAAGTACGTTTTATAACCATCCACGAATACAGAAATTTTTTATCATTGTCAAGAACACTGACAATGAACCTAAATCTTCAAAAAATATCTTACTTCCTGTATTCCCGGCTTAAAAATTTACTTTCTTGCCCATCCTCCTGAGATCAGGCGCCAATCATACCCCCACCAACAAATCACACCGCCCCGCCCGGAAAAGCGTAAAAATTGTCACATTTCCTGGGCTGCGACTCGATCACGGGACGACCACCAGTTTTTGTAAGCAATGCGAAATGCCGGGTGTCGGGGGGGGTGATTCGGCAAAATATATCGCGCGCTGCGGGCGTTCATCTTTTCCAGGAAAACCCTTTCGATTTGCAAAGGTCGCTTCGGGGGGTTGGATTTTTGTGTTATAGACCCAGCAGGGCTTAGGGCTTAGACCAACATTGGGAGCTATAATCTTCAAAAAACGGGCTCGTGATGATCGGGGTGCCGGGCACCGCCTGTTTTCGGCTGTTTATAGCTAGTTTTTTGGGGTAAGGGAGAGAGAGGGAGAGAGAGAGAGAGAGTGCAGAATCGTTTCGTGAGATAAAGCTGCTTCCCTTGGTCATTCTGGTAAATTCATAAGCTTCTACTTTCGAAAATCAGCTCTGGTCCTCCTTTTTGAAAATCATTTTGCCAAAATAATTTTGTCGAAATATCATTTTGTCGACATTTCAATTTGACGAAATTTCAAGGCCTTTTCGTCTCGCTTATTCGTCTCAAAAAATCCGCAAACTGAAACTTCAGTGTATGGAAATATCGACAAAAAATAATTGCGGCAAACTGTTAGCAAATCGCTATTTTCTATTTATTGTAGAATAATGTTAACACATCTTGCATCACACTTTTTTTGTCACTTCCGCCCCAACCCCGGTCGCAAAACCATAAAAAACCCCGCGACAGTCCATTTCCATAGCAGGCGCCCGGCATGTGACTCGATCAGCTGTTCGCCCTTTTTAGGAGTCGCTGCGGCAAAGGCAGCGACTCCTCTATTTTCTCCGCACTTATTTGCCCCTTCCCGCCTCGTTCTTTCTCTCTCACTTATTCTACCCCCCACCTAGCATACACCACCCCCCGCAAATGCACACGTACTTGCGTTTGTTTTCCAGTTTGCTGGCCAGGTGCGCGTTTTTGTCTCTGGCTGTCAATGCCGCGCGCGCACAGCGTGATTGTTGAGCTTCTGCTAGGTTGCGCTTTCGGACTTGGAAAAGAGAAAAACATATTTAAAAACTCTTTGTTATTTAGCTTGACTGTTTGAAACTAGCAAATAGATATTAAATTAAAAATCTCCACTTTTGATAAGAATGTATTTTCAAAATTTTAAATTTTGACGAGCTCGAAATTTCCATACGCTGAGCGACCTTAGTAGCTTTAAAAAAATGCATAAAAAACGTCAAAAATACAGTAATTCAGTCTTGAGACTCAGACTTCAGACCTTATAACTCAGAATCTGGAAATTGAAAAACTTTGCTACTAGAATTTCTAATTTTTACGCTTTCGAAATTCTCATTCGAAGAAACATCGTTAAGAGCTTTAAAAATTGCATTAAAAATACTATAAGTGTCCAGTCATGCATTTTTTTAAATTCTTAAAATTGACTATTCTGACGTCTCCAATTCCGCTTTACAACATTCTGACATGTTCCCCCTTGTTCCTAGGATTTCACAATCGAAAACCATTGTATGCTATTTTTGCCGTTCCCCCTCCCCCCTTCCCACACGGCTCCTTCAAAAACCCCTTGTATCGATTTCCGAAACCAAACCCCGTCCCCCGATATCACGAGATCCACATAGAATTGAATAGCTTCCGCTTCAACTCTCAACCGATCATTTTCAGCGACATGGAATTCCCGATGCTGGGTTCCATGGACAAAGAGGACCTGGCGACGCGGCGCGCGGGAGGGAAGGGCAAGTGGCACGCCGCCGACCGCAGTCTACGGTATGCCAATCATACTGTAGCTCCCATTCCGTGCTATTTACAGGCGTGAGGCTGCCGTGCGGGCGGTGATCACCAAGACCATCCATTCGTCCGAGGAACATCCGCTCGGAAAGGTGGGAGAGATATACAAAAAATTGTTTTTGTCTTTTTGTATCGGTGAAGGGCACGAAAACCGGAGTATCAAGGAATCATGTGGTAATAGGCAGTGTAAGGCCCAGAAAAAAAGTATATGGAGGTAATCGAGGGTGTAGATTACTGTAAGCAAACCGGAATCGCCCGAAAATTACCATTTATG
The DNA here is from genome assembly GCA_038088335.1 of Mesorhabditis sp. LJ9110. NCBI lineage: Eukaryota > Metazoa > Nematoda > Chromadorea > Rhabditida > Rhabditidae > Mesorhabditis > Mesorhabditis sp. LJ9110. The sequence goes on along the minus strand of JBBGBA010000228.1, from coordinate 35,367 downwards.
CCTAATATTACTGTTTAAAACTAAAAACCACGGCTTCGAAAAGGTTTTCTCTTTTAAATCCGTTAATTTCCAGCGGCGTATGGCCCGCCTCGTCTCGGAATCGAGCGATGGTCTCGCGGTCGAAGTGCCGTACTCGCTGAACCGGAAGGCCCGCTGGCTGGTTTGTACTTGCCGTCCAACCCTAAATTATGCCCCTTTCAGTCGGGCTCCCCTGAAAGCCTACTGAGCTGCGAGCAGCCGGATGGGGCCCAGGTGTCGGTGGTGGAAGCCGTGCAGGCACGCGGCTCCGATATGGCCACCGCCGTCCATAGGCTGAACGCGGACGGTACGGTGGGTACGGCACGACCCAACGGATATGCTGCTCATCCGAATACTCTACGTGATAATGCCGGAAAGAAGCGAAGGAACACGAGGCGTTCGGCTCGCAATTCGAAGGTTGGTGTTGGACACAGAGTAAGACTTTTTTACTTGCATTATCTACATATATATTTTCCTGCTCTTCAACTTGCTTTTACGTGATAATATATCATAAAATCTCTTCAGAATGAGCCCAATGACCTTGCTGAATCTGAAGGAGAAAATGAAGCTGCGGCCGAGCCAGGGCTACGCATCGACTACACCATCCAAAGAACCCACATCAACCCCCGGGTTGCCATGAAGAAGCAACAAAAATGTAGGTTTTTAAGCTTGCATTCAAATCCATTTTTCGTTTTCACAAAATTTACCAGCTGTTTTTTAGTATACAGCCGCGAACGCCGCATCATGCGTCGCGCTGGCGCCTTCCGCGTCGACCCCGAAGACCTGATGACGAGCAGCGAGATGGAGGCCAGCATCCACGATGACACTGATACCTACAAGCCAAGCCGCGACTTCCGGTATCATCGTAATTTTCCTGCACCCAATTCCTGTTCAGTTTTTGCCTGGCTGACTACATGACGGCCCCGGCGTCAAACATCGAGGTGGTGAGGAGGGGCAGTGTGGAAGCTCCACCAGTCCGTGAGGCACATCTTGAAGACGCGCTTAAGGATGTAGATGAGGTTCTTGCGGTAAGGATTTTTTCCTTGAAGTGTTAATCTATATTTTCTTGACCATCATCTTCTTTCAGAAAGAAACACTCAAATCTCAACCAACTTTTGTCGACATCACAACGATCGCAAATTCGGCCAACTTCTTCGAGGCGTTCGAGCTGTCCACCTCTCAATGGAAAGACTTCAACTTTGTCGAACAAGTCGATGGGCTGAAGTTTGGGCCCCGGTGGCTGGATGCGGATAGAAGACGTGTACTGATCGATGCCACTCCGCTATTGAAGGCAGAGCAGACGGGTCGCCCATTACTGTACATTGTATTGGAACGGACGCGTAGGAATCATATCCGGTAAGAGACATCACTTTATTCATAGGGAGTACTTTCTAGGGCTATCGTCAATTCTCTATACGCAGCGCCGGAAAATTATGACAAGGCCAAATTCCAACAGCTTCTCGAGAAATCGGGGCCAAATGGGCTGGCCGATCTTATTCAAGCTTCCGCGGTTGAGGTCGCGAAATGGGTGGAGAGGTTAGCGCATGTGGAATCGGTTCCATTACCATAATTTACAGGGCAAAGCCGGTGCGCTCGACACTGCCGGCTGCTCGTCGCCACCTTCATCTTGGTTCTGCTAACAGCCGACATCTGGCAAATGCCGCGCACACGATCGACGAGTACAGTATGGCCGAGCTGTTGAGGAAGGAGAATGAGGTGATTTTTATACGCCGAGATTTAACTTTTTTTAAGCTGATTACGGATACGTTCGAGCGGCTGTCGTCGGATGAGTGGAGCGAATGTGATGATGAGGAGTTTGAGACTGTGGCAGCTGTACGGCCATGCAGTGTGGTCAGTTACAGTCGTTTATGATGTCCCACTGCGCATAAGACCGAACCTTAAAAGCCTTTTTGAAGAGGTATTGCGCTTTGAAATAGCCCACTTTATAAAGCTGAAAATTCTGAACCGACCCGATTTTTAAAATTGCTAAAAACCGCTCGTTACCATTTTTTTCAGAAATGCCTCTCCTGCGAGTGCTCCGATCCCGCCGAGCTTTTCGAGCTGGACGATGCCTGGCAATGCCGCGAATGCCTCCGCCACGATGTGCTACACCAGATTCGCTCCAAAAACGTGCCGCTCCACCTCACGGTTAGTATCTCAAAAACCTCAATGCTTACGGTTCTAGCTGGTGACCGCTGCCGGCCAGTCTCCATACGATATGCTGCCCTGCTTGCTGCCGCTTCCCATCGTCGCCTTCTACACCAAGATTGCTGCCACCGAGGTGGGAAATCCCAGATCTCTTGATAAATATTTCTTCAGATCCTGAAAGACTCCGGAACGGCTATTGGAGAGCTGACGGTCTGCCCAGGATGTATGCAAACGGCCCACATCGATCGCCCAACAGGTATAAAATGTGGTTGGGTTGGGTGTAGATAGTGTTCCTAGATACGACATCATGTGTGTGCGCTGATTGCGGCATCCTATGGTGTTCGGCTTGTATGGCGGAGCCACATTGGCCGCTCGACTGTACTCAGCGAGCCGTGTGGGCGGAGAAGTTCGAGAAGCAATGTAGGAATGGGCTTGGGAACCACTTTAAACTACCTCCAACTCCTAATCATACCAGGGGATAGCATAACTCCTAAATCACTAGGCTTAATCCATATTTCAGACATCTGCGAGTCGATGCGTGACCAAATCGATAAGCACATCCGCCGTATCACCTGCGAGTGCGATACCGTTATCGAGGTAGGATCACTCCTGAAATCTTAAGGTATATTATTTCAGGTGGGCGATCTGACCACATCAGCCGAGTGCCCGGAGTGTCGCCTCGAATTCGACCCACGCACGATGACCCTCTGCAAGCCAAACTTCCCCTACGACTCGAAGGCCCGAAAGGATAACCTCCATGGGGTAGTCGCTGACGGCAGTATTCTAAATTGCGCTTAGAAACCGTTGCCGTTCTATCACAAGAAGATCGAGCTGATCCCGCCGGCCCAGTTGATCGCCAAGCAATTCGCTGAGGTATTTGAATTTGAGCGTTTTTAAGGGCTACATTCTTCAAGGTGTGTTCATGGGCGCGTGCGGAGCGTTTGTCCGAGGTGAAGAGCGCCGCGTTTGAGAAGGTGATGCGGAAGTGGGATGCTAAGGAGGTCGAGCGGGCTCGTGAAGTTCGTAAAACGGTATGTTTCTGCAGGCCGCGTCATCATACAAAATTTTAGACGCTTTATCTGATCGAATTCGGCAACGCCTGGCTATATTTGAACCGAAAGGAGCAATCTGTACGCAGTGCTCTCCATAATCTACAGGTAAGCCTAAGCCAACTTGTCTAAGCCTTAAACCTAAGCCAAAGTCTAACTACTTTTTATTTTTAGAAAAATTACGAAGAATTGTGTCTGGACGCAGAACGGACCCGCGGCTCCGCGCTGGCCCGTGTCCAAGAGCTCGAAGCACTGGTGGGCCAAGCCCACGAAGTCATCCGAGCTGCCATCTCCGAGGCCAAAGCCAAGCGCAACTAATGTCCCTGGTGGACTAAAACGAACATTACAGTATTTCCCCCTCCCAGTGTACCTTATCACTTCCTGTAAATAGTCATGATTTCATATAGTCGCTTAGCTTCCCAGTTCCCCATTTTTTCATCCATTTCACCCCTCCCCCAATGGATTAGGCCCTGAAATTATTTTGTATATTTCCCCCGATTTCATGCCTAATTCCTTGCTACACGCTGCCATTTCCCCCATCTTTCTCGAGCGCTCCCGCGCCGTCAATAACTCAGGCCTAGGTATTCTTTTCGATTTTTTTTTGCCTGAGCCTTGTATATTCGTGTATATATACCCACCCCTCTAATTCTGTACGTAATTGTACAAAAAACCGGCGGGCATCTGGCCCCGGGGCCGGTCCCCAGCCTTTCCGTTGCCCGCTCAAAAAAATCTGCCTCCCCCCACAAAAAAGCGCAAAATGTGTGGAAAAACGCAAAAACATGTATTTCTAGTGCGCCTGTACGTTTTTTTGGTGTAGCCTTGTAGTAGCCAGCAGCAAGCGAGGCCGGCGGGAGATTTCTTTATAATTATTACTTTTAATAATCCCCGCCGTGCATAAAAATCCGGGCTTCGACAGCCGGTACCGTATCCGGGATACGGTTATTTGGGGCTTTAAAATCCGGCCCTTTAACATAACAACATAACATCACCTCAATCTCAAGTCCCCCAGGCTCAGAGAAGTGCCTAAAAAACCATCCAGGACTGTCCTCTTTTGGAGGAGAATCGGCTGTAAGTAGTAACGTATTGGAAATAAAAGGTATTTTTATCCTAATGCCGATTCTCCATTCCTTTCACTCTGCTTTTCCGTTTCTGAGTAACGTCTAAGGAACCACTTTTATTACAGCGATACCATTTGTACGCTCGGTCTCTCACTCTGCTCTCGATAATAAATATTATAACGGAAGTATAGTATTGGCATTACAGTATTACACTAAAGTACGAATAACACAATTGGACGGTTGGTGGGATCGGGAACATGCGTAAACGCGAGCGTCTACGGTAAAAGTATGAGATCACCGGTATTATGGCGGGTTGGAAAGTGAGTGGTAAATAAGTTAATTTTCAGAAAAAGACAAATCGCTAATTAGGCAACATTGCTAAGATGATAATCCATTTTGATAGTATCCGTTCTGAATAGCTGTCGGCGTTTCCGGCGTAAATTTGGTGTATTGTTGGCCGGATAGCTGAAAGATCGATTCTTTAGCATTATCGGGGGTGAAACTTGCGGAAGTTTTCCTAATCAGCTTTTACGATTCCAAAAAGCAGATTTTAGGCATTTTTATTAAAAACCAAAAACCTCGATTTTCGGCCAAAAATGGGCGTTATTGGTAAAAATTTCGACTTTTTGTAAAATTTGCAAGCATTTAAATAGTTTTTCTAGCAGCTAGATAGTTTTATTTTATTAAAAGCCGTGTTAAATCTTTCTTATTAACTTACTAGGCATTTTTAGACTTATAAAAAATTATTCCCCCCCCGATAACGGGAAAGAACCGAAGTTTTAATTTTTGTAAACCCTTCTAACTCACGTCTCCTGCCAGCCCTCGATCCTCATCAAAATATGCACCATCTCGCACCAAGAAAAACTTGGAAATGTTGAACTGCGGCAAATCGTAGAGTGATGACAGGAAAAGCATCATGCAACACAGCCCGAATAGTAGGTAAACTAAAGGTTTTAAACGCTTATTTCTTAGTTTTTATCCTTACTCGTTGCCACAAACTTGTAGAAACCGCGGAACTCGACATCCGGTCCATCACCCGGTTGATAGTCACCTAGAGTGACAAAAGCCTTAAAATATCCATTATCCAAACCCAATCCAATTGTTGTCAACGACACGAAGCAGTAATAAAACGCATCCAAGAACGACCAATCTTCTTCGATATTCGTGAAGAACCATGAGGGAATAATGAAGGCGAAGACCAAGAGGAGCCCAAAAACGGCTCCGAGATGGAACAACTTAAATTATCTGGGGTTTTTTTATTTACTTCAAAACCCACCTGTAGTTGGCTTTCCCCAAAAAGATGGCCGAGTTTTGCATTTAACTTTGATCTCAACCAAACAGATGGTTGTTTCATTCTTAAAGAGTGTTGCAACCTTAGATACTTCCGAAAACCTTACCTCGTGACCAAAGCTGACAACAAGGCAAGCGATAATGGAATCCCAACCATACAGTAAACAATTGTGAACAATTTTCCATGAGCTGTACGCGGTGATACTCGACCGTATCCTAGGTAATTATGCAGGAAGAGTGGCAAAAACCTTACCAACAGTTGTGATCAGGGTTCCAGCAAAGAAAAATGCGGACCCGAGCGTCCAATTCGGGTCGTTGGTGACATTCTTTTCCATCCAGATTCCATTCAGTGATGCGTCTCGGATGTCAACAAAAAGTTGGTCGACGTCGGCTTCTGAGACTTTGTTTTTAAACAGATTGAATTAAAAATTTTAATTTTTTTTGATCTTGGAACCTACCCCGTATTCCCAATCCAACAAGCCGTTCGGTCCACTTTGCGCGATATTCCAAATAAGTTTCCATTTCGATTCTAAATGGGAATGGGTTGTTTTTGGCGGACTCCCAAATCCACTAGCCTTTCGAGCGGCGATTCAATTCGGCAGAACACCATGGCCCCTATGAAAAGGTAGATGAGCATCACGCCGAGCCCGACGAGGAGGCGTTTGTTAGTTTCTCGCATGGTTTCGGCATTTGTCCGAATTTGCGCGAGTAGCTAGAATATGAAAATATGTAGAGCATAAATAAGTGACTTACCTGATTCTGCATGGAAAATAGTTCGAGACCCATGATACCGCTGCTGGATTCAAAAGTTCTGGAAGAGAAAAATATACTTTAGATTTTCGGTCCTTTCGAATTATCGGGGGGGGGGGGGGGGGGAGAAAGAACTAACTTTTTTGCAAAAGTCTAGACATGCCTAGTAACTTTAATATTAAGTTTGAATAGCGTCGGGAAAACTATCTAAAAACTTAAAAAATGGTTTAAAAAGTAGATTTTGATACACAATCTCCACTTTTTGGTCGAAAATTTATATTTTTGATATTTTTAAAATCAAGATTCGTATTTTTTTGACGTTTAGGAATATTAAAAACGCTTCCGCTTATTTATATTTGAAAAATTGAATCCTAAACACAGGCTGCACCCTCCGCCCGATAATGCGAAAGAACCAAACTTTCAAATAAATGTAAGGAAAAACACGTGAACAAAAAAAGCTCCCAGACGCCTCTGGAGGCGTTTGTCAATGCTGGAGGTCGAATGGCGCGGGGTGGGGGCGTAGCGCCAGAAAATCGTGTGAAATTCGATTTCTGGTGTTCCTCCCGGAGATGCCGAAAATGGTTGACGGGCCAAATTCTACTCGTTGCATTGGTCGCGCCGCCCTGGGAGGAGGTAATCCAATTCCGAGCCCAGCTGCGATTGACGATTGCACGTTGGGTGGAGGCGTTAATATGGGGGTTATTCAGGGCTTATCCTCGGCTTTTCTAGGATTGGCGCTAGAAAAATAATGGGGGAATGCGAGAAAAATTGGGATTTCTGGCTGTCTTCTGGGGAGATTGGAATAGCTGGCTGGCTAGCAAGCTGGAAATTACAGTATGTTGCGCTTATCGGTACTGGACTGTTAGCGGGGGAGGGGTCGTAGCAGTGGGAAAACTAACTTTTCCAGGGAATTAGTATGGTCCTACAACAAACAACAAAGCGTTGTTATAGCCTTTTACACAGTTTTCGATATAAAAATCTCATTAAAATTTAAAATTTCTTTGAAAATTTTTACTTTTTCTCGAAAATGCATAAAGAGTGACCAAAAAGGACAGAATTTACGAAATTTCAAAGCTGTTTAAAATATTTTTGCAACTTTCTAGCAGCGAAAGTTACGAAAAATTTTATAAAAACACATTATTTATTATCGAAAGCAAGGTTATAGACGGAAAAACCAGAATGAGTTCCCCTCTCTCCGCTAGCCCATCCTCCCCCCACCCCAGACCCGCTAACAGTCGAGTACCCGCTTCGCTTGTGCAGTTTTTTTTGCTGGTTTCGAATCGGCATTCCAAATTCTTTCAGAAGATTTTTAGCGGGACTTTTGAAACTGGTTTTATCGGCAAATTAAAAAAAAACGGAATCCGCGCAAAACTGTGAAAATAATATTACCGTAATCGGCCGGCAAGCGACAAAAACCAATGTAACGAAACTAAATCCGGCAGCCCAGATAAAGTAAAAAAAAACAGCCTAACAATCCCCCACCAGCCTGCACCCACCATTAAACAAACCGATGTCGAAATGGCTGGGGACGCACGTAACCTAGTTTAGCGTAGCAGCCAACTAGAGACGCCCAAAAAAAAACGCATTTATCCAGACTTGGACTGGTTCCAAAAAAAGAAGAAACGCCGAAAAGAAATGGTGGTGTGGCGAAGGGAATGAAGTGAGCAAGAAGGAAGGAGCCGGAGAAAAGACTAGTCGAGCCCCATCATTGGGCTATGATTCCGAAGAAGAAGCCGAGGGGGGATCCGAGCCGATGGACGTCCCTTGGGGGTATGCAGGCCTATGGGAGAGACCCTTTCCAAATACCCCTCGCACCACCGATGACGAATACTCCAATATACGGGGGCAAAAGCTGGCCACCAGGCCCCAAAGGAACGCTTTTTGGGGGGAGCGAGACCTTTCAGGGGAAGGGTTTTTAAAGGGATGGCGCGGGGAGAAGTCCATTTTTATCTGGTGTTGCCAGATTGGGTACTGGACTGTTAGCGGGGGGGGGGGTTTCGCCGCGGGAATCTATTTTAGTTTTTATAAATATGCTTACCTGCTAGTAATAAATTCTATATATCATATATAATTTCTATACGACTTTTTGATCGGCAAAATTACCCAAAAAAAAAATTAAAACATTTTTGAAAAATCGAAAATTTTGACCTTTCTGGTTATTTTTCATGCATTTTTTGCCAAAAATTGTTGAATTTTGTCATAGGACCGTACCTGATTATTGGAAAAATTGATTTCGCCCCCCCACATTAAACCACGCCTCCCCCCTAACAGTCCAGTACCAAAAATTAGGAAATTGCTGGCTTTCGCACGATTCCCTAATTTTAAGGGTTAGAAAATCAAAATCGTTCTCTCCCCATGTCAAGCCGAGAGTAATACCAAACCCCGTTTGCAAACCACGAGGCCCCAGGCGCTTCCTGTTCCAGGAGCATGTCAAAAACAGAATCCCCGGATCGGATGGGCTCCGGATAGATGTCGGCCCGGGAAACGGCATTTACATGAATATGGCGGGGATGGGGTGTCCGGCGTACGCTTGTTATCCTAGCTAAAGGAAGGTGCGCTATATAGAATTGATGGGCGTTCGGCAAATCGAGGGTGGAAAAAGGGGATTGATGAGGTGAAATGAGGGGACATCTACTAGATGAGGCCGCTCCAATCAAAATTGCGTAATTCTTAGCTTGAGTTTCACAAAAAGGGATAGCTAGCGTACAAAAATCACAGAATCGACAAGGTTATGCAAATTATTGTAGTTGCAAAATTTTCATGCAGATTTTTCCGGGATAGTAACTCCTCGGAATAGAATTCATAATTTCAAACTTTAAATGACATAGCATGACGTTGGTTTCGTCATGTCGCCAAATCCCCCCGGCCGGTCTGTGGCCACGGGTAACCTAAGACCTTAAAAGCGGTGGGAATCGGAGGGCTTGGAAGGATGATTCACGACCCACTTCTCCTCCTACACTTCCACCCTGCCCCCCGTTTTGGTTAGATGAACCCGGCGGCGCCCTGCTGGAAAACCCTTCTCCCCCCAATTTCACCCCATCTATTACACCAACCCCCCCTCGGAAGGAAGCGCGTTAGAAACTGGGCAATGGCGCGTGGATTATGGCCTGCGAAATATATGCAAAACAAATGCTAGCTAAAAAAGCGAAGTAATACGCAAAAATCCAGACCCTATATATACGCCATCGCCCACGTCAAATTATCCCAAAATACAAGCATCAATCCCCCCAATTGGGCTATTGTAGCGGTGGGAAATCCGCCCTCAAAAAGTGCCCCGAGTCACCTACACAAACCTGAGAATCGGGCCGTCGAGGGCTGTAAATAACCACTTGACTTTTTGAACACGACGTCAGAAGCTATTACGTTGAAGTGTTGAGGAGGAAGGTATTCAGAAGCCGATGAGATCAAAGACGATTTACTCCGCTGGGCCGAAGTTCGATTCTTTCGCATTATCGGGGGGATCGACTTTTCCTTAGGATTCGATTTTCTAATACAAATAGTGAAAGTGTTTGGAAACGGTTTTTTTACTATTCCTAAGCGTAAAAACTTGACAAATATTTACTAAAAAAGATTTAAAAATGGCCGATTTTGGCCAACAATTCGACTTTTGTGTCAGCTTTAGGTAGTTTTCTAGCTGAAATACGCTTATAATTTACTAAAAACATTACAAAATACTTCTTGTTATTTTACTAAACATTGCTGCTCGCCCCAAAAGTTCGCCCCCCGATAATGCAAAAGAACCCAACAATTCACCATATAGTAAACTAGATAACTGACAGAAAATTTCTCTAAATATTAACTGATATTCAACGACCGATGAGAAACAGATTTCCAGAATACTAAATTTACCCCGATCCTAGAACCTAGAAATTGGGGGGAAATCCAAGGTTTAGAGCATAAAGAAAGGGGGGTATAACTGGTGGCCGAAGGGATCCAATGTCCACCGTGGTCCTATCCAAAGAATGGGGGTAGGGCCCCAATTATCCGAAGCTCTATCCCCCCGTTAGGGCCCACCTGGAGCACTTATGGGGCCCGAGAGACAAGTGGCCGGAACAAGGCTTCCCCCTATAACCATCGTATTCGATTCCCCGCACAGCACCGCCCAAAAAAAATGCTGGGGATATTCTTATAAGGGGAGAACGATAAGGCTGGGGTTAAAGGGATGGGCAAGGCAGAAATTCCTATGGATTCCGCCCCTGAGCTAAATCCAAGGGTGTAGAGAAAGCGTGATCTAACCCTGGCGACTACTACCATTTGCACCCAACTACTCGAAAATTAAAAATTCCAGCGCGAACTGCTTGCTGGACGTCTGCATTCGGGGGCTGGAAAGCGTGGGTTACGTGGAATAATTTATCAACTTGACCTATTGAACCTACGAGGCTGCGGGGTCGATGGAGTATAATCTAGAACCGGAAAAAAAGAAGTAAATTCTCGGAGAGTTGTGTAGGAACCCTATGACACAAATAAATCATTTTCATAGCTTTTTACCCAATTTTCAGAGAGAAAAGGCTAATAACAACTGTAGCCTATAAAAGAAAATTAAACTATAAATTTTCCAAAATGTTTCTGCTTTTGTAACTTTTAGCGGTTAAAAACTATTAAAACTTTGTAAAAATATGCCATTGGTCATTGACATCGAGGCGTAGGCGGAGAAACAAGATTTGGTCTCCCCCTGCTGAGAGTCTAGTACCAAAGTATGCTAATTTACGCTACGCTCGGCGTCTGTTTTCGAAATTTCAAAATCAGAATGTCCAAATTTCAGTTTTATTGAAGTTTATGGACATTTAGACATTATCATTAGAATATCATTTCATTATCATTTAGACATACGGTAAGAAATTTTGGATCCTATTTCCTATGCACATCTCGCTCACGCTTCCGTTTCCTCCAAGCGTCCCTTTGATTTTCAAACTTCAAACTAGCTACACGTAGGGTTGGTTGAGCGATGATAAGACATTTTGATGGGTGATATTGATAAGTGCACACCCTGTTTCTTTTTTGTCTCCGACAACGCCGACCCATCGACCCATCCTAGTTTTCGCTTTTTTTGCTCTTGTGTGTCTGTTGGTCAGTTTACACTGTTATTCGGCCATGTATATAAAGATACAAGTGTTGCATTTTACTAATTGTTGAATTAATTTTTTATCTCCTTACTTTACACTAAAATATTTAATTGGAATGCTTTATTTAAAACGTGAAAAACCCTTCAGATGTCTTCCCGATTCCCAAAAATCCTTCTCTCAAGCGGCCACAAAATGCCCCAAATCGGGCTTGGCACCTGGCTGGCCAAACCGGGTGAAGTTGCAACTGCTGTCGAGCAAGCCCTCAAAGTCTGTACATCAAAACTTTTTAAAATCCCGTAGTAGATCGGCTACCGCCACATAGACTGTGCGGTTTCGTACGAAAATCAACACGAAATCGGACCCGTCTTCAAAAAGGCGCTCGAGGCAGGACATCTAACCCGGGAAGAGCTTTTCGTAACCAGTAAGGTGATCTCTAAATTGCTTCATTCAAATTATCGTAGGTCTGGAACACTCGTCATTCGTACAACAAGGCCAAGCAGTGTGTCGGTGATATTTTGCGTGAATTACAGCTGGACTATCTCGATTTATGCCTCATTCATTGGCCCGTTGGATATTTCGAGGATACGGATGAGGTACGTTAAGGTATCTGCACGATGCAATGGCTGCACTCTTAAGGTTTGGCCTAAAGATGTCAATGGAAAAATGCGATATTCGGATGTGCACTTCACAGAGACGTGGCGGGCCATGGAGGACCTGGTTTATGAAGGACGAGTTCGTTCGATTGGTCTCTCCAACTTTAATCACCATCAAATCGACGAAGTACTGACGGTTGCTCGTATCAAGCCGGCTGTTTTGCAGGTACGGAGAAGGTTTTTAATCGTTTTGAGCGGGGGCGGGGCCCGGATTTCGACTACAAGACGCTCCAAACGTCTCTGGAAAATCTAAGCTACACCCAAGCCTAAGCTTAGCTTTATACAAAGGAAGCCCAACCTCAGCTTGAGCCAACTTCGCTTAGCTCTAAGCTAAGCCCTAAAGTACCCCTATGACGTCGTAAAGAATTTAAAGCTTAATCAAGCCAAGCTTATGCTTAATGAAGTTGGGGCTCCGTCTAAACCGAGTTGAAGCTAAGTTAAGCGTAGGCTTAAATAAAAAAACCAAGTAGCTGATGCTATATCAAGAATATTTTAGGTAGAATTGCACCCTTATTTCCAACAAAGACGTCTCCGGGACTACTGCCAGACGAATGGAATTGCTGTGACAGCCTATAGTCCACTGGGCAACCCTGCAATGGCCTTTCGGAAACAGGGTGACCCGTCCATCCTCAGCGATCCAGTATTTTTGGAAATTGCCGCGGAAGTCGGGAAATCGCCTGCACAGGTGTGAAATAGCAAAACTCACGTAGTAATATAATATCTGGTTATTGCCAGAGCCCGTATCGTCGATTTTGGGAGTTTCGACACATTGGTTAAAAGACTCATTCCATAGAGAAACATTTTCTTAATACAAAGACGATATTTACTTTTGGAGAATCAGTCGGAAAACTCAAAATAATAGGCCTTGAAGTTGGGTAAATTTTGGTAAAAATTACCTTAAAATCGCTGTAACATTTTAATTATACCAATTTAGCAAAAATTAAAGCGAATTTGGACTAGGAAAAAATCTGCATAAAATAGACTAGGCCCCATTTTGAAATACGAGCTTATCCCTGGGTGTATGTCTTGTAAAGTGAAGTTTTAGGTTGCTCTCCGATGGGCCATCCAAGAAGGCATCATAATCATCCCAAAATCAGTGTCCGAAAAGCGGCTGAAAGAAAACATCGACATTTTCGACCTTGAGTTGAGTGGAAGCCAGATTGAGAAGATTCGGGGTGCAGACAGGAATTGGCGCATCCTCAACACCGTCGAACGCGATGGGGCACATCCGCTTTGGGGATTTGGGGCTGAATATTGAAGTTGATAGAAATAAAGTTAGATTTTATTTATTGATTGAATTACACCCGATCGAAGTATTTTTCAAAACAATAATCTCATGCAAAAACACAGGAAAATTTCATCCTACGCACTCCAAAGGTTCCCCTCACCTTTTCCCACCTTATCAGCCAGCCCAAAAATTCGCCCAGTGAAGCGAGAATTTTTTTCCAAATCAAAGGGGCCATAAAACTCCCCGGCTTTCACCCGACAAGAAGAAGCTGGCTGCTGGATTTGGGGCTTGTCGGGAGCTGATTGGGACATGCCACGCGATGGATACACGGGGCTCGCTGATCCGCCGGCAGCTAGTCGCCCAGGTCCGGCAGCTTTTCGGAAAACTTTGCCAAAAACTTGATTACTTATTTAATACGTATTTAGTTTTTTAGGTATGGGGAAGTCAGAGGCAAACAAAATGGGGTTATTCGGAGCCATCGGATACCTGACCTGTACGGTTATTGGGTCTGGTATTTTCGTCTCGCCGAAGGGTAAGTTAGGCCTAACAAGGGAGCCATGCGCGGTCAAGCTGGCATTTCCAACTGGGACCTAGTCTATTTTGTGCAGAATTTTTTGCTGTTTACAGATAGTTTTTCAATTTTGGCTAAATAGCTCAATTTACAAAGTTAGAGCCAGTTTAAAATATTTTAGGTCCAGGAGAAGGTATCTGCCTTGTTGCTCGACTTTTTGTTTTAATATTCTAGCCTATTTCATGTAGTCTATCTTACAGAGGATTTTATTCTCACTCGAAAATATATTTCATCCGTGCGTTACGGGCTCCGGGTATCTGAATTATGCTATTTTTCACCATTTCCCCTACAAAAATAGGGGGCCAAGCCAAAAATTATCTTAAAATAGCGGGAACCTTTTAATTAGGTCTATTCGGAAAAAAACTAAAACAGAATCAGCAAAAAATTCTGCACAAGTTAGGCTAGGCCCTGTTTCGAAACACCACCTTATCCTTAAGTCGTAAGTCTAACGTAATTCTCAACCTACCTCGAGCCTTTTCAACGCGTGTATCATTACAGGAATTCTCGAAAATGCCGGCTCGGTGGGGCTGTCCCTAGCGGCATGGGTGATTTGTGCCGGTATCGCGCTTATTATTGCAATGGTAATGCAGCTTCTCTTCAAATAACAACCTATATTTATTTTAAGTCCTACATCGAGCTCGCGACCTCAATTCCGGAATGCGGCTCCGACTTTTCGTACATCAATTATGTCGGCTGGACCCCTTTAGCATTCGCATTCCTTTGGCTAGCGAATATCATTGAAGGGTTTGTGCTTTCCTGCTTTATCGGAGAAACATTCATTTTTCAGGTCGTGCAGTTGCGCAATAATGTTCATGACCTTTGGACAGTACATCGGTGAAGCCCTACGACCGCTCAACGATGAAATGTCGGATGAGATGCGTTTCCGGCTACAGCAACTATTAGGCGTCGCCATTTGTTGTGCGTTTTGCTCGTCCAAATACTTTAAAAAAACTTTAACTTTTAAAAACTTGAACCCAGCATATTGTTTTTGGCGCTGGGTTATTAGCGGGGGTCCGCTTACCCCCCCTTAGAACAGCTCAGTACCCCGCTTTCAGTGGTGATGGCATGGGTGAATCTGTTCTCACTCAAGAAATGGGCAGCCAAGATCCAGATCGTGATGATGGGCATGAAACTGCTGGCGCTGAGCATCATTATCGTCACGGGATTCTACTTTTTGATTGCGAAAGGTGGGGCTCTTCCGGTACATTTAGGATAACGTGGAGATAAAGTAACGAGGGCACTCATTATTCTCAATGTTTTCATTTATACTGAAATTTCGCGAAATTTTTTTGCATTTTTTTTAATTCCGATATTTTCAAACGGCCAGTCGACAGGACGTAAAAAATACACGAAAGGAATTATTTTCAGGGCGAAAAATGTAATATAGGTGTTTTATAGCATAAAAATATGATTAAAAACTGTGCGCACCACAGTATAGTTTATATTGGTATTTTCAATATTTTGAAAAATTCATTCGAGAGAAGTTAGAAAAAACACTAAGAGCTTTTTTATAGACCGGAAAAAACCTTGTTTAAACTATTTTGATATAGAAAACTTATAACAATTTCAGGCAGAACCGAAAACTTTATCAACGGCGCCTTGTTCAATGGTTCCGCTTGGTCGGCGGGCAATATTTCGTTGGCCCTGTATTCGGGAGCATGGGCCTATTCTGGATATGATGCTCTCAATTATGGCACCGAAGAGATTGAACTGCAGAATTTTAGCTGGTAATTTACGAGTGTTACACTTGATCATATTTTCTGAAACCAGGATCCTGCCGCGAGCAGTATTTGGAGGGCTGCTACTAGCTACTGTCATTTATTTCCTCGCCAATGTTGCGTATTTCACGATTCTAAATCCGGCTCAGCTTTTGGCTTCGGAGGCTGTGGCTACGGCAAGATAATTTGTAATTTAGCAAAGACTGGTATTACTTTTCAGACGTTTTCCGAAGAAACGCTGGGCGGCTTTAAATACGCGATGCCAGCTATTGTTGGTTTATTGATGATCGGTTCACTTAATTCAGACATTTTCCAATGGAGTCGGTACGTTTGTGTGGGCATTTAATAGGGAGGATACTAGGATGACGATGGCAGGTGCACGTAAAAGTCTGATGCCGACGGCTCTCGCATTGTCAAACCCGGAAACAGATGCCCCTCGCGTTTCTGTGATGTTTCACGTAGGCTTTCTAAAATTTGATCACATTCGCATTGGCAGGTAGCCCTCTCAATCGGCTTCTCATTCGTCAAAGATATCGACTCTCTACTAGACTACGTTAATGTGGCTGGTATGGCAAGAGTGGTGAGCGGAAAATATTTAATATCATCTAAATTTAGGCTTGTTCAATGGGTGCACTCGTCTATATAAAATATCGAAAAGTTCCTGTGTCAAGTAGGGCCATAAAGGTGAATTAGAACCTTATTAGAAACCATTAACAAAACCGGTTTCAGTACCCAATATTCTTGCCTATCCTAGCATTCCTCATCGCGATAACACTGATTGTGGTTCCGTTCGTTCAAAAATTGGCGGTAAGTTTCCCACAACCTAAACACAAGCTAATTTGAAAACTTTTCAGATCTCGGGCGCCTCATGCGGGCTTTTGCTAATCTGCTTCTGCCTTTATTTCGTTTTGATCTATCCAAACTACCGACTACCCATATTACAATGGCTAGACGGTTAGCACAAAGCCGATACCTCAAACACCCGTTCCAGAAAAATCAACCATCATTTGCCAGCACGTCTTCCAGTGCGTCGTTGAGGAAGATGTGGATATTTTGAAAGAAGAATGAGCATTTAGAAGTCGTGTCCGTGATGATCTCCGCTTCCGGGTTTTAAATAAACAGCCAATCATGGCGTGAATGCAAGATATTGGCACCCACGAATAGAAATGAGCCACTTGAGAACTCGCCTGAGCCTATAATATTAATCACTTTCCATAATTCTCACGGATTTCGACGATTTCATCCTCATAATCACCATATATATCTTCGCCGCGCCTTCCCTCGGCTAGGAGAGCATAGATTCACTGAAAACGACTATTATATATACTTCCTAAAATGGACTGCCTAATCGTCATTTAACCTACACGCCTTATAATACAGAGAATCAATAACGACTAATCAAATAGCACCTTTATAAACACCATTTGTTGGCAATCAATCTTCCGGAAAAGCCGATTCTACCAAAAATATACGGTATATCCCAAATTCACAAGGACGCTATAACATTCAGCTTTTTTACAGGCGCATATAGGAGCACAATAAAACCTATTCCCATTCACCGCGTTGTTTCGATATATGCCCATCGCCTCGCCATTATCAAACGCAAAAACAGAGGCAACTCGCGTTTGGATGCCATTTCATGTACAGGGTTTTGCTGCCTAGTAGAGAGCCGACTTCATTGCTAGCCTCGGACGTCTTTTCTTATTGCAGGCCCTCTCCATCTGCGTTTCTTGCTTGAATGAGCGCCTGAAGTCAATGTCGCTGGCATGCCGCGGGTCGTTAACCGGAAATTCATCTCGCACCATCATGATGCATCGATATTAAGCATCGAAATATATCGAAACGAATAGGGCTATAAAGGTGGCTATTACCGGTCAAATGGGGCTAGCAATCAAAAGGTATCGTTTGGGTACCCTGGATAGCCTAGATTTTCGCATTTATATAACCCTGAACGTAAATCGTGGCGTTTGGCCGAAAACACGCCGTAATTTAAGCCCACAATGCTGATTCAGCCGCGATACCGTCAATCCAAAATGGAGCTACGGGGGCAAGTTTGCCCCAAGCCGTTGGCGCATGCCCAGTTTTTCAAAAGAAACTGTTTCTACAAAGTCGCCGTAAGTAATCATGCAAAAATTTATTAGAGACAATTCTAAGCAAAAAAAATCAACAAATTAGATAGGATTGTTAATCCATTGGCTCAGCGGTCCGTGCTCTCTCACCAGCTTGCAGTTCACACCATCAGATTGGAGCCGTCCATCGTCCCTCATTTTTTCGTAATCCTCCTTGCTCCGACGGCGATCAAATGGCGCCCAGGGGAACTTGAACTTGGCACGGCGGAAGGATTCGATGGCGTAGTTGACGTTCTAAACAGAAATAAAACTTCACAAAAGAAGCGTACGTTTTCCTTCACACGCATGGAGAAGAGGAAGTCACCGATGTCGACTCGGGCTACCAGTCACTGCGGCTTTCCGAACGCTCCGGCACGCGAAAGCATTTTGTTGATGCGTACGACGTGGAAGGGGTGCTTGCGGACACGGAGCAGTTCTTGACCATGTACTAAAAGAAAAATATAGGATATAAATCAATTAAAATATATCTAAACCTTAAAATTACACACCTTGTTGGCGCAAATGCGAGCGGCTTCCAGGGCTTCTGAGGAAAGATGCGCCCGTTCATTCGAAATCATGTGAACACATGCTGGGAATTCGTCGACATTCGCCCTCTTCTTGCCAAGCTCTTCGCGGCGGGGACGCCTCGGCAGAACCGTGCTTTCGGATACGGCTTGTTCTTAATGTACCGGTAGCAGCGCGCTGGACGTCTACCCATCTGAAAAGTAAAAATAAGTTGGCAATCGTGAATGTAATCGAGAGAGAAATGGAGCAACGCAAGGAAAGTAGAATGTACGAAAAACCCAGACCCGGATCCGAACGGATCGAACATGAAAAACGGATCGAAGACCATTGAAGTGTCGAAGATGAAAAGTTTGTATCAAGGAGAGCCTCTAAGCTATTGAAAATCAGAGAATTAAATTCAGAGAAAATAATCAGAGATTTTAATTTAAGTAGGAAAAAAGAAAGTGCGGGGCTGAAATCAGCAATTTCAAGGATGCGAACGTTTACGCGTGAAAATGTTCAATCCTCCATTTTCAGACGTGGAAAGGAACGACGCGTTGCCGCCAAAAATAAATGAATCGTTTTAAAAATGAAAATGAAGTAAGAGACTTTTCTAATAGCCGTTGCTGGGTTTTTTCCTTATGTTTTCAAACAGTTCTCTCACTCATACACTCTTTAATCAAATTATTCTTTCCAGGGTCTACCCACCGCACTCAACCACCTGGCTCAAAATGTCTCTAAACGAGCGTCTGAAGGCAATGTGAGTTTTTTTTATATCTATGTAAATTTCATTTTTAGCGGATCAAGCCTCTTTTTTGTGACGCGTCGAGGGGCCGCCTTGACGCGCCGTGATATCCAGTTCCGTGAAATGGTCGAAAGGTGGCTCGAAGAAAAGGTGAGTGACATTTTCGATACGTCAATTGCTTTAGGAGGCCGAGGACGGCATCGTCCCGGTGGCTCCTAACGTTGTGGCGCCCCAAGCTGCTGCGCCTTTGCAGCCAAGACGCAGCCAACGTATCGCGGACCTCCAGGTATGCAAAGGTTTTCACGTATCATTTTTTTTGTAGGCTCCAGCTGCTGTATCGCCAAGGCGTTCCACAATAGCCGCCAAGAAGGTATAAAAATTTGTTGTCGAACCTAATTTTTTTATAGGTTACGAAAAAGACTGATGCCGGGCCGCTCCGCCGAAAGAGCGTGCTCCGCACGGTATGAAAAGCGTTGTCCAATATAACTTTTGTTTATAGAAGAATAAAGCAGACCCACGAGGATATGGACAGGTGCCGACGACGACAACCGCGAGCACGTGCACTACAACCACAACAACGACGAGCAGGTTGAAAAGTTTTGTTCTCTGAAGAATTTTTTATAGGCCCCCAACCGCGAGCACGTTCATAAAAACAAAACAACGACGAGCAGGTGTGAAAAGTTTTGTTGCATCTGAAAAATTTTTTTATAGCGTCGCCAACACACCCTCGACGGGAACCACAACGACAATCTCGACGACGACCACGTGTAAGTTTTTTTTTTTAAACGGCCGCCTTAAAAGATGACGAGTTACACGGGGGTGATCGCCGTGAGACTTCATGTTAAACGGCCGTTTTTTAGGATCATCCCGCCGCTCGACTTCGCCCTCCGCCCCATCTTCGAGGATGACGAGGAAGTTGAAGAAGATCTTCCGGGCCCAAGTTGGAACTGAATTTTTTGCAAGTCTTTTTGTAGTTTAATATGTGCATTCATTTCTCGATCGAGTTTTTAAAAATAACGTTTCCTTTTGTATGTGTGTATAATCTTCTCTCGGCTTTCTTCTTCTTATAATTTTTTCTTAGATCGTATTGTGGTGACTAAACGTTATTTCGAGAAACCCCTGAATTCATTCTATTAAATAGCGCCGAATTTCGCCATAGCTCCTTTCTGTTAATAAATCCCAAATAAGCGGTTGTGAGTACGGCGATGAACAACTTTGCAAGATGTTTTTATTCTATGGCCGAAAAGCGCGAACAAGACAGTCATCCGCACTTAGGGTCCAGTTGCAAATTCTAGCACATCACGCAACAAAACAAAGTGGCGGCACGCGAGGCAGCGCGGCAAAAACCACACGATTTAGGTGGCGACGAGGAGAGTTTGCACATTTTGCGTATAAGTCGGTATTTCACACGTTTTGGCCAGTCATTCGGCGCGTGCCGCTACAATGCTTTATAAGCGGAAAGCAACAAAAGTAGCTTACAAGGAAGGAAGCCTAGTAATAGCAAAATAAGTTAGTCTTTCGGAAACTTGATCGCCGTCTCTGGGCCAACGCCGGCGACGACAACGACAAAAAGTGCGGGCTGGACGACAAAATCAATAAAGCGGGTTAATTCTTGGCATTTTGTGTATCTGTTTTTGCTGTAACGGATCCCAGGCTCACAGGTGTACGGCTACGCGATGCTCCTAATGGCGGGAATCTGAAAATCAGAAGCTATGTTTATGATCCTCGAAGAATTTAACACGTCATTTGATTCACAAGCGTTTATCGAACACTTTAGGGATTAGCCAAGGCATTTGGACATTATGGTAGCATTGGGAGTATATAGATGAACAAGTTTCCAAAGGTACTATGTGGTATCATGCTGGTAGTTGTTTTTACAGAATTTTAGAGCCAGGGCTTATCGCGGATCATTTCGTTTTTAGCAGTACCTTCACTAACTCTTTCAGATACTTTCAAAAGGACCACTTATGCGCGGAAATAAGGACATCAATCATAGCAAAAGCGGAAGAGGACATCACAGTGGAAAGTGGATTTTGAGCTTGGGATTGGCTTTCCAAGTGTTTCTGGCAACCCGCCTGCGTCCTGATGGAATAGTTTTGATCCAATCCTAAGTAAAAATCCATACGGAAAGCCATTCAAGATAGATGATAGAAGTCAGGCAAATACACGGGGATTATTGACATCTCAAACCTCATTGAAGTGGCTGATGACTTGCTGCAGTCCGAGCTCTACCTTACTCCGCTCCCGGATTTCGAATTTTTTTACCTGAATTTGTCCTCTAGAAAAATTAGATATTTAGAAACCTTTCCGGTAACTGTCAATGGGAAGTCCTTTTCGGTTTTGAAAAGGATGTAGCGTGGCACTTTGAAATGAGCAATCTAAATGGATAAGTTAGGATCACGTTTTCGTTACAAAAGATTACTTTGCCCTTGCAGTAGTCCTTTAGCTCCTGCTCAGTGACCCGTCCAACGGCTGATTCGTGCAACCGGATCCACGCGCAAACCACCTCGCCGTATCGCTCGTCCGGCACGCCGACGATCTACAACGATAAGCCACAGTCCACCGAAACCGAGCGGCACTTACATGGACATCCTCAACTTTTGGATGCTTGAACAGGAACTGCTCGACCTCGGTGGGGTAGATGTTTTCACCTGATTCGAGAGATTTTCGTCTGTTAGAGGGGAAAGCTCAGCGAAAGGAAGCTATCTAGCCTATACCTACTTAAAAATTTTTTTATTGGTGCTAATGCACTTTGGGGGGGCTTCAGCTACTTGTTGCTTCAGTTATTTTTCGCGGAAGTCCAACCCAGGTTCGGCTGAAGTTAAGGCTTTAAATTGCCTTACGAGGTTAAAATGCGGTAATCTAGGGACTTAGGCTTCGTTTGTATGAAGCTAAGTCTAGGCTTATGCTTAGCTTATCTTTTCAAAGAGGTTTAGAGTTTAAAAAACGGCGTTTGGAGCATGTTGTAGTCAAAATCTTCCCCCTAGTGCATTCGTGTCCCTACTTCTTATAATGTTTTGGGTACACATAGGGTAACGGGGAATAAAATAACGGGGGCACTCATTATTATGAAATTTGCAATTACGAGGGATTTTGCAAGTGCCATTCGATAGAGCGTCGAAAAATATACTAAGAGAATTAATTTCAGCCCGAAATAATGTAATAGAAATTTTTTATTGAATAAACAAAAATTGAGGAAAATCTATGGGCAGCACATAGGATAACGGGGGGGGGAAGTCAAATTTTCGAAATTTTCGATATTTTGAAAACGCGAATCGATAGAACATCAAAAAATATACTAAGAGATTTTTTTACAACGCGAAAAAATGTATTATAAAAGTTTTATAGCCTAAAAACTATTTTTGAAAACAATGGGCAGCACATAGGATAACAGGCGGGGAAAAAATTTTCGGCGTTTTGAATATTTTCGAAATTTTGAAAATGCCATTCGATAGAGGACCGAAAAATATACTAAGAGTTTTTACAGCCCGAAAAAGCATATTTAAAAATACTTTATCATATAAAAGTTTGAGTGCCCCCGTTATTTCCCCGTTATCCTATGTGTACCATGTTTTGAGTAGTTTTTATTAACAAAAATAGGAAAACGGTTCCGAAAAGTTGAAAAATTTAGGATTTGAATTTTTATAAATTTTTTAAACAATTTTATGAATTTTTGTACCTAAACTATCAACTTTGTTTGCTTGGAACGATGTAAAAGCGACAAATTTGGTGGGTATTTGAAGTGCCGAGCCATTCGAATTTTTCTGGTCAATTTACCTCCTCGGACTATCATATCTTTGCTGCGGCCAACGATTGACACCGTTCCGTCATCGTGCATCACGCCGATATCGCTAAAAAAAGACAATAAAGAATTCGATAAATGCAGAATGTGCGTCAAGAAAAAAGAGCCTACCCAGTATGATACCACCGGTCAGCCGTAATTTCTTGACGGCTCTTTTCCTCGTCATTCCAGTATGAGCGCATTACCTTGATTTGTAGGAGCATAAAGAATTAGCTTAAATTTACCGAATACCCACGGACGATCACCTCACCCTTGTCGCCACGACCAACGATTTGGCCTTGCTTGTCGACGAGGGCACTCTGAGAAAACGTTTCAATTGTTAAAAGCTACGACCGCGAAGCAAAGCGATAAATAATCATTTTGTCGAGAAATAGCAAATCTTTTTGCAGTCTCACCTCCAGATGGTCCATAACATGTCCAACAGATCGGATCCGGCGCTCGGGCGGATCTTCCCGAATCGACATGAAGGAGACGGGGGAAGTTTCCGTCGTTCCGTAGCACACCTATGTACAGTTCATGGTTTCGGTTTTTGGTTTAATTTTTAATTAATTTAAGTTTAAATTCAATTACCTGCATATCGACCATGTTCATATCGGTGACAAGCCGTTGGCACAACGTGATTGGGCACGGGGCTCCTGCGATAAAGCCTAAAACAGTGTCAATAAGGAAGGTTACTTAACAGTCCTCACCCGAACGAATAGTGGAGTAGTCGTATTTGTTGTAATCCGGATGGTTAAGCATATCGATGAACATGGTGGGAGTGCCGTAGAGGGCCGTGCATCTATTGGTCTCACTTGATTCCTAGAACTGACAAGCCTTACCCCTCCTCATGGACAGCTTGCAGTGCTGCCAAGGCTTCGAAGGATGGCGCTGGGAAGACGCAGGTCTGTATTATAACGTTTAAAGTCCTCCGCAACTCTACCTGCGTGTGCACCAGCGCTGCGAGGACGCCCATAACACATCCGAAGCAGTGGTACAGCGGGTTCGGGATGCATATGATCGTACGCTAAATTTGCGGTAAAAGTACCTTAACGGGGGGGGGGGATTCCTACGGAGAAGAAATTTTGGCGATGCCTACAATATCTTGTTGTTGTGAAAACGCCATCGGATAGAGCGCCAATAGTATAGGGCTTGCTTAGGCTTAGCTTAGATTTAGGCTTGGCTTCAGCTCAGGTTAGACTTATTAGGCTTAGCTTAGGTTAGGCTTAGGCTTAGCTTAGATTTAGGCTTGTCTTAAGCTTATATGGTTTTTGACTTAGCTTAGGTGCTTAGGCTTAGCTTAGGCTTAGTTTAATTGCCTTAAATTAGGCTTAGCTTAGACTTAGCTTAGGCTTAGCGTAGGCTTAGCGTAGGCTTAGCTTAGACTTAGCTTAGGCTTAGCTTAGGCTTTGGGACCAGCTTAGGCCGGTAGCAGCCGGCATTTTTTTGATGCTCGATCCAATCAAATGACGTGATGCTCAAAAACCCGACGAGAAAAGTGGAATATGCCGAAAATGGAAACATCCATTGAAGTACGATTTCAAACCTTCTCATGATAGCCAGCCCGTCTTCCCACAAAATAAGCATTGTTGAGTACGTTGTGATGGGTAAGGGTGGCTCCTTTTGGCTGTCCGGTGGTGCCCTAAATGTCGTCACAATAACTCGTTGCACAAAACGTACACTGGTGTACTGAATGTTCACTGGATCATCGGGGCGATTCTCCTTCTCCATCTGGCGCAGCTTGATATAATCCTCTTCTTTCCCAAGGTTCATAATGTCTGTGTATCGCCAAGCTCCTCTAAAAATGAACAAACTCAGGGTTTTGTAAAGTTTAAGGGTTACTTAATGGACTAGTGAACTTACTGATAAGCTTTATCCTCACGATCGAAGATGATTAAGTGGCGGAATTCCGGGAAAGCATGTGTAGAGAGTGAAGAGCGGCCCTCAGCCTTTGTCACCACTTCCGGGATGATGTCCTAAAGCGAATTCTGAGGGGTTCCGCAAGGCTCCACCTTGACGCTCTGGTAGTAGTTGCTCTTTTTGAAGCCCGGGGCCATGATCAGGGCCTTGATGCCGACTTTTTCGATGGCAAATCGGAGTTCTTCGGATTGATAGGAAGGGTTGATATTAACCTATAATTTTTTATTTTTGTAAAATGTCGGCGTATTCGGGTTTGATGTTGGATTTTCACGTCGTAAAATTTCTGTATTACGTGCCATGTCCCAGATAACCAACCTTTTGTTACTATCCCTTTAAACCCACCAAAATATAGCCAGCAATGGCTGCTGCAAACATGGCGACCACCCATTCTGGAGTATTCGGGCCCCAGATTCCCACCCGGTCACCGCGTTCGATCCCTAGATGAACCAGACCGGCGGCCAGCTTCTCCGCCTAAAAATTAACCTAGAGACTGTCCCAATAAATCGCAATTTTTCTGTTTTTTTTTAAACGCCCGAATTATGCACAAACCTCGACCAACAACTGTGAATACGTCATCCTGACGTTGTCGCGCTTGAAGATCACAAATTCACGGTCGGGCACCTGAATTCGGTGACTGGGCCAAATTGGCTTCCCGCCTACCAACTCGACGGCCACCCGTAGTCGCTCGGAAATTGTGTCGAAGAGTAAAGGTAAGCTAAATTTTGCTGAATTTCCAATGCGTAGCTTCGTTTACTCAGAAACCCCGTGGACGTAGCTTTTCATGTGGCCGCTGATGGTGACGCCGGCCATTCCCTCGGGGAGTGTTTCCGCTTAAAAATAAGATTTTTAATGGTAAATCCTTATTGATATTACCGCCATTGTCACGACGGGCCGCTTTCGTTTTCATTTCGAACGGGTGGGGGGAAAGCCTAATTTTGGAGGATTTTTGAGAAGGGTAAGGCGGGAAGGAAGGACATTGAACGAGTATGGTAGAAGAGAGGAGTATAAGGAATGTGAGTTCTTACGAAATCATTATTAGCTTCCTCAGTTAGTTGTTAGAGTTTTTATATAGCTTTTCTAATTCAAATATAGTTATATTTTACTAAACAGACTATTAAAATACTTCCGGGTAAATTAATAGGCATTTCTAGACTCAGGCAAAAAAAGCTCGGTCCCCCGGATAAGGCGCAAGAACCAAGATTATAGACTCTCCATGAATTTTGTTCTTCTGAACTTTATGCGGCAGGTTAAATTTCAAACTTCAGCCTTAACAAAAGCGCTGAAATCCGTGTTTCGTCTCCAATCCATCTGCCCCGATCGTGTTGCAACATTTTGATTGGATTCGAGTGCCCTTGTTTCCGTTTGTTGCCGAAGATCTATTAGTCAGGGGCAACCCCAGAAGTCAAGGCCATCATGCCCGACCCCCCTAGATGCGCCGAATGAAGCGACAAATCTTTGCCACGGATCTGGCCCCCGTGAACCGAGACAACAAACTTCTCTTCATTGTTTTTCACGGCCCGGCGCCCATCGTTGATACACCAACACAAATATTGATAAACAACGCGGGATATTGCGGGGGAATAAGGGCAACAATTGGGTATAAAATAACGAGAAAATGGTGGAGTTTAGGACGGAGGTCGGGATATTTTGATTTTACTTACCTTTCAGCTCATCGGGTTTTTATTTACGAAAATTCAAAAATTCGAGTGAAGCCTTTCAAAATTCAAGAATGTCAAAATTCGTTTAAAAAATTCCACTTACCTAAAAAATTAACAAAGGTTCTCTTAAGAAATTTTAATGAGTTAAAAATGCAGAAATAAAATTTTGGCAGAGGGAATTTCTTAAGATCAAATATCCTGACGAAAACAGTGCCGAAGTCCTCTCAAAATTACAGTGATCAAGACTACGGTAGATGCCTTACTACCTACAAGACTTTAAAGGAACAATCAACCCTCCAGAATACCCCCCGCAAAAAACACACAACTGCTTCTTTGATCCCCTGCCGAGGATCGCCTGATCAAAATGGCTTACACAGCCCCTCCAGCCCTCCGGAAATCGGGTGATAATGGCCCTCGAATTACGAATAGCCAGCCTCCCACCGGCTGATAGCAAAAAATGACTGGGCAGATACGATAGCCCAGCCGAGGGGGTACTTTGAATTTTGTGTGCGGGTAGTCTAGCAGGGAAAGAAAAAGAGGAGAATAAATTATACATAAAGCATGATCAGGGATGCTTGAGAACCACGACACGCAACCCCTTTAGCAGGCAAACGGCATGCGTTGCGTATCGCGGGCATTTGAGAATCTGTAGAAAATCGGAAATTCGAAAATTGACGAGGTTCTTACTCTATAGAACTTTATAAATTAATATTTTTCGTATTTAAAGCGTTTTAAGCTAGAAAGTATGCTTGGGAAAAGTAGTTTACTAATTACGGTATGTTATTAAATCGTCTAGCTTAAGATATAGTTATAAATGCCACAGAATTCGTGTGGTACAAAGGGCCCTCTTTTAAGATAGCCTAAAATTTACGAAAATCTAGTAAAAATCAATTCATTTTTAGTTTTCGTATTTATCGTGACAAGCTCTAGTTTTAAAATTATTGAAGAAAATGGTACGAGTTACAGCGTTAATTTGAAAATTTGTTAATAAAAAGAGAATCTACAAAAATCCAAATTCCATCGCCACCCTCTCTTCCCAGTCCCTGTAAACGCCCACCAAAAGCGGAAGAAACCAACCAACCCCCTCCCCAAACATCCAAGTTCACCGCACAAAACTGGGCAGTCAAGAGGGAAGGGAAAGGAGGCCGGCCGGTCGGGAAGAGGAGGAGGAGGATGAGGGTGAAATCGTGTGTGGGACCCGGGGTTCGGCCAGTTCGGCCAAGTTCCATTGCAGCCCTTCCACCGCCCGCGGAGATCATTATCGAGAAGCGCGGGGGCAAAAATGGAGTCTCCTTGATTTCACCCCAGCATCCCCCTCAACGGCCTGTCTTTTCCCCGATTCGACGCACAGTCCACCGGGCGCCAAAATATTTTCGCCGAATCCGGCCGGGGGAAGGGGTCCAGCGAAACGAGGGCCAAAAATCTACGGTGGAGGTTGATGGTAAAAAAATGGACTCATGGATGAGGAGGAGGAGGAGGGAGGGATGGTTTCGAAATTCAGTCCCATGAGGTTTAAAAGGACATGAAGGTTTTGCAGCACGTCATTTGGAGTGTATGGTGGGCTAGAGGGTACGGTGGGGTTGGCTTTGAAATTCTTGCGGTAAGAACGGGTAGTCAATTTTGGGTATTTCTACGTCATTTGTATCGTTGTATAGGGAAAGAGAGTACGGTAGCATTTAATGTAGATTCGGTACAGTAGGAATAGCGAAGACTACATCATTTGTATCCTCGCGTTGCCTAAGATAATAGTAATCCACCGAGCAAGAGAAATTGGATCTTAAAGGGACCTGTAAGTCAAGATACCGTATCTTTTGACTTTACTAGGATCAATTGTTCTCCATAAAAACCCTGCAAAAAGTTCTTATAGACACTTAAATATGTATCAAAAACAAGATCATCCACAAAAATCCATTTTTAATATTTTATAGAAGCCAGGATGTGAAATCGTGTTATTCAAGTTTTTTTTATTTATGGATCATGAATGTTCTGAATTTCAAAACACCTGAAAAAATTCTAGACGCTGAAATATGCACAAAATAGAATAGCATCTCCCAAATCTCCAATTTTTAACCCCTTAAAGATACCGTATTTCTAGTTATTTTTGGATTTAACGAAAGCTCGCGTCAACTTCAAAAGTGGAAAATTCGGATCATCTAAATATACGCAAAAAAAACAAAGCAATCATCAAAATATTCCAAAAAAATCCGGGGTAAACATTAAATTTCGAAAATACCACTAAAATCAAAAAATTTGACAATTTGTATGTGTGTGGGCGGGGGAAGGGGTGGAAGGTCGGGGGGCGGGAGAGAAAGTGAGAAATGGGCCGAGAGCCAAGTTGCACCCTGATGAGACTGGGGGTGGTGGGTTTCGCTCTTTAGCGCAGATATCGTCCGATCCGTCAGATCGTCAGGCCTTAGGTTCCGGCCATGATCACTCGCCTATCTCATATCCACAACAGATCTTCGGATTATAGGACGCTTATTTGCGGCGGGTGGGTTTAGCTGATAATGCACGAAAGGACGTTATGCTCCAAATTACGCCGGTATTAGAATTACGCGGTTTTAGTGGGCAATTTGAAAAGTTGGCATGCTGTTTTAACAATAGCTTTACGCCACTACCAATTATTATTTATCAAAACAAACCCATTTTACCTATAAACTATTTTTTTCGTTTTTTCCTAAACCGCAGCTCCCCCAGCCGGCCCGCCTACTGTAGCTCGGCTATCCGTTGTCGTACAGAGTTGTAACGTTTACCAAAATACTTCCCAGAGCAAGACGAGCATTTTGATATGCCTTACACAACCGTAGACAAACGGGGAGCCAAGATAGCAAAAAATTTTCCTGGATACGGTAGTCTATTTACACTTTTCTCAAAAAGCAGAGACTTACTCAGAATTTAATCGCTACTTAATAAGTAAATTTATTAACCATTCCAACCCACCATTTCCGCGCATCCTCCTCCTCCCGAATAAACACGGAATATTCCCAAATAGAGACTTCATCCCCGGAAGCGCGCGTTTTAGAGCCCTAAATGACATCCCGCGCACACCCCTGTCCCAGAGCCCATTCAATTACACCAAATCCGAAACGGCCAGAACCCCTGGGATGGTTGACACAAATGATGGGGGATTTGAAACTTCAAAAAGCTAAACCAAAGAACATCGCCTGCAATTTTGGCGAAACGATTTTTTCCTACCATTTTTCGAATCTTGTAGATGTTAAAAGGCTTTCCAATCCTCGGTAACAAGCTTTTAGCTAAAAATAAAAAATGAATTTGTGCAACGTTAACAAAATTTTGTCGAAATGAGGCTCAGCGACGTTATATTCAGCAATAACAAATTTGTCTGTATAAAATCTACTTCCACAAACGACCTAAACAAAAAAAACCGGAAAAGCAAAGCAACTGGTTCGGATCTCGACGCCGACAAGACGGGACGGCTCGAGGGGGGTTGGCGAAAAAATTTAGGTTATCCCATTTTGCGATCTGTCGACCGAGCGGTTGCTCTCGATGAGGAGGAAGAGGAAGGGGAGGACGAGGAGGAGGAGGAGGAGGAGGAGGAGGAGGAGGAGAGGACCGAGCTAGATGCACAACGTCTGTCTAGTCTTGACGAGCGTGGAACGATAGTGAATGTTTTAAAGGAATGTCGGCAGAATTTTCATCTGCACAAATTGAAAACAAGATTTGAAATTCAAGGTTAAATTGCAATAAAAAACGATTTCAAGGTGTCTAAAATCAAAAATCACTTGTATCAGAGTACGTTTTTGTACTCTGTACAAGTTTTAGGGGGAGAGGGACGGCTGAGGAATGAGGTGGATGGCGAAGGTGAATAGGGTCCGCTTGGAACCGGTATCTTTTCGCCCAATCTGCCCGCTACGAAAATGCCGACCGTTCGCCAGACGGAATTTTTAAATCTGTACAGTAATTTAAAGGAATTTCCTTGATGTCTTTTAAAAATCAAGATTTTTAAGCTCGAAAACCGGGATAAAATAAAGAGATTTAAATATGTATGAAAAGTCGGTATTTTTAAAGATCCTTTGCACGTCCCATATTTGGATAAATGTCAAGCTAAAAAACCTGAATAAAATTTTGCACCCAATGTCCCGGACATCCGTCAAAAATTCAGTGCTTAAAAGATGCGATTTCAAAAGGTTCAAAAATCCCCTATCCACCGCCACAACATAAACCACTTCTCGGAGGCATTTGGCGGAAATCGTTGAAGCCGAGGGGATAGATTGGATATAGAGACGGCCATTATTTACCGCACGCGTCTATACCACTACATTTTCACAAGACAACCGGTCCGGAAAAACTACAAACTTCACAAAATCACAAAAATTTTGCAATCTGCAAAGATCTGAACATGTTGAAAAGACCTTATAAACATTGCCCTCCCAAAAACACTTTAAGGAAGTGGCTCCAATTTCCCATTTATTTGTGTGGGTGTGCGATGGAGGGGTGTGTTTTTTGTGCATCTGGGCCCCCCTCTTGGCCCATAAGAAGTCTTTGATTGTGGCCACTTTCCCATGGAACGCTCGACTCCTCGCCACACACACACACACACACATAGATATATCCATCCACATCCGGGATACTCTTTATTAACCCGTAAAAGTATCGTATCACAATCAATTAATAGGGGTCATATTCGACGCGGATCGATCAGGGAATGATCGTCAATTTCCATATTGAGCATGTCGAACAGCTCGAGGAGGGCCCACATCTCGCCGCGTTCACGTTGGAGAAGCTGGAATGGGTTTTGGAGTGGGGTACGCTAGCAGAGAAGATTGAGGAATTAGAAAAGTGCTGGGTTATGAGAGCGTCCAGGTATCGTAGACTGCAGATAGCCCCCCTGCCTGTCTCGAATTGTGGAATCTCGGCTCCCTGTTGGTCTACAGGTGTGTGAAATATACCAAAATGTTCGTCTTGATCTGGGGAGTATTTTCGTGTACTTTACAAGCCTGTAGGTCAACGAGTAGCCGAGATACTAAGCGTGTCGTGGAATCCGCAGTATAATTATTACTATTCGACTTTAGAAAAAAGGAGAGCACATTTTAGTGAAGATCATTGATAAAAAGAACTTTAGCAAAGACCCTTTAAGTATTCTCACCTCATTATCCTGTACCAATTCCATTAACCGTATCATTCGCGGAGCATAACAGTGCGTTTCCACATTTACATAATATGTGTGCATCTCTTCCGCCAGCCCAGCCCGAAACCGTTCAGCCGCCAGTTGTGCGTCTTCTGACACGCCTAACCCTGCAAAAAAAAAAACAATTAAAAAATCTTCTAAAAAATCCTGCCAACACACCTTTAAAATTCCATAACGTCATCCCCAACAAAAATGCCAACTCAAAATTCGTCGTATCCATGTCGAACATCGGCCGTGCCAACGTTTCCAACAAGTTTATCGTTGATTTAACGAAATTGCTAAATTAATTAGAACCTCATGAAAATTACAGTAATTTCCTACTTTTGTATATAAGCCTGGGTGGAGACTTCTTTAGAAAATTGGCTCGTCTTTGCGGAGACGGCTTTCTTGCCAACAACTAGGATCTGAAAAGGTTATAGATTTCAAGGTTGATGAATTTACATATTCATTCAGGGCTTCCTCTCCAAATAGATCGAGCGTATCGGAGACGCTTAATAATCGGTGAATGTTTCCCCAGGAATTTCGTAGTATTTTAATCTGAAAAACATTATAAAAATAACATTATATGAAAATTAAAAAAGCAAAGGAATAAAATGATTATTTAATAAGTAGCTGCAAATGCTTACCTTGTCTTGAAAAGGAAGTCTGGTAAACTCGTCCATATATTGCATCCATCTGGCGACTTCGCAGAGGACACGCATCCAATAATTGCCAATCTCGTTAAAATCGATTGTTTCTTCAATCTAAACCAATAAAAAATTAATAGATTAACCATTAAAATTAACTCTATAAATTAGCAAAGATATTGCATTAGTAAAGGTACCTTCATTTTATGGTCAACCGGTGTTTTCAGAGCATATGTAGCCATCGTAAGTTGATGGATCCGGTTTAATCCGGTTTTTCCTTCTAGTGGGCGGAACTAAAAAAAAATAACAATGTTCTTTTATTACGCTTTTATACCAGACTCCATTTTACACCACTTCCCGCCCTTACCTTCTTAAATATATCTTTCAACTGCTGTGCAGCCGGCTGTACAGTAATCCGAAATTTTTGTTCAGGCGTTGCTGACGAGGTGGACGGAGTATCGGCCTGGAATTCAGATTTTCTTACAACTCTCAAAATCCCTTACCTGCTCCAATTTTATCTCAGGGCTCTGGGGCTCCTCCTTAATTCGTGGCATCTCCTCCATCCCTTTTGGGTAGACGACATCGAAAAGGATTGAAATTAAGGCGCTAAAACCTCTTCTTACTGTCAGGGGTCATGCCGGCGTGGACACATTTTTGAAATCGGCAATATCTACATAGGTACCGGGATTCTAAATTTGGTCTCGTTTTAAAATAGAACTTAACTGGACCCTACCTTTCGAAATCACACACTTTTTTGTGTATCTTCTACAGGGGTAGTCCTTTTTCAAGACTACAGTTCTAAAAACAGAATTTAATCGATTTTAAAGGTTTAAAGGTGTGGTGACATCATTTTCATGGTGACACGGTCTCTTTAAAGTAGGCGAGGGGCCGAGCATTAGTCACCTTCGGAAAAAAGCTGCACAGGCACGGCAGGAGACGACGCCAAAGTGGAGGCCATGCGCTTTTTGCTCGCAAATTGCACATTGTGACGTGTCGAGTTGCTAGGCAGATCGGGATTTTTGATTTTTGAGTACAAAAAATTACCACTGGGTCTGGCGGGGTTCCGGAAGGGCTGGGGCGAAAATCGGCTGGTTTTCCGAGCATAGAAATAAAGCTAAAACACGCCGTTTGTATATTTATTAAGGCTCAATAACGTCAAAAAGTTATTAAAGAGAATATTTTTACAGCTTAAACTTCAAATTTTGTAAAAAATGGTAAAATGACAACTTTAGAAATCAAAAATCTTTAGTATCCAATTACACTTATAAATCACCGGCATTAAATTACAAGAATTCATGTTCTCGGGTGGAATTAGGGAAGACAGCACAGCCCCAGCGGAGGGTTTAGAGAAAATGGCCGAGCGAGAGCGTGGAGAGGTAAAAGAAAACGAAAGGCACACACCACGCACTCTCACGCACTTCAGCCTTTTTTGAAACGTTTTCTCTTGTGTCTCCCATTTCTGGCAACACACCGGGAGAATCGATAAACCGAGGGGCCACCCACCGGGAGGATGGAATCCAAAGCTTTTCCCTCTTCCCATGCGGCCAAACTCATTTGGTACAGGTGAGATGATGGGGTGGTAATTAGGAATGGAGTGGCCGCGGCAGATGGAGGGCGAATTAAAGGGCGTGGGAATCATGGCATCATTAGATCTCTGGTGACCGCATTCAAGGCGGATGTTTTTAGGGCAAGAGGTTACGGTAGTAGTAATGATAGAAAGAGGCAACGGACAGACGATTGCTAAAAATCAAGATAGGGTTGTATCTTCAGAATCTAAAAACAAATTAAGGGGCGCAAGGAGCAAGGGGGCGCTATATCGCTGGCTAGCGCATAATTGGCTACAGTATTTTTAGGTAGGAAAAAGGTTACGGTAGTTTTCGAAAGGTTAGAAAATTTTGAAATTTGTATAAGCAGAATACTAAATATCATGTAAAGCTCTCGGTTTTCAAGGCGTTAAAGATAGCATTTAGCTGCAAAAAGGTACGACAATGCCATAAATGCGATAAAAACAAAAACATGTATTATAATACCTTTAATATTAATGGAGTCAAAACGAAATGTTCCTCTTATCAAAAATGAGTGTCTAAATTTGAAGATCGAATTATCAGAAATTAAAGGAGCGTGTAAGCTTGAGAAAAAAAGATTTTTAAGTGCGTTAATTTTCATCTCAAAAATTCAAAAAATCTGTTGTTGCGCAAATGCATACTCTACAAAAATAAATGGTTTCTGCAAGACAGCAGTGGACGCGTATTAATGACAAGTGATATCATAAGGACATGCGTGTTCTGAAGCCATAGATATTTTAAAATTAGTTTTTAAAACCGGAAACAACGTCACAAATTAAAAATTCAGGTCCCACCATCACCTGGCCCAAAAGCAGACCCAAACCACAGACTCGTCGCTGAACTGTGGCTCCGGAGATTGAAAGACAAGGGCTCTGGTCGAGCAACAGTACAGAATTCCCCAGACACCACGCCCTGATTGCCCCATCCACTTAATGGCAGCTGTCCGCCAAGCCATATTAGTTGTTGCGCGCTAAAAACTAAAATTTGTTCCCTGGTCTTCAGGAAAAGAAAATCGATGTTTCGAACGCCGAGCAACGGGATGAATTTTGGATTGGGATTTTAGTGCTTTGAAAAGCCTTGAAAACGTATGGAATTCGAAGGCGAGGATGTACCGGTAAGATTTTCAAAAACCACGTACTTAATCGAATTAAATAATTTATTAATTTCAACTTTATTCAAAAAAGTTCCAGGCAATCTGCTTATCCGCTGGCATTTGGATAAATTACGAAGAATTTGCCGTTTCCTGCCTATATTGTTTTTATTTTGGCTTTTTTAGCTATTCCCTCTTTGCTCAACGAAAGGCCTTCCACCCTTATTTCAGGTGAAATCTAAAATATTACATTAAAGAGCCTCTAAATTACAGTATCCTCTTCATCGGCACCGTTTATTTTAATTGGATTGTAGCGCTTGGCTCGTTGCTTGCATCGGCATTTTTCTTTCTTGATGTGAGGTGTTTACTATTCTAGGTCTGTAGGATTTACTTTAAATTAAATTAATTAAAAGGTAAAATATTACAGTTAATAGAAGCGTCAAATGTTACGGTGCTCGTACTGTGGCCAATGTATTTTGCCGCCGTTCCTCTAAGCATTACATGCATCTTCGAACGATTATTAGCCACTATGTTCTATCAAAAATATGAGAAAATGCGTCCTTGGCCTTTATTTTTAATCCCCCTACTCGCACTTGTATGTTATTTTCATTCAGAGCCATTTTCATTAATCATCTAGATCGGCTTCCTCTGTGTTTTTGCCGTCAAAGGATTCGG